>OX421333.1:16475163-17075163 GCA_949125395.1 Diaphora mendica
TTTAAGGGCCATCTATAATAAAGGCACAATGTATTTAATTAACTTAATTGTATAAGGATTCATTCTGTATTGCTTAAAATCACTTCGTAAATAAGCCATTATTTCGCGTAAAAAGAAAGGAATAAAAAATGGTTGTTGTGGGTTATCCCTAAGAGATAGACATATACCGTCGCGGACTTTTTTGTAGTACTTTTTAAGGTGTACAATACTGTAGTACATTATTTTGATCTATCTCGTAGGGTGCAACCAGCGTTTGCAATGTAAGCGCAAAAAAATGAGTTTATTTGCTACATCACATTAGAAACCTCGAAAATTAACAGTGTTCCCATACTATATTAGGCATTTATTATACATAAAAACCTTCCTCTTGAATCACTCTATCTATTAAAGAAACCCGCATCAAAATCCGTTGCGTACTTTTAAAGATTTAAGCACACAAAGGGACATAGGGACAGAGAAAGCGACTTTGTTTTATACTATGTAGTGATATGTAATCACTTACTTTCATCGACATTAAAAACGGTCGAGTCAATGTCTTCAATATCATAATCAGTGTAATCGATATAGTAATGATCGTAGTGGGATCCCAGCAGACTGTTGTAACCTTTCATTTCATATCTGAAAAAAAAAAATTTTAAGCGTGAGTTTTTTTTAATTGGGGCGTTGGTACAGACCAACACCTGATGGTAAGTGGGTACCGCTTTCCATGGAAGTCTGCAACTCAAGAGATATTGTAAATGAATTGCCGCTCTCTGGTTTCAATGTGATTATGATCACTCAATGATTATTTTATTGAAGTTCTACTTCCATACATAGTCTTCAAAAATCGATTTCTCAGTTTTCCGTTATATACATCCGGACACAAAGAACACCCAGACTCAGAACAACAATTTGTGGAACACACAAAGCTTGCCCCATCTAGAGATCGGACAACAGCATCCGTGCTCGCCATTGTACTAACATTGCCTGCCTCGGTGGCGCAGTGGTAGCGTATGCGACTGCTGTGCTTGAGGTCTCGGGTTCGAATCCCAGGTCGGACCAAATGTTTGTATGATCTGCAAATATTTGTTTCGGAGTTTGGGTGTTTACTATGTATTTACAAAAAAAATAAGTATAAATGTTTTTGTATCACTTGTCTAGTACCCATAACACAAGCTCTGCTTAGCTTGGGACTAGATGGCGTTGTGTGTTAGATGTCCGAAATATTTATTATTATTGCTTGTACGGAACCATCCTAGAGAGTGTCGAACTCGCACTACACAGTAAAGTCTTGTACACGTACCTGACCGGTATAGCTATGGACTCTCCTCTCAAGGACTTCTTGTACTTGACCCACATGGAGTATTTATTTATCTTGTTGCCTATTGTCTGCACCATCTGCCACTTGGCTGTGTCTGTATCCTCCATGGTGTCTGGACCTGCAACATAAAATAGACATACTCAATATTTAAAAAAGCTTAAAAAGAAATAAACGAATTTCTGTAAGTATATGATTAATTAGCTGTCAATTTTGGTAATAAATTTTACATAACACAAATTGCTACGTGTCATATCAAATTATAATAATCTTTGTCAAATTTCACAATTGTTATTATACTCTTTGCGCTGTAGCATGGTGCGTGACAGTTTCAGTAACATTTCGTTTCACTCTTGAAAGTTGCCGCGATTTACAAATTATGACTTAGTATTTCAGCTGTACCACATTCGCAATGTATTAAATCATTAATAACTGTAGTAAATTAAATTAAACCAACCAGAATGTTCTCGTCTACAAATAAATGCCGCACCATACTACAGCGCAAAGAGTATAATCAAGTTATTTTACTTTTTTTACACAGTACACTTTCATATAAATCAAAGACGGAAGTGAGCATAGACAAATCAATTTAACTGTTGCCAATTCTAAATATTTGTATGAGCATTGGATTTTATATTCAACTCTCTGTTGATCTGTTGCAGCATTATTGAGCAACAAACATACATAAATTCATCTTGACAATTTTCTTTAAATGGGGGAATGATTTGCTTACACACCTCCTCTAACTTCTTTGCTATGCCCAATTATTACTTTCCTAGAATTAGTTCAAAGATTATTCAACAAAGGGAAATTTAAAAGTATCCAGGGCGTCACGGGAAACTGTGACGTTAAGACATTCGTTATTTTTAACTGAGTGAAATTACCGGATGCCCAATCTTTCTCCCAAACTATGGTATTTGCACTTGCTCAAATGACAGAAAGGCACTTGTCTCAGGAGTCCCAGGTCATCTGTTCTTAAGCTCCCACATTATACAGAAAAATTATATTAGATAAGGTTTGTCTTACCTATGTATCTGAAGTCACTCATATCAGGCAGAACAGTTTGAATGTTTACCGAGTTATCTGAGGAGCCGTTCACTTGTAAACATGTTTGTTGGTTCAACACCGACTCAGTTGTCACTGGAGCGATCTGGAATAAAGATATATAATCTTTTCATTTAATTATGTATATAAGCCTGAAAAAGAATCAGAGACAAGACGATTACATTTCAAAAGCAGAAGCAGAAGCGACCAAAAACTATTCCTAAAGTTCCATATTTCGTAAAATTCTCATTTATAAAAACTTCGTTTAAAAAAACCGACTTCAAAAACTAAAAAGTATAAAATAACTTATTAAAGATTTAATTAAATACACCTTACATGCAAACCTTTAATATTGATGAAACACTATTATTTGTATGTGCTACCTACTCATAGGTTTGAAGTCGGTGCCAAGCCAAATGTAAAAGTAGGTACCATACTCGCTATATTTAGTATATTTCAAGACGACTCTTATTTGATTTTATTCTACACGAAGAGCAGCTTTCCCGCTCAAGGTCACGCGCGGCGAGTGGGTACCTACTATTACATTTTGGCTTGGCACCGACTTCAGAGGCGTCACAGGTGCGTTGTCGGCCTTTGGAGGATGGGGAGAGGGCTGGGGGAAGAAGTTGGGCTATGGGCCTTCGGTATCCTCACTTACTCAGCGAAACACAGCGTAGGCGCTGTTTCACGCCGGTTTTCTGTGAAGCCTTGGTATCACTCTGGTCGAGCCGGCCCATGCATGACGAAACGTGGCTCTCCCACGGTATAGGTGTTGGTCGAGGCTCTTGGCTATCAATTACTTATTATTATAATATTATTTTTACAGATACTTGCACTGTCTCTGAATCAGTAGTCTGGCCTAAGTCAGTCGATTCAAGTACAACTGCTTAAAAATAAGTACCCACCTTCACAGATGTTCCATAGGGTTTATAAGCTCCTGCGGACAGCTGGTAAGTCTTGACCATACCGCCATAGTAGTCAATACGGGACTTACCCGCCTTGCTGTCATACCTGAGAAATAAAAAAGGTTGTTAAAATAATTATTTCTATTTTTATGTATTTTTTTTCAAAATGTGTTTTGCAGGCGTGCCGAAGATAGAATAGTTACATCACGCTTAGATCATCATTGAAAAGAGCAGAAAATGTTGCGTGGGTCAGCTAGCATTATCTTCTTATATAAAAATCTATTGCTGTTCGTTGCCTCGCTAAAACTCGAAAACGGTTGGGCCGATTTAGCTGAATTTGGTTTTTAAATGTTTGTCGTAGTCCAAGGAAAACCTTCCTTGGACTACGACAAACATTTTAAACGGATGAAATGAAAAAATAAATTACTTCAAAAACCAAATGTCACGTGTACGAGTAGCCGGCACAGCTAGTTTTTTAACCGACTTCAAAAAAGGAGGAGGTTATCAATTCGACTGCATTTTTTTATATTTGTTACCTCATAACTTTCGACTGGTTGAACCAATTTTGATGATTCTTTTTTTATTTGAAAGCTGGTGTTTTCCGTGTGGTCCCATTTCAATTTGGTCCAGTTCTTGAAGTCGGATCTTTATTTGTTAAAATTTGGGATTATTTTTATAAAAGTTGATTTGTTGATTCATGAAAACAAAAAGTTTTGCACCGATTGAGCTCAAAATACGACCTTCAAACCGCATCAAAGATTGTTTTGGTCAATTATTCGTTTCAGTTTTATCCTCATTTTTCATCAATCAATGCAACAACTTTAGTTGTGCTACGGGATGGCATGACAGGGTATAGCTAAATGGGACTCTACCCACCCACAGGCCCGCCACTGTATCTCCTGTAGGTATACCAGGATCAACTACAGTGACGCACGAACACACCGAGTTCATAAATCGGAACACACCGAGTTCATAACTCGGAACACACCGAGTTCATAACTCGGAACACACCAAGTTCTGACACTTGGAAAGTCTCGAGAGAAACTGTCTTGGAACGAAATTAATCTGAAGAAAACTGGAGGGGTAGTAGAGCCAAGCTAATTTCAGCATGCATGGCCCGGCTCGACCGGCGGTCTACCCTTTTACAGAAGATCAACCTAAAAAGACGGCATTCGAGCTGTCGCGTTTCGTTAGTGAGTGCGTGATCAGATGCCCAATGATGCAGAAGAATCTCAACAGGCCACCGTAGTGGAGGTCACTATGCTGCATTGTCTGCATTCACAATGAGTATGGTGACCAATGCTCTTGGATTCTGCTTATTCTTTCCATCAGGTATAGTAGAGTCACTTTGGCAGGCCCATAAAAGAGAATTTGGAAATATAATTAGTCCACTTCCCTCCTTAGCAAATAGCTAGTGAGGAATAAAGTTTTATCATTTGCCAAGCGACATGGCTCTCTCAAGGTGAACGAGATATGTTTTTCTATAACTGAGTTTCGTTAATTTAATATTCAGTGCGACAGCGTGTAAATCTACACAATGAAACCTCGGATGATATCATTTATCACATGAAAATAGCACAATCACAAAGACACTTGGTTTGTTTGTGTTTATACACACTGAACTTTAATCAACAGGTCAACATACTTCGACCAATCAGTTTTAAAGTAAGACGTATTTGATGTCGGCGTAATCTGGTATAAATAGTGTTTTAGTACATTAATATTTACAATTTAGCTATCTACGTCATTTATGTGACATCAATAAGTAATGGTAACTTGAATAATACGGCCGTTTGATCTCAAACTAGGCACAGCCTGTACTATGGCTACCAGACTGCTGATGAACATCTATACTAATACTAGCTTTTACACGCGCCTTCGCTCACGCAGACTTTCACCCCCTGATTTACCCCCTTAGGGGTGGAATTTCAAAAAATCCTTTCTTAGTGCTCACTTACGTTATGTAAAGAACCTACATGCAAAATTTCAGGATTCTAGCTTCAGCGGTTTGGGCTGTGCGTTGATCTCTGGGTATGTCAGTCAGTCAGTCAGTCTGTCAGACAGTCAGTCAGTCAACTTACTCTTTTATATATATAGATAGATTATAAATCTGAAGAGTTTGTTTGTTTGAACGCGCTAATCTCAGGAACCGCTGTTCTGATTTGAAAAAATCGTATCTTTATAATATTAGTATAGATTAAATGATGTTCTCCAAACCGATTACGGCCACGGTGGCCAGTCAACTACGCAGGAGATAATATATTGCACAAGTGTGTGCGCAAACACAGGTGCACTCTCTGTTCCTTCTCTCTCATAATCCGATGGGACGGTTAACCGACACGACCGGGGAGAGATCAGGCGCAGGACCGACAGCTTTACGTGCTCTCCCAGGCACGGGGGTTCAGGTCCCAACTTCCAAACTCCGAGCTGTTATTGCGTATTTCTATAATCAGAAAAACTCAATAACACCTTTAGCTCGACCGGGGATTTGAACCCGCGACCTCTGGATCGGCAGTTTAAAGACTAGCTGAGCCTCGCGGTGTTACCCGCGGTACAACAATAACTAGCTAGTCTGAAAAAGTGGCCTTTGTTACTGCCTGTATCATTAGTTATTTGCCAGTAAAAGTCACGTCAAAATCAGTCCAGCCGTTCAAAAATGGTTTTAAAAAGCTGTTAATTTGAAATACAGACACTTCAATTTTACATGTTTGTATATAGAGAAATGACACCCAGTCACAGAAAAATGATCATGCTTATCACACGATTTATTGACCTGGGCGGGAATTGAACCTACGACCTCCACTTTAGCAGACGGGGTCAATAACCATTACAATAACAAGAAGGTTTCAAATAGTGTTTTTTTAATTATTCTAATCGCTATTTTTTTTTTATAAGTCCAACCAAGTCCTAAATTCTGATCGACTTTAAATAAAACTATTTAGATTAGTTTTAAACAAACAGTATAAAAACCCGACTACGTAAAACATTTGATAACATTCATAGAGCGCCTATGTCACGCAAGCCTTTATTGAGAACTAGCTGACCCGGCGAACTTCGTACCGCCATATTTACATATCTGTCTCAGCTTCCCACAGGCAGTGTGCAGTCGCGGACAAAAAAAGACTTTTCCCGTTTTCTTTTTTTTCTTTCTAGCAAAAAAAGAATTAATTAACTCTAGTCCGATTTTGAATTTGTGTTATTGAATTACAACTTAGTACATATTTTGATGGTTTCCTCTCTCCAGGAAACCGTGCTGAATTTCGGGTTAAAAAGTATCATATGTCCTACCTCGTAGTATGAACTCGAATCATGCCAAGTTTCATTTGAATCCGTTCAGTAGTTTTGGTGTGATGCGCGGCCAAGATAGAGACAGACAGACAAAAATGAAAAAAAATACAATTTTGGCTTCAGTATCGATTATAGGTAGCCCTCCAAAAAAAATTTTTCAAAATATCTTTAATGTACAGAATTGGACCTGTTACATTTTTATTATAAGTATAGATTTATCTAACAGGTAGTACAGCCACGCTGATTTCAGCACGGTTGGGCCGACTCGACCGGGGCAGTACTACCCTCGCACAGAAGATCAACGTAAAATGACAGCGTTCCTGTTGTCGTGTTTCGTTGGTGAGTGCGAGAGCTTGCGAGCCATAGTGTTGGTCACCATACTGCATTGTTGTATTGTCTGCATTCACAATGAGTATGGTGACCACCACTCTTGGATTCTACTTATGCTTTCCATCAGGCAGAGTAGTCATTTTGGCAGGACAAAACATTTAAAAAAAATTGGATCAACCCAATAACCAAATCAGGAACCTCCTTTATTAAGTAGGTCCAAAGCATCGTAAAATACGCATTAAATACCTACAAGAAAACAATAGTATGAGAATAACTTACATAGCAGTTATAAAAAATATGCATAGTATCATTATGTGATGACCTAAATTCTTCGTTTGCAATTCCAAGCATTGCAAATTAAGCAATTATTGATGTCGTAAATTGCAAATTATTATTTTCAGTATTCAAATCGTTTTCATTATTTAGGCAATGCAAATACTTGATGCTTGCAATTTGAAACACTACAAGAAAATAATGTTATCATGAATTTTTCAAAATTACACAGTAACGCTTAACACTATAATATGATTTAAATTCTTTAATATAATTATGAGTTTTCGTTGTTTTAGGGATATATGCCCTGATCTAGTGACATCACTAAGACAGGACACATGAGTGCAAGACCTCTATTCTTTGCCTTTATTTTCTACTAGCTGCGACCCGCGGTATTTCTCACTGGTTTTGAAATCAATATCAACCATAGAGTTATTATACATAGAGCAGGGGAGCTAGGCCACCAGCCGTCCCTCGGTTACAAAGAGAGAGACGATCGCGGTACCTATCTGTCTCTCTCTACTCGCCCATGCGCAGTTAGTGCGGAAATGCAGATAATTGTTCTGATTGGATTACCATATGATAATGTCCTGCCTAGTTTTTCTTCCATAGTCTCCTCTTACAACACCCATGGGATGAGTTGGAATGGTGACACTCCATTTTGAATCGCATATTGTATTGTTCACAATTTCGTTGGTATTAAATCAGTTTTAAAATATTTTTGGAGACCATGGTATCCGTACGGATCAAAAGGTCGAAGCCTGCAGCTTTGTCATGTCTGACAACGATTATAATCCCAAAGAAGGCATCAGGCAAGTGCTTGGCAAACGAAATCCCACACACTCTCGCTTCAGACCATGGATATAATAGTCTCCAGCGAAAGGCTTCACAAAACGATTACCTGGATTCCCAAAATTCAATTCCTAAATTAAAATTATGTTGCCATTACTTTTGATATGCTGTTTAAATAATACATACAACTGTTTTATACCGTGAAATAAAAAGAATTTATACAAAAACTAGTTGACCCGGCGAACTTCATTACGCATTTTAGTATTTATGCCCGTCTCAGTTTCACCACGGGTGTTGTACAGTCTTTGACTCAGAAAATATAACACTGCCGGTTTTCTTTTAATTTTCTTCTAAACAAACCTTGTCCTGATAATAACAAATACAAGAAGAAACGGACTATCCAATTTGGAGCAGTCGATCGGAAGTTATGCGCGTACATACACTTTCATCGGTAACTTATTTTTATTTATTTTATTGAAATAGATTATATATAATTCCAATAATATCAATTAATAGGTATGTTTAAAGGTAAATATATGTGCACAACTGTTATTTTCAATTTGATAGCATTGTTCAACAAATGATTCATTTTTCGATCGTTCGGGTTACATTGGGACCGATACCGGAAAATATTTGTATAAGAATTATTCAAACAGTAGACGGGATAAGAGAGGTTAATAAATGACAATATTCGAGCATTCATTATTATCATCTGGCCTTTAGTATTCCACTGCTGGAGATATGCCTGTCTGAAAAAATGATAAACTCGCGTCAGTACACGTAACCTGATGAATATTCGTAAGACGGAGGCGTGGCGTAGGAGAGGAAGTAATATCCCCCTCTCTTTCTACCGCTCGCCGTAAATGTAAGCAGGCGCTCCTGCTGTTTCGTTTAAGCGGCGCAGGGCGCTTGCGCGAGTGTGTGTGTGTGTAAACCCGGCTTCGCTCGGGTAATATGTTTATACTGTATTGACGTATAGATATATATATATATATTAACCTACATTTTTATAACATCACAGTAAGCATTTCTGTAGTTATTAGTATTAGTTAGTTAGGTTCTCAAGGAATATTAAAGGCAAAGCAAAAGGCATAGATTCGTATAGCATCGCTCATTGTGTTTAATAAATATAGGAAATAAAAATAAAAAAAAGTCAACTAGCTGACCCGGCGAACTTCGTACCGCCATATTGATATATCTGTCTCAGCTTCCCATAGACAGTGTACAGTCGCGGACAAAAAAAAATTTTCCCGTGATCTTTTATTTTTTTTTCTTTCTGACAAAAAAAAAGAATGAAATCGGACTATGTGTTATTGAATTACAACTAAGTACATATTTTGTGTTTCATCCCCTCTCTCCAGGAAACCGTGCTGAATTTCGGGATAAAAAGTATCCTATGTCCTACCTCTTAGTATGAACTCAAATCATGCCCAGTTTCATTTGAATCCATTCAGTAGTTTCGGCGTGATGTGCGGCCAAGATACAGACAGACAGGCAGACAAAAATGAAAAAAAAATAGTTTTGTCTTCAGTATCGATTATAGAGAGCCCTCCAAATTTTTTTTTTCTAAATATCTTTAATGTACAGAATTCAACCTGTTACATTTTTATTATAGGTATAGAAAATGCACAACGTTAATGTTCAAGTTTTCACTTCTGCCGGCACTGCCGGAGTGCATCCCGTTGTTTTTTTTTATGGAACAGGAGGGCAAACGAGCAGACGTATCGCCTGATGGAGTGGGACGTTATGGGTTGTTGATGATGATGATGATAATTGTATGTAAAACAAGACAATGTAACAGTTTATTTAAGGTATCACCTTTGATCAGTAAATAAATCACTATTATCAATGTTTTATCTGGTTTATTATATTTTTTATGAAATATATTTTTCTAACTGTCGGAACGTAATAAATAACCCCATACAGAATACTAGCTGTGCCCACGACTTCATCCGCGTAGAATACTGTGGATACTATGGATAATATACATACAAGCTCAGATTACAAAAAAAAGCCAGATAGACCGTAAAGAACACGACAATGAATCTACAAAGTAAATATGAATTAGAAAGCGAATACATTCTCGCGGCAGTGTTTGACAAACCGCCATATTGTGTTCACGTCACGAGTCATTTTTGATTTTATTTTCAAAATGCCGTCTTGCATCATTAAACACTGTAAGAGTAGTTCCCAAAAACAAAAAAAAAAGGTGGAATATCTTTTCACAGGTAAATACAGATTATTTAGTTGCTATAACTATTTATTTATTCGAAAATTGTATTGTTGTGTCGGAACACAAAACCTCAACCGTAGTTCGACTGTGATACCAGTTTTTGTCTATTTATTTCCCTTCAATTAGGGAAATTACTTGTTAGTCCAGACATTAGTGAACCACTGAACCTTATTTCTATATTTAGGGACTTGGTTCCAAACCTCATCTGAAAGTATTCTTTGGTGATACATACAATTATTTCTGATAATTATTACATACGAACAATTTGTGGATGTTTCTACAAATTTCTGTGTCTTGATGTGTTTTATGTCTATATCTTGTGCTTCACATCATAATTGAATGGCTGAGAATGATCGATAGTACGAAACTTGATTCCCAGGAACTTACCTTATAACCGCAGAATATTAAAAAAAATATTAATCAAACATTACAAGTACTTTTGGTAAAGTAATTTATTTCAGCTTTTTATAATTTTTATACTAAAAGGACAATGGCAGGTTTGTATGGGACTTTTGTACCGCCTATCACTTCTCATGGTTGGGATTATTGTTGTATTTATTAGGTTAGTTATATCATCAACAATTTCAGTTTTAATTATCAGATTTTTAGAGGCTTGCGTTCAAAAGATATTTCAGTTTTAAATTCACTTAAATCATTCCTCTAATCTGTAGTGAAATTGAAATCTGACAGCTAGCTGTCACAAATGAGTTGTCAAAAAGTTGCTCACTCCGCATTTTCGTAAACCTTTCTAATCTTTCTATTGTCAACGTTTCTAAAGAAAGGAATGTTATGGTGTCCTAATATTACTACATATTACGTAAAAGATACGTATGTTTCTAGCATTGCTCTGAACAAAACCTTCTCATGAACTGTTACGATTTTAAAATACAATGATAATACACTTGTCTTGTGTTATGTTCTGACCATCATAAACACGAATTACCATTGGAACGTAGCCCACTGACCACCCTTGATGAATATAAATAAATATAAAGTCTCTATGATGAAGATTTTGGCGTACTATGGTATAGTACCACATTGTCCACTACGCTCGTACAAAATCCTGTTTCAAGTTTTCATTCTCTTTGAAATGCTATTATTCTTAGGGTATAAGGCAAATAATACCATATTTTAATTTCAGTGCTCATTTATTGTAGACAAATGTACATACATGCATTAGGTATAACAAATCATGTTAGGTAAACCTATGTTGTACTCTTGTGATTATCATAAACCTCCAGTTTATGATAATCATAAGAGTACAACAACTGGTGGGACATAAGCCTTTCTTTTAAGGTTTTTTTTGTGCTGCTGTTATACTTACGATATAAATAACAAATAATATTGCAGTATTCATTTATTGTAGACAAATGTATAAACATCCACGCTACATACTGAAAATAATCAAAATAATGTCATTTAAGAAAAGAGCTGGTCAAGTTAAAGCTTCATGGATGTCCACTCATATCATAACAGATCCTATGCAGCATTGTACATTTTAAACCAACTATAGAATTACAACAATAGCTTAGTATTGCATCCCGACCATTTGTCTAAGTTATAGTCGCTATGAAAATTAAATATTCAAAAGTGCACAAACACTCATTGCCTTCAAGAAATAAGTAAGGGAGCATTATCAAGGAGAGATCAATGTCCCTTAACCAACTTTTCTTTTAGTCAATTAGGTACATTATTTAAGTAAATAATATTTATATATATATTCAACGCCGCAGTGCTACCCGCAGTTATTGTCGTAACGCAGGGCCAAGCTAGTCTAAAAAAGGTAGCCTAAGTTATTCCTTATACCATCAGCTATCTATCAGTGAAAGTCCCGTCAAATTGGTTCAGCCGTTCCAGAGATTAGCCGGAACAAACAGGCAGACAAAAATTGTAAAAAATGTTATTTTGGTATAAATATGTACCATGTACACATATTATGCATTTAGTAAAAAGCAGTTACTTTAATATTACAAACAGACACTCCAATTTTATTTATTTGTATAGATTATACATTTAATACAGTGGGACATCATGGGTTGTTGATGATGATTTTACTCTTCATCGCATATGTGCCTCCAAGCGATAAGGACCATCACAAACTCTTTTTGTCTCTGTCTTCTGTCTCTGGTGTATGCAACACCACATTCTGCAGTCATTGATGAAAACTGAAAACATTTATAATGATAAAATGTGACAGAAATTAAAACAAGTAAAAAGAAAAGATGTTACTTTTGAAAATAATTCTTTGTAAAAGTGGGAGTATGCATTTTCATGCTTTACAATTACTTTATGATCAGATTAAGGTCCTTTTGGCTATTATGGATAAAAGGGTTTACCACTTTTATAATTACTAAAGAGATTATTATATTAATAAATATATTACGATTTATATATTTTTAATTTAAATATTACTCTGACAGTTAGTGTTACTATTTACTTTTTATTTACATAAAAGCTTTTAAATATTATACCTGCTCATGTTCCAACCAACTAACTAAGCAGTATGTTCAGGTCTGTGGTGTTTAGCAAAAGGTACTGTAGATGACCCACCCCGTCCACAAACACCACAAATAATGTTAGGATTGTAGTCACCATAGATTAGGTATACATTGAACCTCTGCTGATACAGATGGAAACTCAAGTTGCGGTAATGGGTTTTCTCTTCACCAACAATACAAGGAATAGGAATACAAGTTTCATCCCTGACGAAATCTAAAATAAAATATTTAATTATAAAACAATATTGTACATTATAATTATTTATCATTTTTTTATATTACAAATGACAAAGAATTAATGTTTATATGTCTGTAAAACTACTTACCTACATGTCTATGATAATTCCACAGTCGATTGTATATTGATTAGGTTTTCACTCTCGTTTACAAGATTGTGTTGTCTGATACGAATTAAATTAATATATTGTCATAAACGCGTAATAAGCTTTCCCTCTTTGAAAGCACAACAACAAACAAGCTATTGACATTTTTGTATACGATTTTCGTATTTCGTCAATAAAATGTTGCCCGGTCAAATCAGATGTATGACTTTTACACATAATGGAATCGATTTATCTAGTCGTTACGTTACTTACAAAATATAATGGACCTTTAACTAAAATTAATTGATTTAAAATATTTTTTCTTTTACATACTTCATCTTTTAATCTGTACAGTCAATATTTTATTAAAAAATATTGTTTTTAAATGTAAATGACAGTAGTGACCTCATATATGACTATCGATTTAATTATGAAAATCGATTTATGTTTTTACATTATAAGCATGGCAAGTTTCAAAAATAACGAAAACGTTTTGTTGACGTTAACTCAAACGTTTAGTTATACCGTTCATAACATTTTTTCAGAAGAACTAATTGACTCTTTGCAATTAATTAAAAATATGAGAGTAACATAAAAACATTCAGGATGAGTCACTTTATAAACGATGCAAATCTCAAGACCAGCCATCACATGTCAATAGCGGTACAGGATCTGCCATTCTCCTTTACACGCAAAACGACAATAGTATAAAAAGTTAGTGCAAATAAAGGTTCCTGAGAGTTTGCATAGTATGCAACAGTAACTGAAATAAAAAGCGGCCAAGTGCGAGTCGGACTCGCCCATGAAGGGTTCCGCAGCAGCAAGTAACATAATATAATTTTTATTTTATTTTTATATTTGTGTTGATTGAATGAAAGGTAAATTGCAGTTTACGATTTATGACGTATTAAAAAAAACTACTAGATTTCGTTCAAACCAATTTTCGTTGGAAGTTTACATGGTAATTAATGTACGTCATATTTTTTTTTTTAATATCATTCTCTTATTTTAGAAGTTACAGGGGGGGAGACACACATTTTACCACTTTGGAAGTGTCTCTCGCGCAAACTATTCAGTTTAGAAAAAAATGATCTTAGAAACCTCAATATCATTTTCGAAGATCTATCTATAGATACCCCACACGTATGGGTTTGATGAAAAAAAAATGTTTGAGTTTCAGTTCTTTGTACCCCCAAAATTTATTGTATTTTTTCTATTTTTGTATGAAAATCTTAATGCGATTCACAGAATACATCTACTCACCAAGTTTCAACATTATAGTTCTTATACTTTCGGAGAAAAGTGGCTGTGACATACGGACGGACAGACGGACAGACAGACGGACAGACAGACGGACAGACAGACAGACATGACGAATCTATAAGGGTTCCGTTTTTTGCCTTTGGCACGGAACCCTAATAAAAACCATAATATTTAAAGTTCTTTAATATTAAAATACCCTTTTTTCAATCTTAATATTTATCAAAAAAATTGGGAACTTTTTACTGCTTATGGTATCATTACATTACACGCACAAAGATGTACGTTTTCTACTACAGTGTCGCACCGGCTGTCACGCATACTAAAACAAATCAATCGGCGTCATGTTATTTGACAAGAACGTTCTATCTGGCTTTCTTTTGTAATCTGAGCATACAATCTTTTATAATTATGCATTTGAAAGTGGCCCTCACAGAAAAATCATTTTTTTACATTTTTGTCTGTCCTATATCTGGAATAAATGGACCGATTTTGACGGGACTTGTCTAGCAGGTAGCTGATGATATAAAGAGTAACTTTTCCACTTTAATTTTATACTAGCTTCGTCCGTGGCATTACCTGAGTTAGTAACCTCAAGTTGTAAAAGTACAAAAACAATCGCGGGTAGCACCGCGGAGCACAGCTAATAAAATATTTGTGGTTGGATGTGGTGTAGATGTCAACTATACGAAGAAGGCGGTTCAATGATAATTCCACGAACGAAAGTAATTTGAAGACAATCACATTGATTTATTGTTTGTAAACTATGTCGCCATTGTTTTAAGAGAACAGGTAACACACACTTTACTTTTTAACTAATGTTTTTATATATACAGGGTGGAATTTTGTAATACCACCTGAAACCTGAACCGTCGGTTCGATTTTCGGGTGTGACAAGCGGATTTTCAGAAATCTTTGAATGCAATTTTGTTTTTTTTTTCAAAAATAAAGGAATGTTTTCTTTGAAATAAATTTTCTATCTACAGTATTAAGAGTACTTTCCCTTCCGGTGGCATTACAAATTTCCACACTGTATATATGGATGGACGACACTCTTGGATTCTGCTCATGCTTACCATCATGCAGAGTAGAGTCACTTTGGAAGGCTCATACATAAATAGTCGCTATATCTAAATATATCGACGCCAGTTCACTCCCTAACCTTTTTCACACTTTTTTCACGAGCGGGTATCTTAACCATATAACTAGTACCTACAACAATATGCTATATATAGTTAGACCAGTGTATCAGCATAATTGAGGCTGTTGACCCCATATCGTCTGGCAGTCGTGACACCTGGCTCCGATGGTTCACGCGCCCAGAGCAAGGAGATACGTGACTGCGGTTTATAATGTCTAAATGCGATGTTTTGTAAATAGTTTATTTATAGGAGCGATTTACGGTACTTATATCAAATAATCTATTATTAAACGTTTTGTCTGTACATCTGTCTGTTCCGACTAATCTCTCTCTAAACAGACGGACAAAAATTTTTTTTTTATGTAAGCACCTACCGTAATACTTTCATATGCATCTAATATCTTTAGCGAGCAATTCTTGTTTATATTATAATCTGAATCTTGGAAACGGCTTTTACGATTTTCATGAAATTACAATTACATTTACATTGTAATTAGTATGCAGGGGGTTTTGGCGGGAGTAAATCGATCTAGCTAGGATTCATTTATAGAAAATTTACCAAAAAAATATATACGGAGCATGGCTATTTTTTTTGTTAATATTCTAAAAATAGATTTCATCCAGGTACTTTAATTAAAGCCGTTAATTTGAAACTACACACAGCCCATTCAATTTAATTTATTTGTATAGATTTAGATTATTAGCTTACAATCGTTTTAATTAACAAATCGATGTAAACACAATAATTTTTCCTACTAATGCATTAGGTATTCTTATTAAGGAAACTAGCATCAAACCGATATAGGCCTTTGAACTATACTGGTTAGAATATGTATAGTTATTTATGCAACTGTTGCAATCACTTGAGTGTTTTAATACCTAAATATGTACAGTTGCATACAAGACTATCTACACGATCTACACCCATGATATATGAATCCTCTGTAAAAGTTTCTGAAACAGCTTACGAATATCGAGCAAAAATGGCGGGATACGACGTGAATTCGAAATATTCGAATAAGTTATTTTTTTTAATATAAAGACTTATATAAAGATTTATATAAAGACGCGTGCCTGACAATATTGTTATTTTTTTAAAAAGGAGTTGCATTATGAAATTTAGTACAATAACATTAAAACAGTCGTTTTGATGATATTATGGTTACTATGACAGATGTTTTAATGTTGGCAATAAGGTAGCTGTTTCAGAAACTTATATAGAGGACTAGCTGACCCACGCAACGTCGTTTACGTCTCCAATTGCCCGTAGCGTAATAATTTTTCCCTGTTTTCGTAACATTCTTCATTGATGCGCCGCTCCTATTCGTCTTAGCGTGATGATATATAGCCTATAGCCTTCCTCGATAAATGGGCTATCTAACACTGATTTTTTTTTCAAATCGGACCAGTAGTTCCTGAGATCAGGGATCGGAAAACCCATGCATAACGGTATGCGTTATAAACGGTTACCGAATCAATCTGTTACCGTTTCAAAGGGTTACTCATTGATTCGGTTAACAGATTATATATGTTATTGTTTTAATCCAAACAATAAGGGTTAACCCAAATTAAAGGGTTTGTGTTTTTGAAATTGTTAACCCAAATGATAGAAGTTAACCCAAGATTTCGGTTATTATACGACGTGACGCGACTTAACCCAATTCGAAAATTACTTGATCTCTTGTGAGAAATATATTAGCCGAGATCCCCTCTTCCCATCTCACGCAAATAATAAACGTCACCGACGACTGTAACGAAAAATGAATCATGGACCTACAAATATCCAGAAACCTATATCAAATTCGGTTAAGGTTAACCGAAATTATCCTGTATTAGACTATTCCTGTTAACAGTTATAATTCGGTAACATCTATTTATGTTAATCCTAAATTTAGGTTAACCCATTTCCAAAAGGGTTAATAACAGATTATTTCGGTTAGGTTAACCCAAACCGGAATATCCCTGCCTGAGATTAGCGCGTTCAAACAAACAAACAAACTCTTCAGCTTTATAATATTAGTAGGTATAGATAGATTTATAATTTACGTCATGGGTGTAGATAAAGTTATTTATACTTTAACTAGTTGTTGCCCGCGACTCCGCCCGCGTATGTCGGTAAAGCGCAACAAACACATTTTTTTTTTGTATGGGCCTGCCAAATTGTCTCCACTCTGCCTGGTGGAAAGCATAAGCAGATTCCAAGAGTGGTGATTACCTTGCTCATTGCGAATGCAACAATGCAGTATGGTGACCCACACCATGGCGGCCTAGTGATGCTTCTGCATCATTGAGCCTCCCTCCGGTCACGAACTTACCAACACGACAGCACGAACGCCGTCATTTTACTCTGATCTTTTATTACTTTCGAATTAAAATATTAGTATGTAATTCAAACTAATAACTATTAAAAACTTACCAAGTATAGAAGGGTTCTCTAAGTTCCGCATAAGGGATGTTCAGTAGCCCCTTCACTGTGTACACCGGACTCCATTGTGGGGGCGAACCTAGAAGTAGATAACCATTAATAATAAATGGGTAAGTTTGTTATGATGGTTGTGTGGTTTGTTTCTCAATTACGTCAGAACGGCTGAACAGTTCTGGATGAAATCTGTCACAGGGATAGACTATTGTCTGGAGCAGGTAAACCAGTTAAAGTAACTAAGTAGATCTACCTATTAAAACAATATACATATTAATTGTTCGATCCCAAATGGTGTGATGTGAAAGGTATAGCGAAGTGTACGAATGGGGTCCCATCTCCGGCAGAGAAGATTTGGAAACCGTCACGACCTTAAGTAATTTAACCTTGTAACTTAATCTTAAAGGGTGGTATCGCCCTAGTTGATTTCCTTATCAGAGTGACAGACTTTCGACTGGTCTGGCTTCCTTCTCATGGGCCCGCAAGGCTAGATCAAGGGCTTCCTTACTTCAAGGATCAAAGCCTGGTAAGGAAATTAAACATTAATATTTACAAATACGTATATTGTTTTAATAATGAAACGTTACCTAGATGACAGAGCTTTGCTCGTATGGAACTTTAAATGATACATCAAAAAAATACTTTTAAATTTTTATCTGTCTGACTATTTGTTCCAGCTAATCTCTGTAAGAGCTAGACCGATTTTGATGGGACAAAATCGGTCTAGCCGCTTCAGAGATTAGCCAGAACAAACAGAGAGACAGATAGACAGACAAAACTAAAAATAAAAAATATTTTGGTGTATGTACTATGTATACATACATATGCATTTAGTAAAAAGCGGTTATTTTAATGTTACAAGTAGACACTCCAATTTATTTGTATAGATTAGTAAAAATCGGTTATTTTAATGTTACAGACACTACAATTTAATTAATTTGTATAGATTTGAATTTCTTGAAATTATAATTATCCTGCATGGATCTGATTGTTAGCCATTGCAAGAGTGCAAAATTAAGGAGCTAAATATAATTCCTCACAAAATAGGTGCAGTAATTAAGTCAAAGACAATTTTTGAAAATTTTAACTAGTGACATCAAAATCCTATAACTTTTTTTTTTTTTTTTTTTTATGTTTGGCCCGCCAAAATGACTCTACTCTGCCTGATGGAAAGCATAAGCAGATTCCAAGAGTGGTGGTCACCATGCTCACTGCGAATGCAGACAATGCAGAATGGCGACCCACACCATGGCGGCCTAGTGATGCTACTGCATCTTTTAGTCTAGTCAACAAGTATGGAACTTATTGACCAGACTAATTGGGCCTCCGGTCTCGCACTCACCAACGAAACACGACAGCACGCTGTCATTTTACGTTGATTTTCTGTGCGAGGGTAGTACCGCCCCGGTCGAGCCGGCCTGTTCTTGCTGAAATTAGCGTGGCTCTACTACCTTTTAAATATTTATTTGACATAAAATTTAAAAAAAAACACCTTTTTCTAGAATCTCTAGCCTTTAAAACAATTTTATTACAACTTTGTACTGTAATGTATGTGTATATTGTACAATAATTTTAATTATTACACAAATGGTCTAATTCTTTTCCTCAAATACTCAAGTTATGACATACATTATGTAATTTAATTTACTTTAACATATACCTGACATACTATGATGACATTTTAGTCTTTTTATTTAAGTTCAAGTATTAAACCCCTCAATAACTAGTTTAAGTTATAGGTATTTGACCTTGACCTTACACCCCAAATATGGTGAAATAAAATGAAATAAGGTGCTGTCATGTTTCATTGGTGAGTATGAAACCAGAGGCACAATGATGCAGAAGCATCTCAACAGGTCGCCATAGTGTGGGTCAGCATTCTGTATTATTTTTTATTCCAGCTAAGGTTGCCTGGAAGAGATTGCTTTCGGCAATAAGGCCCCCTTTGTTAACCGACTTCAAAAAAAGGAGGAGGTTTTTCAAATTGACAATATATAGATATATTTTTTTATGTATGTTCGCGGAGAACTTCGTCGTTTGTGCACCGATTTTCTTTTTTTAGTGGAAAGGAGATATCCTAACAGTGGTACCATGGTAAGGACACTAAGATCTGATGATGGCATCCAAGAGGAATTGAGTCGAACCTTGGATGTCGGCTTTTGTTTTTTTTTATATATCTATCTAAATTATATTCTATTTGAAAATTTAGATTTTTACCTTTTCATAATATTGTTTATCTTTAAATATCATTAAAAAAATTAAAATAATTGCTAGGCATTTGTTTTCCTCAGTTGTATTTTCCTGTTAAGTTCATTACATCACTAACTGGCATTTAAAGTAAATATATAAAAAACCTTATTAAAGTAGTGGCAATTGGAAAATGAAAATTCCTCTTCCAATTGTTATATCCTTGTCTAATAAGATTTTAATAAGTTTCACCATTGGGTTTAATGCAACTATTATAAACTAGTTGTTGCCCGCGACTCCGCCCGCGTGTATGTCGTTTATCGCGGCAAATAGTAGCCTATGTGTTATTCTGATGTATATGTTATATTACTGTAAAGTTTCATTCAAATCCAGTCAGTAGTTTTTGCGTGAAAGAGTAACAAACATCGATGCATACTTACAAACTTTCGCGTTTATAATCTTAGTAGGATATAAACAACTATGTAGGTATTTGTATATAATTGTAAACAAATAGAATTCATTGAAAACATTGAAACGATGAGCGCACTAATAGCAACAAAAACAGAACATGCAGTATTACTAATTGTACCGACATTATTATTTTGTGAAACATTAATTGGCGTAAAAAGTATTATTATTGTCTTAAACTTTGTTATTTTTGTTCCCATATAAGGTCGAACGTGCGATAATTTAAGGTCTGTTATTATTAATTACATACCCTTATCAACGTATCCAACGGATGACCCGATTATTACACAAAACACCAGTAACGAAAACATTGTCCACCGCTCACGACCGCAGCCTGAGACAGAATGTCATGTCACACACAAATTCACACAATCACACAATGTCATGTCAAATTGTCACAGATGACAGAAAGACATTTTTTTTAAAACTTCTGCCACAGACGCCACGCTTCCATTGAAAGCCTACTTACATCTGTTAAAAATTTTTTTACAATTACAAGGTTTGTAAACATTTTTACTGCAATTAACCGCATTTTATACCTTATCATTAAAAACCGACTTCCAAAAAACATCCAACGAAAACTCTCTGCCAAAAAAACACTTAAAAGCGTAAAATAATCTGGTTCTTCATAAATTGCCTATACCTAATTCTTTATTCATTTAAATAGTTGTATTATAATGTGTGCTAGGTACCTAGAATCTGTTTGAAGTCGGTGCCAAGTGACTATCGCTTAGACCAGTGTTCCGCAAAGGGTGTGCCGCGGCACACTGGTGTGCCGTGGTTATCTGTTGGTGTGCCTCGGAAAAATATAGCTATCCCACAAACCTAAATAGACGCCTAAAGAAAAAAATTTTGGTACACAGATGTTAATTACGGGAAAGCACAAGGGAGACGTTTTGTTTTATTCATCTCTACCACTGACGAAATATAACTATCTCTACTTAGTGTGGGTTGGTCAAGAGAGTTAGCGTTATTCTAGGTGTAGTCTACTGCCCTCCTTCTATTAACTACTTCTCCGAAGAACCGAGTTCAAAAACACTGTTAGTTAGAATGATATCAACTATATGACTACCAGACGCAAATACCGGTGTAACTTCAGAAAATATACGAAAAACATAGTATGTGCCTATAAAAAAAGAGGGTTTCTCTCGATATCCCTGGGATCCCATCATCAGATCCTGATATGCTGGCAATGGGACCACCTCGGAAGCTTATCATTTCGAATACAAAAAAAAATTCAAAATCGGTTCACAATTAACGGAGTAATCGGTGAACATACATATAAAAAAAATACATATAGTGGAACATAGAACCTCCTCCATTTTGGAAGTCGGTTAAAAATTAATATTTTAATAATAATGCTTGGTTGAATTGAAAATGTGTGTGGCAACCTTAGAGTATATATATCAAGAGGGGCATCTGAACGGGCGGAAAGATTGATCGGAGTAGAGAGAGATAGACTGTGTGTGGTTGGCGTCTCTCTCACGCAAGATTCTGATTGGTGGACACACACCAATTTGCATGACTGATTTGACTTGACAGTTGGCTTGTTGACTTTGACTTGACAAGCTTGCTAAAAAATCAACAAATACAAAAAAATAAGTTTGTGTGGAATCACAGCATTAATAATAAGCAAAAATGAATAAGAAAGCGATATCTTTCGGTAAAATTAGTCTCAACACCAGAAAACCCACAGAAGACGGTGATAAAAATGACACAGACTCAACTTCAGGCTTTGGTACTTTTGGTCGTATTCCCATCCAAAAACATAAAGAAATAGAAGAAATTGCTGAAGATCTTGAAAATCAACATGTTCAAGAAGTGATGGGAATCAAAAATTTTGGGAAGAAAGCGAAAAATTATGACATTTCGGAAATGGTACAGCAGGCGAAAATTAAAGCTCTAGAAGCCAATAAAAAGAGGTTAGAAACTGAAGCTAGTGATATCCCAGATAAAGTAGAACCTGTTAAAGATGATGAAAGCGATGATGAACTAATAGGGCCTCCGTTACCTCCTAGTTTATCATCCCAAGGTACCAATGAAGATATTGGTCCTCCTATTCTGCCGGATTTACTTAAAAAGAGCAGTAAAAGTGATGAAGCTAAAAAAGTGGAAGGTGATGAAGACAGTTATGATGAGTTAAGTGGGTCTGATGACGAAGAAGAGCTTCCTTTAGATAGAAGAATACCAAACACACATGAGGTATGTGAATTATATTCTACTAGCTGTTGCCCCGGGCTCCGCCGGCGTGTATATCGGTTTCCGAGGCAAATAGTAGCCTATGTGGTACTCTCTTATATAAACTATAAAGTTTCTTCCTAATCTGTTCAGTAGTTTTAAGTGAAAGAGTAACAAACATTCTAACATCCTCACAAACTTTCACTTTTATAATATTAGTGTGATGTGAAATTTATAAATAGTAATCAATATATTATATAAAGTAGCCTATATGTTAATCAGGGTGTCAGTTTCCTGCATACCCATTTTAATCAAAATCAGTCCAGTCGTTTGCATGTGAAGTAGTAACAAACATGGGACATTTCAAGTGAAGCGGACAACGAAAAAAGGGTCAGGATTCCGATTTCATTTATATTTTAGTATGTTATACCTGTACATATCCTCGGCACAGATACAAAATATTTTTGCATTTGCAAGCCTAGTTTTGAAAATATAGGTCTCTGAAGATTTCAGTAAATGTGAGGTATGCACTACTTCGGATGTCATTGTCAGTTCAAATATAGTAATTTTGGAACAAATTGAACACTGAGTTATATACTACACTTAATAACCTTTATATTCTCATAATTTGAATTTTTATTTTTGTTGTTAAATTAATGTGTATTCCTGTGTGCCTAAGATAGGAGAGATAACGTCACACTTAAACCAATAGGAGCCGGGTATTATTAAAAAAGATGCAGAAAAAGTTGTGCGAGTCAGCAGTATTAATAACAAGTAAAATTTTAACAAAATAAAAAACCGACTTCAAGAACGACCAAATCGATCGATTTCTCTTGGATGCCATCATCAGATCTTAGTGTCCTTATCATGATACCACTGTTGGGATATCTTCTTTCCATTAAAAAAAGAATCATCAAAATGGGTTCATAAACGACGAAGTTATCCGTGAACTTAAAAAAAAGGTTGAATTGAGAACCTCCTCCTTTTTTGAAGTCGTTTAAAAAATAGATGTGTCTAGTTATGTAATATTTCAAAAGAAAAGTGGGAAGACAGAAGAAAAGATGGGCAGATGACATAATGAACATAGCTGGAAAAAGTTGGATGCATATGGCCAAGGACAGGGAAAGGTGGAAAGGAATGGAGGAGGCTTTTACCCATAGGGGGCCACATAACAATGAAACAGAAATTAAATGATTAAAATGTATATTTGAAAAGTGTTAAGTGGAAAAATAAAGCTGTAATAACAATAATAATAATAATGATAAATTTCCATGCAGGTTGAAATGCTGCATGGCAGCAAAGCAGTACTGGCCCTCGCAGTTGATCCATCAGGTGCTCGGCTGGCTACAGGATCTATAGACTATGAGGTCTCCTTTTGGGATTTTGCAGGTAAGAATGCATTTTCCATTTAATAGTTAAATCTCCATTATAAAGCTATATACAATATTTTAAAATTAATTGTTTAAAACATACGATGGTAAGGATCCCTAAAATACAATGTCATAGGTGACCACGCAACCTCCTCTGCGTCTCCTATTACCCATAGCGTGATTCTATAATGCCCCATCCACACTCGACGACCACACAACACGAGTGCGACTGTGAGGACGGTGCGCTCGTGCCCCCTCGTCTTGCCTCGCTCCTTTATGTCGGTTTATGGGCGCGAGTCAAAGAACGCGAGGGGCGGTTGTGGCCCCCTTAATTTGCTGACACTCGTGCGAGGACACGAGGCAAGGTGCCTTGCGAGAGTCTGGATGGGGCATAACAGCGTGGACTAATTTGTTTACCATAAAAAGGGTTATAGTAAGAAAACCTTAAAAGATAGAAATAATGATCTCGGTCTTTTCTTCGATTTTTTGGCTTTCCTCGAATAACTGAGCTATCTAACACTGAAAGAATTTTTTAAATAGGACCAGTACTTTCTGAGATTAGCAAGTACTACCAAACAAACTCAGATAATATTAGTATAGACTATAGACAAAGGCAAGATGTTCCATATAAAATATCGCCTATAACACTGATATGATAGGAGGTCAAATAAAATATTTTAAAATAATTTCATTCATTTCACAGTTGTAACAGTATTATGTGGACGACGTGGTTAAGTGCATCCAATTTTAATCCAACTATATTTACTTAATAAACAGGTATGGACTCTTCGATGCGCTCCTTCCGTACACTTCAACCCTGCGAGAATCACCCCATAAAAGCACTACAGTACTCCACTACAGGGGATTCTATCCTGGTCGTCAGCGGTTCGGCACAAGCTAAGGTGTTAGACCGAGATGGATTTGAAGTTCTGGAATGTGTGAAGGGGGACCAGTATATTACTGATATGGCTAGGTAAGTAGATCTAAGAGTATTACAACGACTCTGTTCACTTCAGTATTAGAAGGGTCCGTCATGTTCTGTGAAAGTAGATTACTACTTCCTCTGTGTGTGTGGTTCTATTAAGAGCCACGCTGATTTCAGCTCAACCGGGGCGGTACTACCCTCTCACTTCGTGCTGTCGTGTTTCGTTCGTGAGTGCGAGACCCGAGGCCCAATGACGCAGAAGCATCTGCATTGTCTGCATTCCCCATGAGTATGGTGATTTGTGACCACCACTCTTGGATTCTGCTCATGCTTTTCATCAGGTCTCTGCCTCGTTGGTCTTGCGGTTGACGTATGCGACTGCCGATCAAGAGTTCTCGGGTTCGAATACCGGGTCGGGCCAAAAGTGTTATTGAGTTTTTCTGATTATAGAAATAATTAATAACAGCTCGGAGTTTGGAAGTTGGGGTCTGAACCCCCGTGCCTGGGAGAGCACGTAAAGCTGTCGGTCCTGCGCCTGATCTCTTCCCGGTCGTGTCGGTTAACCGTCCCATCGGATTATGAGAGAGAAGGAACAGAGAGTGCACCTGTGTTTGCGCACACACTTGTGCACTATAATATCTCTTGCGTAGTTGGCTGGTCTCCGTTAAAACTTACCACCGTGGCCGTTATCGGCTAGGAGAACATTATTATTATTATTTCATCAGGCAGAGTAGAGTCACTTTGTCCGGCTCACGCTTAAAGAAGAAAGGAATAAAATGTAATAAAACGAATTATCATAAAACTAGAATGCAATGTGATTTTCTTATTACGGTACAAATGATAAAACTAACAGTTTAACTACAGCCAACAAACTCAAACTTATACCTATTTAATATTCTTTTCCAGAACTAAAGGTCATACAGCCGCCTTGAACAGTGGTTGCTGGCATCCACATACCCGCGACGAATTCATGACTTGTTCCCAAGACGGGACCCTGCGTCTATGGGTCACGGAGAACCCTAAACAACACAAAGCAATCATCAAACCGAGACAACAAGGAGGTTTGAAGACTGCACCTACAGCTTGCACTTTCTCAAGAGACGGGAATACAGTCGCTTGCGGGTGTTACGACGGCTCTATACAGATGTGGGATCACAGAAAGAATTACGTTAATACTTCTGTGTTACTCCGGGATGGGCATCAGAAACAATCTGAAATATGCAGTATAGCGTATTCATATTTAGGTTCATATTTGGCCAGCAGAGGAAATGATGACAAGCTGAAGCTTTGGGATTTGAGGCAATTTAAGAAACCGTTGCATGTGTTTGATAATCTTTTCTCAAGATATGAGCAAACTGACTGCGCTTTCAGTCCAGACGATACAATGGTGTTTACAGGAGAGTCGTTACAAAGGGGACAAGATACTGGGCGATTGTTGTTTTATAACACGAAAACTTATGAGCAAGTGACACATATTGATGTGACGAAATCCCACGTGATAAAGGGCATTTGGCACCCAAAGTTGAATCAGATATTCCTTGGTTGTGGTAATGGAGTTGTCAAGTGCTACTTTGACCAGAAACGAAGTCTTCGTGGAGCAAAACTGTGTGTAGTCAAGACACACAGGAAGAAACATTCAGTTGAAGTAGTTAGTGCTCAGCAGATAATTACTCCTCACGCCCTTCCATTATTCAGGCAAGAAAAATTGAGGACATCAAAGAAGAAAATGGAAAAGGATCGTCTGGATCCTGTCAAGTCTCATCGACCGGATTTACCTATTACATCTGGTCAGGGAGGTAGAGTTGCAGCTTCTGGTAGCACTCTGAGCTCCTTCGTCATCAGAAATCTTGGCCTTAGCAAGAGAGTAGATGATGAACAGGATCCAAGAGAAGCTATTTTAAAATATGCTAAGGAAGCTGAGGAGAACCCCTTCTGGGTAGCTCCTGCTTACAAAAAGACTCAACCAATGCCGATATTCCAAGTAGAAGGGGAGGAAGATGGCCCGCCTGATGAGAAGAAGTCGAAAACCTCCTAGATATTTGGAGGGAAAATACTTTCGTGATTTGTTAGTCAGACTTCCAAATAGAAATTAATTTATCTTCAACTTAACCTTACATACCTAAGCTTAGCAGAATGAGGAAGCGATTCTGTTAGACTAGAACCGACCAATACCACATTTTGTTTTAAAAAGGAGGTATACACTTGGCTATTGTCTTCAATGGTTTAGGATAGGCAAGAGTTATTTTAAAATAGGTAATTGATCGATTTACCTATATCAAATGAAAAACTAATTAAATGACCAGGCTATGACTATTATTCCGTTTCATTCTTAATATATTTAATACTAGCTGACCCGGCGAACTTCGAACCGCCATATTTAAATATCAGCTTCCCACAGGCAGTGTACAGTCGCGGACAAAAAAAAACTTTTCCCGTTATCTTTTATTTTTTTTCTTTCTAGCAAAAAAATAATTAATGAAATCGGACCATGTGTTATTGAATTACAACTATGTACATATTTTGACTTTCATCCCCTCCCCCCAGGAAACCGTGCTGAATATCGGGATAAAAAGTATCCTATGTCCTACCTCGGAGTATGAACTCAAATCGTGCCAAGTTTCATTTGAATCCATTCAGTAGTTTCGGCGTGAGCGGCCAAGATACAGACAGACAAAAATGTAAAAAATTACAGTTTTGGCTTCAGTATCAATTATAGAGAGCCCTCCAAAAAAAATTTTCAAAATATCTTTAATGTACAGAATTGGACCTGTTACATTTTTATTATAAGTATAGATGTAAATATGTAATTAAATAATTTTTGAACTCTAAATGCGTGTATTTTTTTTGTTGTTTTGTATCATTACAACAAAAAATCCTTTCATGAGTACATGGGGCAGCAAAGAGTAGCCTATGTTCTTTCTCAAGAATCAAAGTATCTCCATGCCAAATTTCATTAAAATCGGTGCAGCGGTTTGGGCGTGAAAGCAGGACAGACGGACAGAGTTACTTTCGCATTTATAATTATGGATTTGGTTGCTTCGCCAGGTATAGCATTCCGAGTGGTCACGTGGGTTACACAAGCTGACGTCATCACCGCTAACGCTGGTTCTGGTTGGTTCATTTCGTTATGTTACTTTAAAGTGGTAACTGGATAGTGACGTCACATTGTGTCGCTCTCGGAACGCGAGACCTCGTTTTCTTAGACCATGATATATACTAGGTATATGATACACTGTTATGACACAGAATGTATACATGTGTGAAATGCTCCTAACAGTTGAATGTCCTTAACTTCAGCGTTGTGTTGTTCGCCTCGTTGACACGAGAAAACCTTCATCGCAGAAATTTTCCCCAGTTTGGCCGTTTTTAACCGACTTCCAAAAAGGAGGAGGTTCTATGTTCCACTGCATGTATTTTTTTTTTTTTTTTTTTATATATGTTACCTGATTACTCCGTCAGTTGTGGACCGATTTTGAATATTTTTTTGTATTCGACAGGGTATGCTTCCGTGGTGGTCCCATTGCCAGCATATCAGGATCTGATGATGGGATCCCAGGGAAATCGAGGGAAACCCTCATTTTTTATAGGCACATACTATGTTTTTCGTATATTTTCTGAAGTTACACCGGTATTTGCGTCTGGTAGTCATCATTTTATGATGATGAGCTGATGATGTAAGGTACCACTCCTTAACGGTTAGGAGTTGGAGGATAAATCTTTAAATATCATATGTATATAAGTTACCTTTAGTCGTATTCTTACAAATTATTTAGGTAAGCTGATGATGGAAGGTGGAAGGTACAACTCCTCAACGGTTAGGAGTTGGAGAATAATTCTTTCAATTTCATACGTATCTAAAGACCTTCAGTCGTATACTTTCAAGCTATTTAGGTGAGCTGATGATAGAAGATTAAACTCTTCAACAGTTAGGGATTAGAGGATGATTTTAATATTACACGTACCTTTAATTGTATTATTCTTGATGATGAAATTTGATGAAATAATTCAACTTACTACTTACCTACGATTGTTTGCACTAAAAACTGTAAAATAAAAACTTTTTATAAAAAAAAAAAAACCGACTTCCAAAAACATCCAACGAAAACTCTCTGTCAAAAAACACTTAAAAGCGTAAAATAAACTGGTTCTTCATAAATTGCCTATACCTAATTCTTTATTCATTTAAATAGTAGTATTATAATGGGTGCTAGGTACCTAAAATCTGTTTGAAGTCGGTGCTAAGCCAAAAAGAATACAAACGAACAATTACAAAAGTCTAAGCGATAGTCACTCGGCACCGACTTCAAACAGATTTTAGGTACCTAGATTACCATTATAATACTACTATTTAAATGAATAAAGAATTAGGTATAGGCAATTTATGAAGATCCAGTTTATTTTACGCTTTTAAGTGTTTTTTGACAGAGAGTTTTCGTTGGATGTTTTTGGAAGTCGGTTTTTTTTTTTTATAAAAAGTTTTTTATCTGAAGAAACATCTATTTTCTCCCAAATTGAGTATCGTCCCTAATTAGTCGAAATTTGTCGTCAAATATCACACTTTGTCACATGTATACACAAATAAATAAAATTGAAGTATCTGTTTGTAATTTCAAATTAACAGCTTTTCACTAAATCCATATGTTTGTTCCGGCTAATCTCTGGAACGGCTGGACCGATTTTTACGGGACTTTCAGTAGCTGATAATGTAAGACGTAGCACGTACCGCGGGGCTCAGCTAGTAGGTAAATAAAACAAACAAAGAAACACGTTAAAACATGTAATAACTTACAATAACTATCAAACTACTTATAATAGAATTTATACTACGCTCGCGCCGCTACGCTGTCTGCCTCTTCGGTTTCAATAGGCTTTGCAGGTGATCTTGATACGTTCTGAAAATACATTTAGATACATTATTGACAGCTTTCAGTCATCTATAAAGGTCAGCGCTGACGGAGGAGTGGCGGGAAAGAGACTGATTCAATAACAATTTAAATTCAACCTAAAGGTCTTCAGAATATAATACAATATTTTAACAAATAAAAAAACGACTTCAAGAACTGGACATAATTGAAATGGGGCCACGCGTCCCATTTCAATTTGGTCCAGTTCTTGTAGTGTTTTTTTTTTTGTTAAAAATTTTGTGACTATTTGGAACTCTGTTAACTGTATTTGATGCAACGAAATAAAACCAACTGTAGCTCGTCATTTTATTTCAATTTCAGTTGTATTCTGAAGAACTTTAGGTAGAATTTAAATTGTTATTGAATTAGTTTTTCGCTGCCACTCCATCGGCGCTGTTCAAATATCATCTGTGCGTGTGGTATATCAGTATATTTCTATATCTTCCTAACCTTTATTATTCCCAAGATTATTTGGGGTCGGCTACTAGTTCAACCGGTTTTACCTGAATATCAGTTTTTCCACAGTGACTGGCATCGGACCTCCGCAACTCTGAAGGCGAACTGTCAGGTTGTACTAGTTGTCAGTATAAGCACTGACGGAAGTCAGTGCCCTCAAATATACTGACAACTGGCAACTCAAATATATAGAATAAAACTATTGTCATAGGTGTCCATGTCAACCGGGACCGATGGCTTAACGAGCTCTCAGTATTTGTATATATTTTTTATGGAATAGACGGGCAAACGAGCAGACGTATCGCCTGATGGTAAGCGATTACCGCCGCCCATGGACACCTGCAACACCAGAGGCGTCACAAGTGCGTTGCCGGCCTTTTGGGGATGGGGGGGAGGTAGGGGATTGGGGTATGGGCCTCCAGTATCCGCACTCACTCGGTGAAACACAGCGCGAGCACTATTTCTACCTGTATGTATGACTTACCAATTTCTTTGCTCTATCGTTGAGTATGGAGAATGCAAAATGGTTTATCATCACACCGGTGGGTAGTGCTACACCTTGGAACCTGTACAGGTTTTTTACATCGCTGTCTTTCGAACCTGTAAAAAAGAATATTAATAGGCTGGGTAGTCATTAATAGAAACTATGAATATTTTGGCTAAAGTTAAGATACTATACTCTTTGCGCTATAGCATGGTGCGTGACAGTTTCAGTAACATTTCGTTTCACTCCTGAAAGTTGCCACGATTTGCAAATTATGACTTAGTATTTCAGCTGTACCACATTCGCAATATATTAAATCATTAATAACTGTAGTACTCGTAAATTAAATTAAACCAACCAGAATATTCTAGTCTACAAATAATGCCGCACCATGCTACAGTGCAAAGAGTATAATTTAATTTGACAGTCAAGTACCCTCATTTTCAAATAAATTGGAAATTATAAAATAAGTACCGTTTAATTTATGAACTGAAGCGATGCTGATGCGTCCGATTTGTCCAGCGGTGCTGATCATGGGGCCTTTCGATATATCCACGTGTTTTCCAACTCTGTACAATGTTACTTTACCTGAAAATTATCTATTATTAATACGTGGAGCAAAAACTTTGTATATCTTTTTATAAAATAATTATGCGAACGGAGAAGTACGATATTTAGAACAATTAAAGTTTACATGGAGGAGGAATGCAGTAAGCTAAATACCCAATGTTCTCAGCATTTTAAAATAACTCAATTGCAGATTTCGTTGGCCTGGGAAAACTATCAGATTAAAAAATTACAAGAAAGTATAACATCCGAACTTAACTAGATAAAACCACTATGAATTTAATTATCCTGTGTCGCGGGAGACTTTACAAAGTACATGCAACGGACACAAAGAACACCGAGACTCAGAACAACAATTTTTGGATCACACAAAGTGTTGTTCCTTGCGGAATTTGAATCCACAACACTGCGAAATAGGAAGTGGCGTGGCGACCGCTTAAACCTCAATCAAATTGGTACTAATAAAAATTGACTCGACACTACAGCAAAGACTTGGAAAGGTTTCAACTGACTCTCTGGGAATATCTCCACTGCAGAACATGCTTACTCTAGCGGTTATCGGTTATGCGACATATTATGATCAGCCCATTGGCACTTCCACCTACAAACTTTCAGAGCTACGTCACCTTGGTTCTCTGATGGATCACTTCGTTCCTAAGAATAAGGTTATTAAAGCTTTATAATGCTACTCGCTTTTACACGCGGCTCCGCTCACGCAGACTTTCATCCCCTGATTTACTGCCTTAGGGTTGGAATTTCAAAAATTCCTTTCTTAGTGCTCACTTACGTTATATAAAGAACCTACATGCAAAATTTCAGGATTATAGCTTCGTGAATAAGTATTAGGGTTCTTACACAGGAGGGGGCCACCTACAAGTAGTGGGTGGCCCGAGGTACGTCGGGGTTCCAGGGATTTCCTTTCGAGGGTGCACATGGTTCCCCGGCTTCCAGTACCCTAGATGGTGTGCGGTTTTTAGTCGGTTCGAGTCCGACATAACCACCAGTCGGTGGTATCCGAGGGGATTTCCGCACAGAAAAAAAAAAAAAAGGATTATAGCTTCAGCGGTTTGGGCTGTGCGTTGATCTCTGCGTATGTCAGTCAGTCAGTGAGTCACCTTCCTCTTTTATATTGTATAGATAACGCCGAACCCATTTATATATTTATTCACTCACCATTATTCCTAGCTATGTTCGGTATTTGTTTAGTTTTATGCTCATTATCCACAAACATCTCCAGAGCCAACTCCTCACTGACCTCCAGCCTCTCCAGCGGCTTGTTCTCTCGAGTTAACTTCACATATTCAGCTGCTATAGTGATTAACTCCTGGTTGGACGGTTTCCAGTTAGGCAATGTGGGGAGGTCTATGTCATAGATGAAAGAACCGCTGCGGACTGTTGAAGATTGATGGTAAATACATGTCTTAGATTTTTTTTCTTACAAAATGATTAGGCGCTTATTAGTAAACATGATATAAGTTAATAAGTTTATCGAGGGCTTACTGACAAAAGCAGCAAGTGAACACAGCCATGCTAATTTCAGCACGAACGGGCCGGCACGATCGTATAGGTACTACACAGAAGACAGACAATGTAACAATGCAGCATGGTTACCGACATTATGGCGGCATCATTGGGCCTACGGTGTCGCACTCACCAACAAAACACGACAACTGTCATTTTAGCTCGGTCTTCTGTGAGAGGCTACCGCCCTGCTACACATTACTAAACATTATTTTTTTGTTTTTCTTTTCTTTGATTTTCTTAATTTGTTAGCAGGTATCTATCTAACCTTTTAATGACACTGCCTTGAGTTTATTACATCGTCATCAACAGCTTTTAATAGTCCACTGCTGGTCATAGTCCTCTCCTTAGCAAGGAAACTGGCCTAGTATACCACCTTAGGCAGTGGTCCCACCGCCGACGATGAACGAGAAACGAGTAGAACTTGAAACTATGAACGAGTTGGCGATCAGCGGGCAGCGAGTGTGTAGTTTCAATAGTTTTGTCGCTGGGCTACAAGCGACTGTTCAAGTGCGATGAGCGATTACTCGCGTAGTCGCGCCAACACCACATTCCAAGACACTATGGATGAGTTTTTTATTGAATGTGTCCGACAATATCTCTATTGTAAAATACATCATCGTCGTCGTCTGAACTAGACAACAATGAGAGTTGCAATCATTTGTTGATATCCATACGTGTACTTTCAAAGCCGCACTGTATAGAAATGATCAAGCGAGCGAGCATCGCTGAGCGAGATTCGCTGAGCGAGTATCGCTGAGCGAGTTTATCTTTGAAAGTTCTTGTTACTCAGCGACAAAACTAGTAAATCGAGTCGTCGCCGGCAGTGTGAACAGTCGGAGAGCAACTATTACTATATGCATCTCTTTCGTTTACACGGAATTTATATCTATTGTACTTTTCTTGAGCGAGAAAATCGCCGATAGTTAGTCGTTTTCTCGCCGGTGGTCGGACCACTGCCTTAGCCAGACTATTTGGTATAGGGTTTGTTTTAAGTTTTACTTCTCGTTGCAATGATGTTCGCCTGCATTGTTTGCTACCTTAGTTGCCTCTTACGACACCCATGGTATGCGCTGATTTTTGGAAGGTTAGTATTTATTTAAAACTTACTATCTGGTCCTGGGAAGCTGTGTAATTTGATTGGCACAGTATCTTTGAAGGCGACAGTTGCACATGCGCCGAGCATGAAAGAACACGTCCGCCAAAACGCCTTGTTTACTTGTTGGGGCTCGGAGATATTGAAACTTTGTAGCTGAAAGTTTTATAACATTATTGTTGTATATAAGTGTACCTACACACTTCCTACTTTATAAGTTGATGTTTATTGGGTTATGAAACTACCCGCCATCATAATTGTGTACCTACCTTACTCTTATGATTTTGTTACTTAGACTGACTGGTAATTCTAGGCTACTTAGCTAAATACACAAATAACGATATTTGGTGTTTTATTGAAGATATCATATTGGCTACGAGTAGAAAACATGACAATGGAGTGTAAATCAGTGAAATTTAACGAATTCAATGTGAAATGTGACAATTGGGACAATTACATCGACAGACTTCAGTATTGTTTTGAGGCGAATGGTGTCGTCTCAGATTCGGCAAAAAGAGCAAATTTCTATACAGTGTGCGGTGTACAAGTGTTTGAGACTCTTCTGGCGTTAATACCACCTAAAAAATCTTGTGAAGTAACGTTCAGTGAAATTGAAGCGATCCTAACCAAACATTACAGCCCAAAACCTAATGAGATTTCTGCCTCATTCAAATTCTATAAACGTGATCAACTACGCAGTGAATCCGTCTCGGAATACATAGCGCAACTCATAAAAATCTGTGCCGGTTGTAACTTTACAGACATGGAAAGGATGCTTAGTGACAGATTGGTATGCGGCATGAACAATCATAATTTGCAGTACGAACTGTTAAAGATAGATAATTTGCGATACCATGAAGTAGTGGATTCAATGCTTTCGACCGAAAGTGCGGGCAGGGACGCTCGTATGTCAGCTACAACGCGACGGCAGTGAACGCCGCGGCAACGTCGCCGCTGTCATGTGAACCTATGGACTTCAACACTATGCGATCTAAAGCAAATGTTCGATTGTGTTATCGATGTGGAAACCGACACGCTAGCGAATGTCTTTTCATTAACGCCGTGTGCCACTTTTGTAAGAAGAAAGGTCACATCGAGAGAATATGCACAGCTGAGAAGAAAAGTCTTTCTCAACAAATCAACTTAACCGAAAACGAGACTGATATGCGCTTTAATGGCATATATAATATGAAGAGTACGAGGAGATCTTGCGTTCCGGCATACAAGGTGAAGCTACTACTTAACGGCGTGCTGGTAGCGATGGAGGTAGACTCTGGCGCCGCTTTCTCCTTAGTGAACCAGCAGACGTGGTCGCGCGTACGCTCACGCAGCGCTTTAGGCGCGGTACCCAACCGCCTGTGCACATGGAACAGCTCACCGGTTACAGTGATGGGACAAGCTCAAGAGCAAGTACCATATAAGGACATTAAGTGTTTTGAATGTCATTGTAGCTAAGGGCTCAGGACCGAATCTGTTGGGACGTAATTGGTTCGAAGCACTAGGTATTACTTTAAATGTGAATATGATATCTGGATTTGACATGTCTGTGAACGATCAGATTGTAAGTAAACATAGTGAGATTTTCAGGGACGGACTCGGTACTTACCATGGAGACCCTGTGAAGGCTATGCATCTGAAACCAGGTGCTACTCCTAGGTTTTTTAAGGCACGTCCTGTATCTTATGCTATTAAAGACAAAGTTGAAAATCGGCACATGCCTCCGAAAACTAAATCTGAGTGGATCACGCCTACAAAGCCGTGGTCTCGAATAAATGTGAGCCAAAGTCTGATGTTTAGAAATTATAGTTGTGGACCTCGTCTTCGTAATAAGCAATGGCCATCTAATTATCAAGTGACAACTGGTGATGGTAATTTCCTCAACGACATATCAACCAACTGGTTAAAAATAAAGTTACAGAAGATGCAGACCGAGAAGGAGAGAGGGAAGAAGAGTAAATATGCACTGGTTAAAAAGAAAGCCACCGAGGATGCAGACCAAGAAGGAGAGAGGGAAGAAGAGTAAATATGCACTGGTTAAAAAGAAAGTCACAGAAGATGCAGACCGAGAAGGAGAGAGGGAAGAAGAGTAAATATGCACTGGTTAAAAAGAAAGTCACAGAGGATGCAGACCAAGAAGGAGAGAGGGAAGAAGAGTAAATATGCACTGGTTAAAAAGAAAGTCACAGAAGATGCAGACCGAGAAGGAGAGAGGGAAGAAGAGTAAATATGTAATAAAAAGGCCAGTCTGGAAATGGAAGATCAAGATATGGAAATGAGAGTAACAGACTCAAGTGAGGAAACAATTGATGATGTTAGGTATACTATACCCAGTGATTATGAGTCTGGCTATTCTGGGGGTAAGGCAAAAAGTAAAGTTTTATCTCATACAAAAAGCCCTTATGAAAAGCCAAAGCCTGAATCAGTGTTTATCAAATAGACATAATGTTAAATATTTAAATAAGTACAAAAGCTTTAAGCTTGTAGCTTTAAGTATAAGTTAAAGCTTAAATATATTTTGTATACTTGGGGGAAAGGTATGTTGTATATAAGTGTACCCACACACTTCCTACTTTATAAGTTGATGTTTATTGGGTTATAATTGTGTACCTACCTTACTCTTATGATTTTGTTACTTAGACTGACTGGTAATTCTAGGCTACTTAGCTAAATACACAAATAACGATATTTGGTGTTTTATTGAAGATATAATAATTATATTTAGCAAAGTTAACAGATTCAATTATTGTATTTTATTTGGAAATTGAAGTCATCACCATCATCAGCCTTCAACATCCCGTTGCTGGATATAGGCGTGTTCTTAAAAAATGAGGTATTGGTCTGCTACACACCACACTGGCCAGACAGGTTGGTATAATAATATGTGTCGTTTAAGAAATATTAAAGTGCTAGCTAATGCCCGCGGCTCCGCCCGCGTGTATATCGGTTTTCGCGGCAAATAGTAGCCCTATGTGTTAATCCAGGTCAGCTTCCTGCATACCAAATTTTATCCAAATTGGTCCAGCCGTTTACGCGTGAAGAAGTAACAAACATACACACTCACAAACTTTCGCCTTAATAATATTAGTGCGATGACTAGTTGTTGCCCGCGGCTCCACCCGCGTGTATGTCGGTTATCGCGGCAAATAGTAGTGTATAGGTTATTCTGATATATAAGCTATATTACTGTAAAGTTTTATCCAAATTCGTTCAGTAGTTTCTGCGTGAAGAAGTAACAAACATGCACACTCAACAAACTTTCGCCTTTATACATCAGTGTGATGTGATAGCAAGCAGGGCTTTTTTGGGGGGGAATGCAGAGGGGCACGCATGGCTACATTGATGTTTCGAAAACAAGAATTTTGCTAGAGAATGATTGGTTGTGTTTTAAAGATCAGAACGTAGGTTGCTACTACTACTTTGTATAGAGGTGCAGGCAAATTTTGATAAAAAAGGGGCTTTCAAGCTTCTAAAGAATAGCTTAATTGTGATATGTGTGGAGATAATACAGCTCGACCGGGGTGGTACTAACCAAAACCAAAAAGTATTCGTGTCGTCTTTCATTGGTGAGTGCGAGACCGGAGGCCCATTGATGCAACGGTGACAAGTGTCGGCGCGTTTAGGAAGACCCTTAGAAACGGTGGGACGAAACAACAGCTTCCGAAAGAGTATGGGGGCCCACCACGAGTCATGGTTTTGATCTTCCAGAACTGACCTCACGGGTCGAATTGTTCCCGGATTTACTTTCACGCATGCCCACAACCAGCTATTACTCCACCTCGGGAGAATACCAGGCACAAAAAATTTGGAAACTTTCGAAAGTTAGGGAGCCCTCATAGTAGAAATAACAAAAAAAGCCCTGACAGTAAGTACAGCATAGTATGAAGTATGTTTATCACTAGTCTGGCTACCATAGTACCAGTTCAGCCCAGTTTGGCATCAGAAAGCCGTGTGTGAGACCACGGCCGACAGATACACCATTAAAGTTTATAAGGAACTTACTTCTAAGGTGCAACTCTCAGTGAGCGGTCTATGCATGTCCCAGTAGACCGTGCCATCGAGTAGTGCTAATGCACTTGTTTCCATATGCCATTCACTTAAATCTGTAATTGAAGATGAATCTTTTAATTATTATCTCACCTATTTCCTAACTGGAACAGTTAGAACAGTGCAATCCTATTTTTACCTAAATATGGCAAAGCCAAAAAGAAGGGTAATAGTATTGGCAGTCTTATGTAAGTTATGTTAAAAAGTAGCACCTAAGCTACTGAATCGATTTTAATGAATGAGGTGTCAATAGATTCCAATAGAGAAAGAAATTTTATTTAAAGTTTTTACATGGATTAATCTTTTTAAGCTTTTTATTGTTAAATAAATAAACTCAAAATCTTACGCCTAGCACAATCGTAAGGTGTAGATATGTCTTTATTCATGACAAAAGTGCAACTATTAGGTATTCCCTTGTATTGAACTTCTATTTTCTCGATACGTCCGACGTTATCATGCTGACGCTTATTCTCGAGCGTGAAGAGATGAAAACGTCGATCAACTGCTTCTTGTGTACTCAAAAATCCTAGAAAGACATATTCATTTGTTTATTTTGAATACAAGGATAAGGTAAGGAATTTTTCGTATCTTCGACGGTTTTTTTTCACTTACTTGTCAGAGTATGAACCTTGGTGGAACTGTTTTTACAAATAATTTTAGATAAATTGGTAATCTGTCCCCTCATTTTTAGTTTTTGTTTAGGACTAGAAGATCGGAAAAGAGAAGACTTGATTTTTAGGTTATGTTATCCTCAAGATGATGACAGCTGACAGTTCATTATGTTGCGGTTTTGCGGTCCCTCGACTTTAAACGATGGGATTTTAAGCTTAACAATGTTTGTGTACCTGCTAATAATTAACTAAACGGCAATTAGTATTTTTTTGCGAGTACAATTTATTGAATGAAGATGTTCTATTTATGAAATTCATTTAAAAGCGAACTTCGAAAGGTTTTAACGATTGTTTATATCACATTTTATTTATCAAAGCTTGTGGAATATAATATAAAACGGTTTCAGTACCGCATTTGACAAAGTAAGCTAATTTAAGATGAACTACGAATAATTCTCTCCTATGGTTCTTTATTATTACTCCGTGATCTACATACATATCATACATCTACATACATCTTACTGAATCGCTTTCTTGACGCTGTCCCAGTTTCCAAGCCATATGGAGAGATCCCATTACCAAATTTGAAAAGCTAACAATTTAGAATTAGAAGCAGACACTCAGATCAAATAAAAAAGGTAGATAACTCACGACCCTGTTCTTGTTGAAGAAAAAATAATCAGCTACTTCCAAGTAAACACACGCGTTAACGCACACACATGCTAAAAAACTACGCTACTTTTCATCAGTATCGTACAAGCTGTCGTAACTTATACGATAACGATAACTATACTGATGAAAAGTCACATGACGAGTATGTCTGCCGCTGTAGAACAGAGAGGCACCCCTTTCCATAAACTTTAAACGAGTCTGGGTGTATGTTTGGCCCATCAGATTTGTCTGGCTCATTGGAAAATATTAGGCTGGTTTTAGTGTCACGCTGATCACGCGCTGACCGTCAGCGCTGATAGACAAACTATATGAAATTCTATGCAGCGTTTTTGTGTAACACGTAGCGCTGACAATGGTCGACGCCGACGGCTCAGCGTCCGTACGCGTCGCGCGTCAGTGCCACGTGTCAGCGCCGCGTAGCCGTGGGCGCTGACCGATGCTCACGCGCCTCTGTCTTCAGGGAGTGTTTTAGTGTCGAGCTGAGCGTACGCCGTCAGCGTGTACAGATATGTCAAATCGTGATGTGAACACTAGTCGTGTGAATGTGTGATCGACGAAGTACGCCTGAGAAAGAATTTATGGGATACATCCGATGCTCTCTACAGAAATAATTAATAAAGACGCAAGAAACAAATTCTGGGAGGATATTTTCATCACATTAACCAAAAATGTTTCATTATAACGTAACAAATTCTACCGTGACGGCTCTCTTCTCATTCAATCATTTCGATAGATACTACAAAGCAGCAATGATAATTGCTCTCCACATTTTACTTCTGTACTCCACGGGCCATCAGCATGATACTGAAACGACTCGCTCTCACCGTCGGCGCCGATGGTGAGCATGCGGTCAGCGTGACGCTAAAACCAGCCATAAACTTAATGATATAAATAAAATTCAGTCTTCCTAAAATGCCGTAAGTTAGCATGGTTTTTTCCACCTTTGATAACTGCTAACTGTAAAATGGCCCCACTTTCAGCTTAGCGAGTATCCATTCCTCTCTGAGTTTATGTTAGACTACCAATCCTAAACATTTCAGCTTTCCTAAAATGACGAAGTCTGGGGTGACCTTAGAGCATATATAATTGGAGGGGTAGCTGAACGGGCGGAAAGCGAGATCGGAGTAAAGAGACTGAGTTTTGTTTTCGTCTGTCTCTCTCCTCTCTTCAGATGCCCCTTAAGATATATATGCTCTAAGGGGGTGACGGGGATCTGTCTATTGCAATCATTCAATCAGACTGCTACTGCTGTGCTTGGGGTCTTGGGTTCGATTCTCGGTTCGGACCAATTGTTTGTAGGATCTGACAATATTTGTTTCAGAGTTTGGGTGTTTTCCAGGTATAATAATCTATCTATTAAAAAAAAATTGTATAAACATATTTTATATTTATTCAGTTGTCTAGTACTCCTTAGTACAAGATTTGCTTATTTTAGGACTAGATGGCGCTGTGTCCGAAATATTTTTATTATTGTGTAAATTTAAAAATTGTCTACAAAATTTTGTGATGATTTACCATTTTTTACAAGAATTAAGTGTATTTAAGTGCTATATTATGTGTATGCCACTGCTATACCGAGTTCTTTGACTGCACGGTTGGCCTAGTGGTTTGAGTGGTCGCCACGCCGCTTTCAACTCGGCCAAGAGTTGTGGGTTCAAATCCCACATGAGACAACACATCTACAAATTGTTTTTCTAAGTCTGGGTGTTCTTTGTGTTCGTTTCATGTACCCCGCGACACAGGATGTATATTCCTAATGCAGATTGGGTATTTTCTATGTATAATTGTATGTATTTACAAAAAAAGCTGTATTTACTTTAAACTAACGGACTGAGCATTTTTTGTCGTTATAGAGAGTTATCGTTATATGGAGTGAACAAAAAAACAATCAAATTAACAAGAATTTTGAATATAACTATATTTAATATATCAACACTAATCACAACGCTTTCCGTTTACTGGCCATGTTAACAGTTTCAAAGTAGGTTTACGACTTACGACTGATAATACGATAGGTACCCACCCAGTATGCTTGGTCGAAGACCATCACTTCCGAGAAAACAATGCGTCATACTGCAGTGTTCAAGGCAATTAAGGATAACAAAAGCTGGACGACCTCGGATGTTTTGGAGCTTCAAAGTCTTTTGTTACCTGATAAAATAACATAAACAATAATACCGATTATAAATATTTACTGTCTACAAATATGAACACATTTCTTCGTAATAGAGAATGGCGTATCACTATAAAGAGTGTTTCAATATGTGGGTTTTAACGCAAACCAACCAAGTTGGGCTCACTTCAACGTTACAGGGAGTTTATTGTTATAAAGGATAACGTTATAAAGAGTTTACACTGTATTTGTATAGATATTTATAGTAGTTGGTTGTCCTCTTGACGCCCCATTTTGATATTCATCAAAATGGGAGAGGAGGTTGCATGGGTCAACTAGTATTAGTTGACCCATGCAACCTCATCTGCATTTCCAATGGATGAATGGGGGGAGGGTTTGGGCCTCCAGTATCCTCACTCACTCGGTGAAACCATGGTATCACTCCGGTCGACTCGGTCCATTCATGCTGAACCGAACTGTGGCACTCCCACAGTATAAACGGATAACTGGGATATCTAAAGCCAGGTGTCCACCGAACTTGGCAATTTTTGTGTTGTCAACATGTTTTGGTGATAAAAGTTTCTGTAAAGCCGAATCTTCATCGAACAACAAAAGTTGGCAAGTTTTGTGTTGTCAACTTTCGGTGGAGATGCGCCTTAACACTGTAAGAATTTTTCTAATCGGACCAGAGATTACTTAAACTTCTTGAGATTAGCTTGTTTAAGCAAACAAACAAACTCTTCAGTTTTATAATATTACTATATATCACAAAAATAAAAGGTCAGATTTAAGCAAAACTTATTTTATTGCTTAAAAACTATCCCACCATGTTCCTCTTTCTTCCACGAGCACTTACATCTTTGTATCTATTTATTAACTCATTGGTATTATTGTCACTAAAATTCTTATAGGCTTCTAAAATTTCTTTAAAGAAATCAAAGTATAGCACACCTGTGCTCTGTACTGCTCTTTCGAGGACATAAAGATCCACTGCCTTGTCTTCAGTGCTAGCATCAATATATGATAGACCGAAGTCTATCATAACTAAATCCAATTTCTCAATTTCCCGCCAATTTACTGATTCATTTTTATTTTTCGGCACAAGCAGCATATTTGAGGTTGTCAAATCTCCATGTATAATGTTGTTGTCATGCATTTTTCGTAGACATTCACCAATCATTTTGGCGAGAATTTTCATTTCTTCCTCACATATCCTAATTATAAATTCCTTGACAGTCATACTGTTTTCAAAATACTCCATATAAATACGTCGTCTCTCGAAATCAACTAAATACAAAGTTGGAGTTTTGATGTTCACTGTTCTGCAACGTACAATGGAACGCGCCTCATTTCTTATCCGATCTTTGGTTATAACTTTATCTAGATCAGGATGCCTGTATTTTTTTGTGAATCTTTCCTTTATTAATGTAGCCCGCCCTAGATAGTTACAAATGTGAAGCTTTGCTTCCGCTCCCTGCTTTAGCATTTTCAGGTGTTTTAGATCTTTACCCATTTTGACAGAAAATAACCTCAGATTTTAGAGTGATGAACTATGATCACTTTTATTATTTAAAGTCTTATTATGTGTACTTCACAATATAAACTTATTTACTGTATTTGTACTGTGTTTTATTGACAAATAATAAAACACATGTTACACAATAATAAAAATGTATTTTCACACACCGAACAGCGCAATTTGTTGACAGTCTTCTGTTGTCAATTAGGGATGGCGATCTCAGATCGATTAATCGAAGAATCGATTTTTCAGGCCCTAAAGATCGATATTTTAAATCGATATTCAGTACTGTGTCGATTCAGTGGATCGATATTTTACCCTTGAAAATCGCCATTCGATTTTTTTGTTTTGGTACAAACCATTTTATTTACAATTAGTTAAGTGGATCGGTAATAATACGGTCTTACTGATTAAAGGGTTGAGTAGTCAAAAATTTGCGAACTGGCCGTATGCCTAGTTTCCTTTGTCTCTCTTTGTTCCTTGTGAGCGCCTTTTTTCAGTTGCCGCTTGCTGCCAATATCGCAAGTGTTAAGCGGAACCGCTTCAAATGTCCCATTTCAATTTGGTCCCCTTCTTGAAGTCGGTTTTTTTTTGTTAAAATTTGTGATTATGAAAATAAATGTCTTCTTTTATACCTGATCTGACTTTGATATATATATAAATAAAATTGAAGTGTCTGTTTGCAATTTCAATTTAACCCTGGACTAAAAAAAACGATTTTACTGATAAGAGATCATTTATAATGCTATCTTTCTTGTTTTTTATACAATAGATTTTATAAAATTACATAATAAATGAAAACTGGGAAAAAAATCGATTTATTGAAAATCGATCTTTTAAACCTTGATTTTTTTGTGAATCGATTTTTTAGGTTTTGATTAAAATCGATTCAAAAAACGATATTTTTTGGAAAGAATCGCCATCCCTATTGTCAATTTGATGATTTGATTTGACATTTGCGTTAATGTTTGGTCTTTGTGACATTTGAAGACACATGTAGAATTAAATAAACAACTTATCCCTAATTTTATTGTTATATTATAGAATTAGATTAAATAGACTATATTTATATCTATTAAAGCAATAGATGGATCTATTGGTATAATTATTACTAAAAATATATCCAAATGCATTAAATATTCTTGAAGTAAAAACAAAACGACGCTCTTCTTGAGGCTTACGTACAACGGAACGTTAAAATTGACAGGATTCAAAAACATCTTAGGTAGACCGTACTTTTCATTAAACACGTAGGTATTGTATGTTTATCTACTTTCTATACTTATATGTTTATATATATATTCACTCACTGGAGAGCGAGGGAGGCTGAGGGCGTGATATTGGTTGTTGCACCCGGACTGTCCGCCGATTCAACGTTAATATTTTTATTAGAACGTTAATTCACATCATAACATACGTTAATGGAAACGGTGATTTATCGCTTTATAATTTAGTGCCGGTACAACGTTCGAACGCTCTACAGGCTTTACCGAAAACTACAAAAACGTGTGTTAAACCGATAAAAATACGAAAAAAAAATAGTGTTCAATTGTGATTTTTAAATAAATTGTCAGAATGATGTCCGAAGGTTTAGAATACGATACCATTGTGCAGAATGGACCACGGAAAGTAAGTATTTTTTTAATATATTTTTTTAATTTCAAATGTAGCATGAGTGAACAATGTTTGGGCCTTAGTCATACCGAGCGTGCTAAGTTATATATATCTAGGTTCGTAAAGGGAGGGATGGACGTACTATAGAAATGTCTGGGTGCATTTTCGTAGATATATAATCCAGCCGTCTCTAAATGCCGGCTGATGTGATATCCTGCGTAGTGCGTTCCCGTTTTAAGCGAATGCTGGCGGGAAATTACGTGGGATGGGTCATTTTATAAGCGGAAATAAATCATTAAAGAATCGTCTACACCGTTATAAAATATTTTATTGCTAGGATATACAAACTTGATTTATTTCGGCTGCTGTTTTCCATTTTTTTCTTAGTCTTATGTAAAATTTATTAATCTATACTCCATAATAATACATAAAATTAACCAAATGCCTATGAAAGTATGTATATACGGTACTTGAAAAAAAAAATGTGTTTGTCTATTTGTTCCGGTTAATCTCAAGAACAGGTGGACCGATACTAACTAAACTTTCGCGTTCCATGATATATAATATACAGGGTGTCCCAAAATTGAACGATAACCGGGCGCCTAAAGGTAGACCTGCTAATGAGTACATAAGGAAAAATAATAAAAAAAATAAACCTAGTTTTTTTTTTAGTTACAAGAAAAATTTAGAATGTCTATGCTTAAGATTGTTTTTTTATCTTATACCTATTATATATACGGAGTAACTTAGACTGCTATTTTTAGACTAGCTTCACCCCGAGGCGGTAACCGCGGTTGTATTTGACCGTGTTTTAAAGTGGATTAAAATGTTGGCAAAAAAGAAATTCGTTAGAAGTAACGTAAGATTAAATGCACTTGCACTGCAATTGAATTCCGATAAGAAATATTACTAATTTTACGGATCGATACATTATAATAAGTAACTACTATAAATAAGATTTAGTATACGTACATATTGAAGCTCGTGGCCCAGTAGTAGCCGCTTAGGTTAACACATTGCGAAGTTAAGCAATCCTTTCGTCAATTTTTGGATGGGTGACCATTCTTAACATATTGAGACCTCTCCATGCCTCAGAGATCAACATTTAAGAACATTTTAGCAATATCTATGGTTAGTTGAAGTCGCCAAAAGTACAATAATAGTTATAATAGTCTTTCTACGGAACTTCGAAATCGGCTAGTACCTATGTACTTAGGTTGCGGAGATGTGATGGCAATGACTTCTACTAATAAATCGAAGCTCAACCGTATTGCAGTAGTCTCACAGACAGTCCAATAATTAGTTCGGGAAAAAATCTCAGCCAAAGAAAAAAGTTATAAAATATTATATTCGTTTACATATCTAGGTACTAGGTTGTACCACTGGTACAATACCAGGTACTGGTTGACTTTTAAAAAGAGTAGCCATGAGTTTCTTTCCCAGTATTCTTCTCATGGCTCTACGCATTTTGGAAACAGAAAGTAATGGATCGACACAAGCAGGCAGTATATTTTGTTTTTTTCATAGAATTTACCTTGACAATCCAGCATATGCTGTGGCGTCTGTTTGTGTCGATCTATGATTTTTAACTGTAACTTCAATTTAACATACATAAATGTCACTAAGTGTCTTCATTGAATAAATAAATTTGAACTGTGACGCCTCTGGTGTTGCGGGTGTCCATGGGCCATGTCCATGCCCCCTATTACATAAAAAAAAGAATTACGCAGGTAACATTCTAAGGCCGATGTTCAGGAGTGGACTCTTAAGCTGATGAGCTTTTCAGCTCTCAGAAATGATGATGGCAAAATATCTTCATAAATATTTATATTTCATTATTTCATACTCTATTCCTAACTTCTATTAAATATTTTTTCCAAAATAAATTAGTGTGGGTCGTGGGTCCATTCCAATAACAATTTTTTTCGTAGTTTTTTAGTAAAATAAATAAATAAAATCTAAACAAACACAAGTTATAGGCACAGTTAAAATATTACATCGATTAAAGGGCTCAGACTCTCCAGCATAAACCAGTTCACCTTGACCCACACGTGGTATTCCTTACACGTCCCACTTCATACATAAATGCAATAAAAGGGATATTTCTTACCCTACTTTACAATTTAGTCAGGGATCCCTGGAACCAATTTTACAAATAATTTCTATCAAGCTCATTTTTCGTGAGTGGCTTCATTTTGATGACACCCCCCTTTTCCTATTACAAAAATTCTCGATTCTGGTAGGTAACAGGGGCAGCAAGGACAAAAACTTTTGAGCTTAGGACCGGGATAACGTACCACGCAATTTGTAGAACAATGTGGCTTTTAAATTATATAAATATTAACTTAGCAACTGTTAAAAATCAGCTAGTTAGTATCATTTATCGTAGCTCGTAACTAATAACTTGTAAAATTGGAGACCGGACCAATTGCATTATTTTACTTTAGAAATATCCCATTCTTATTGAAATCCCAATTTATTCCGCAAATCACTAGTTGTACAATATTAACGCTTAATGTGTCTTTTCTCACCTATCCACGTAGGGGTAAGAAAGGCGTAAATTTCAACATCAAAAACTTTTAACCGTTCAATGCTCATAGGTCCTCCCAAGATTCTCCAAACAACCGTTCCATTAAAGTTAAGTCAGCCCTTTTACGTATAGAATATTTATTACTAAAAAGGTTTTATCACTACAATTGATTAGATTGGACCTTATCTATGTGTAATATTTTTAATTTACTAATACCGGGAAAACATAGCTTGTGGATGAAGGATAAAAACATGGAATATGTTATAGGTTTTGTGATTAATTAAGATTATTCTGAATTAAATAAATTAGTTAGATGATACTAAATTATATATTTATTTCACTTTCATTGCATATTAAAGTTGCTGTTAGAATGATTTTGAAGCTTTTTTAACCCCCGATGCAAAAAGAGGGGTGTTATAAATTTGACGTCGATGTCTGTCTGTCTGTGTGTGTCTGTCTTTGGCATAGTAGCTCTCAAACGAATGGACCGATTTCGAGGCGGTTTTTTTTTCCATTCGAAAGCCAGTTTCCTTGCGGTGGATCTTAGCTATGTTTAAGAGTATTAGCTCTTTTCCAAAATGATGTAAGACATTTTTGGCGTATGATTACTCGATTAAGGACTTGCGTAGGGGGTTTTTTAAATTTTTTTATTTTAACTTGTAGCCAATGTTCTTATTGAACTTAAACGGTTTACATATATCTAGATAAGTATACCTATACAAATTATTGATCAACGACAATATAGCTCATAGACAATAGAGTATGGAATGATAACAAACTAGCGGGATGCAACTAACATTTGGATCAAAACAAGCAGGAACCTTGAATAATACTCGACAATATTACTTTATAATGTTGCCTGGGAAAAATGGAAAGGATGATAAATTGAGCAACATTGCTTACTTTAGAATCATTTGTTTTATTCCAAAGGCACTATACACACTAGCAATGGTCTTTAATAGTTTTTAAAATAAAGAAAAAACAATTTTGGAACACTTTTTTAGTTTTTGTATGAATGTGAACGATACTAGATAATAAATAAGTATTTTCTATCACACATGGACAGAAGTTCTGAAAGCTGAGTTTGTCTATGCCCAGGATATGTGCAATCGAAATTCACGAACTTCTAAGGAGTTAATGATGAGTGTTGAAATAATGAAATCGACTAGAACGCCGTTCGTCGTAACTCCGGATGGTTGAAAATGCAAGTGTTACCATTTAAAGACCCTTGTTCCTGTCCGTAAAAGATTAGTTTATGTGAATTATTTATTTCGGTAACGACTCTTTAATATTTCTACATTTATTCTCAAGGCAGGGTTAGCAGTTAGCAGTCGAAGAATACCTTTTTTTTTCCCGTGAGGAAATCCCGTGGCATGTGGACTCGAACCGACCAAAACCGCACGCCGTCTCGGGTACTAGAAGCCGGGGTACCAGGTGTACCCTAGCAAGGAAATTCCTGGAACCCCGACGTACCTCGGGTCATCTACGGTTCGTAAATAGCCCCCTACTGTGTGGGAACCCCGGTGTTCCCTTTACTATCCCCAGGGCGAGCACGCTCTGCAGCTTCCGTGCCTCCACCTGAGCCTGCTTCTGCTAGGGTGACAGATGGCCTCATCTGTCACCCTCAGACTTGCGCTTGTGGAGGACGGAGATCGTTTTGAGATGTCCGGCGCCCGAGTCGCCTGCAGTACCTGGCTCGTTCCCGGGCCTGGCGGGCCGGTAGAGTTCTAAACCTCTCCCGGTCCCGTTCCGCCATCTCCTTGACAAGTATAACTTGCTCGCAGAAGGAAACGGCGGAGTTCCACGCGCTCTTGCCCTACAACATGGCCGTAATCATGTTACTGAGCGAGAGAACACCCACCCCGTTGGCCGCCACGAGATCACGTCTTGGCTCCTCCCACGCCGGACATTCTGCCAGCGTGTGGAGTGCGGTGTCTACGGTCTGGCCATCGCAGTGGTGGCACTCAGGCGTTGGCTCCTTGCGGATCAAACACAGGTAATCTCCGAAGCATCCTTTTCCAGTGATCACCCGTGTCAGCCGATATGAGAGGGTCCCGTGACGCCTCTCGAGCCAATCCTCCATAACGGGTCTTACCGCCGCAATAACGGCGCGCCCCGCGCTTGGTTGCCCAAGTCGTTCCTTCCATTCCTCCACGAGTTGGGATTTTTGATCATCGATTTCTTGAGTCTCAGGACTCCTACCCAACTACCGCGCCTCCTTTCGCCACTGGTAAAGGGCCGCAAGGGCTCTCGCCTCCAGGTCCCATGGCGGAGTTCCGGCTAGGAGACTTGCCGCCTCAAAGGAGATCGTGCGGTACCCCCTTATGATCCTGATAGCCAGCACTCGTTGCGGATGTCGCAATAGCGCGACGTTGCTGGCTTTCAGGACCTCCGGTCATACTGCGGCCCCATAAAGCCCTCAGGGTTGTCTCACGGTGCGTCCGCCGTCACAAGCGTGTCATCCGCATAGCACGTGAAGGCGACACCTTCTAAGAATGCACTGCGATGCACCCAGTCGTAGCCAATGTTCCATAGGAGTGGCCCTAGGTCTGACCCCTGCGGGACACCGCAAGACATTTCACGCCGACCGAGACCGGTTCTACTTGGGTAGATGACGGTTCTTTCCGACAGATATGCCCCGACTATGCGGCGAAGGTAAGGAGGAATTAAAACCTTACTTATATTATTAGAGTCATATATTTTATAGATGAAACTACAAATCTGTTTTATGTTAAAAGCCGGACAGTTTGATACACAGTCTTGAACCTTGACATCCCTTCTCGGGGCGCGCATGAAGCTCGTATTCGTGACCTTTAATTCAAAGTCAAAGACGCAGGATTAAGTCTGATATAGTGTCCTCTTTGTTCATCGCTTGGCCATTATCACCCTTTATGACGAATTCTGAATCACCTGACGAAAATAAATTGAAATGGCCGACCTTTCTCAAACTCGGCCTGTGTTAAATTCCAGTAAACAAAATGTCACCGAATTTGCTCCAGTTCAAAACAGACGCGGGACTAATTAACCTAAATTACCTCGTTTCAAAGTTAATAATAGAACCACGCTTTGAACTGTCAGGTATTAAGGCGGTAAAAAAAAAGCGGAAAATATTGCATTTTTTTTTTATTTTACGTTCCGTTTTGTCAATTTTCGGTAGGTACCTACTAAATTTTATATCTCACCATACAGTTTGCATACTAATTTAAATGTAACGTATAATTATCAGCTGGACACTGGTTTTCTCTTATTTTGAACTGTTTCAAGCACAGAACCAAAGAATATACTACTTGTTCTGTGGTTTCAAGTACGTACGGTAATTCAATATATTTAATGTTGGACTAATAAATTTATAAATACAAGTATTTTGAGAAACTAAATATTAGTTACTAGTTGTTGCCCGTGGCTCCACCCGCGTGTATGTCGGTTATCGCCGCAAATAGTAGCCTATGTGTTATTCTGTATAAGCTATATTACTGTTAAGTTTCATCCAAATCCGTTCAGTTTTTGCGTGAAAGAGTAACAAACATCCATCCATACTCACAAACTTTCGCGTTTATAATATTAGTGTAGATATGGATTTGATTCTTTATTTTTGTTGTAACATCCAAGAAAAGGTGCAATTGTATTTGCTTTCTTCGAGTTTTTTTTTCTGGTATAAGGGCTATCGAGCAGACACAACTAAAAAGCTCCAAATAGGTTGCCGGCTTTCAGTGTCAGAATTAGGTCGGGGGTCTAGTAAACTTAGCCGCTTGGTGGATTTAAACGAAGAATTGCTTAGCATCGTGTTTCTGTAAGGTCGTCGTATTTTACCGGTCAACTTCTGTGATTTGTTTACTGTTTTAGTATTACACATGAAAATGACGATGTTAGAATCAGTATAAAATAGCAGTGACGCCAGTTTCACTCCCACATAACATGCATACTAACGGTTTACTGTAGAATTGAGCTGCCAGAGAATATGCTGACTCACGTTGACATAGTTAATGTCTAAAACTGTACCAAAATATAATTATAAGAACGCAGTCATCTCATAATACACGGGTCGTGAAATTACACAGCTACATTACTGATAATTCGTACAGCACTCGCTGAACGGAACGTAACATTAATGTCTTATTGTATCCAAGCTGCTGCCTTTCTAGACTCGATACGTTGCTTATTCACGAGTGAGAGAGACCCCCTTCTAACTCTGCGGTAGTAGGAACGAGGGTACAAATGGGTGCAACGTATTTGTGGGTCTTGGGTTGCAGGTGTCTATAGGTTTTTTTTAACTTGCGAGTAGTACTATCAACTAATGATGCTTTATCATCTCCGTTCTAGCCATTAGGGCTGATTTGGGTCAAATTTTATAAAATAGGTCAAAAATGGTGTGGGTCACCATGCTGCATTGTTGCATTGTCTGCGTTCGCAGTATGGTGACCATCACTCTTGGATTCTGCTTATGCTTTCCATCAGGCAGAGTAGAGTCATTTTGGCAGGCCCAAACATAAAAAAAAACTCTTTCAATTCTTACGTCTCTATCTCTATTTTAGAAACACACTCAGGACGGATCTATTGTCAGGCTTATTCAAAAGGGCGCAATAAGTTCTTGACAGTTCCATTTTTGAAAAAAAATCGAATCTGCGATTTATTTATAAAGATTTTATTATTATTTTTTTTTTTTATGGAATAGGCGGGCAAACGAGCAGACGTATCGCCTGATGGTAAGCGATTACCGCCACCCATGGACACCTGCAACACTAGAAGCGTCACAAGTGCGTTGCCGGCCTTTGGGGGATTGCGAAAGGGGATAAAGGGGGAGGGGGTTGGGGTATGGGCCTCCGGTATCCTCACTCACTCGGTGAAACACAGCGCAAGCACTATTTCACACCGGTTTTCTGTGAGGCCGTGGTATCACTCCGGTCGAGCCGGCCCATTTATGCCGAAGCGTGGCTCTCCCACGGTTAAAGGTTAAGGTATTAGGTAGGTAGCAAACCTTCTTTATTTATTTTATTTATTTATTTATTTATTCTTTATTGTACACAAATGGAAAAAAAAAACATTAACCTACAAGGAAATAACATGTACAAGGGCGAGCTTAACTCAAACATGAGTTATCTTCCAGCTAACCTTAGAGTGAATAGAGGATAGTGAAGAATGTTAGGGCGAAGTCATGTGTACTAATAAATAGACAGAAGAAATAACACTTCATTTGGACTACAAAAATATTATTTCGACAGCAGAAATATAATATATAGATATACAGATAGATACATAACACAACAACATTTTAACAGATTTAGTGTAGTTTTTTTTAGTAGAAAGATAAAAAGCCTTCATAGGTATCTGTCAAGCTAAATCAAGTGAGTCAGCTGCTATAATCGAATTTGGAATGTCATCTTCGATTTAAAAAGTCAACAACCTTACACAGATAGAAACAAATAAGACTAAAGTATCAATATGCTAACATACTGATATGAAAAAAGAACAAGTCGTTAAGTGTGAACGGTTTCTGTGTACATTCCCTTACGAATGAGAAGTAAACAGATTAAGTGTGAACAAAGCCGCGGTTCAAGTTAGTTTGTAGATGTTTCTCATGGGCGTGCGCCGACCCGCGACCGCCATGGGTGGATTGAACTCATTAATTAAACAAATTTATTATAACGGTATCTATTCCATGATTTTGATGGTATTAAGTTCAAAAAGGTAATATTGCCGCATATCTATAGGGCAAAAAAATATGGCACACGGTAATACATAATATTTTGAATACAAACATAATGTTTGTAATAATTATGTAGGAGAAGTCTAAACAGCTGAAATATATTTCAGCTGTTTAGACAACAAGCTTTTGCTCGTGGCTCCGCTTGCATATAGCGGTTAAAAGTAGCACATGTCCTTTATCAAAAATCAAATTATCTTCGTAGTAAATTTCGAAAAACAAAAAACGGCTGCTTAAATAAAACTATAAGGATCCTCTAGGTCCAATATATATGTTGATCTGTTATAGAACGCAATTCTATGCAGTCTATGCAATGAAAGGTCAAGTTACACTGGTCATGAAATGACACAAACATCCAAAACGGGCGCAATTCGATCGCTAGGCGATGACTAGTATTTATAAATGATTATTGACGGTCATGAACAATCTATATAAAGGTATATTCGTTATAGAATATAGGCTGAACGCACGTGCAGTAACTGGCAACTGCACGTGCGTTCGAACTCACTTGACCTATGTCAAACTAGACACAGCCTGGACCTATAGCAATTGCATAAAACACTGAGGTCGTGGTATCATTTCTCTTCGGCCTATCCATGAGCTGGCATGGTTAAAACCTCTTTAAAAACGGATTATATTAATCACATAATACTATGCAAATTAATAGGTATTGATACAAATATATACAGCTAGCTTTTGCCCGTGCCCTTCCTCAAGAAACAAAGCACCTCCATGCCAAATTGAATTGAAATCGGTGCAAGGGTTTAGCCGTGACAGACAGACAGAGCTATTTTCGAATTTATAATACTTTATAGTATTGATATTAAAGTTACAGAATGGGTTTCATTTAACATTTGCCCTACATTCATGTTTACAAGGATAATTAGAGACTGAACGTTGGGGGCGGATAATTTTAGTTATTTCCTCATTCAAATCTACTACTAATATCATAAAACTGACGAATTTGTTTGTTTCTTTGAATACGCTAGTCCCAATAAGTATTGTATTCAATTGAAAAATTCTTTCAATGTTAGACAGTTAGTGTTATTTATCGAGGAAGCCTTTAGGGCTTATATTCATACTATAATAATTAAACCGTGGGAGAGCCACGCTTTGGCATGAATGGGCCGGCTCGACCGGAGTGATACCACGGCCTCACAGAAAACCGGTGTCAAATAGCGCTTGCACTATGTTTCATCGAGTGAGTGAGGATACCGGATGCCCATATCCCAACTCCTCCCCCCTATCTCGCCCCCACCCCCCAAAGGCCGGCAACGCACTTGTGACGCCTCTGGTGTTGCGGGTGTCCTTGGGCGGCGGTAATCGCTTACCATCAGGCGATACGTCTGTTCGTTTGCCCGCCTAATCCATTAATAAAAATAATCCTTAATTCGAAAGTAACTCTGTATGTTTATATGTCTGTCTGTTTCGCTCTCACGCGGCTAAACCGCTGTACCGATTTAGATGACTTTACAATGGAGATCTTTTGATTGTTGAGTAATATCATAGGCTATTATTTACTACGATAACCGAAGCTAAAACTAGTAACAAAAGCTTAGCCTTAATATAACTTCAGGCTAAGATCAATAGGAGTCGCGTATTCATAATCTCAAATGTTAACAAAAAACCGACTTCAATCTGGACCAAAAAGAAATGTGACCACACGGGAAACACCAGCTTTCAAATAAAAAAAGAATCATCCAAATCGGTTCACCCACTCGAAAGTTATGATTTTATGAAGTAACAAACAAAAAAAAAACAGTCGAATTGATAACCACCTCCTTTTCCGAAGTCGGTTACTGATTAATGAAAAATGTTACAAAACGGACATTTTTTTCTTTTTGTTAGTCACAGACCAAGTAGCGCGGGTCTGCTAGTAATTGGTAAATGGGAATAGACAATCTTTAACTGGGTTACATTTACATTATTAGGTCATTACATCCTCTTTAACTCTTTCGACTAGTACAATACTCAATATGTGAGTGGTGTTGCATAAAACAAATTGATTTACCTATCCGTTATGTATAGAAAGCAGTATATAAATTATTAAATAAGGAAATAAATAACTACAGATTAATTCTTGAAACTTAAGGTACTGGTTACTTTAAACAACTGGTCGCACTGTGGTCGAAATCCAACCATAATTCTTTTTTTTATTTTCTGCACGCCACATCCATATAAACTTTAGCAGTGCCAAATTTCATACTCCTCTTTTCGCATCGCAATTTTCGTAAAAAGGAGTACAAAGATTTTGCTTTACGTATTGATGTAAAATATAGATGTCATAACATAGGTATTTACTATTATTTTTAATTAATAGTTGCAAAATGTCTTCTTCTTTTCATGAAATGGCTACCAGCCGAATCTCTCGGATCAGCTATTTCTGCCAATGTCAAGTGTATAAAGTCTTCAAGTCTAATCTTCTTCGTGATGAAATTAATGATAAAAAACATAAAAATTGTGGATGAGATGAAATGGGGAAAAAAAATCGAAAAAACAATAAACGATCTCAGAAAGTGATGAATAAATTCGCGCCAAATTCTACCACAGAGTATTACAAAATCACATTTAAATTAGGAACACCCGGTGTGTTCCGTAATATACAGAGTCAATTTGAAGTAATCCTCTTTGGGTCCTGTATATATACTAGAGAGCAGACGGGTTCAATGACACACACCTACGCCAGGCACGCTACCTATTGAACTACCAAATCCGGTATTTTTGGAGTTCCGTGTGTTGTGGTTTATTTGTTTTAATGTTGTTATTATTGGGGCAATATATCAATTGCCGAACTTCAAGACAGCGTTATTTTTTTACTATAGTATTGTTTTTAAACACTCTGTAAACTTTATGTCCTTGATGTTTAACTCCGTTCCCTTTCACTCCCATTATATTTACCTTATAAAATATATTTTTACACCGAAAAAGGGTAACTTAAATAAGTAGTATAAAAGTACGAATGGACGTACTTATTATTATTTACAGCCCTTAACCAAGTGAGCTAGTGAAAGTTCAATTAGTTCTAGCAGTAAAATAAAGATGAAAGTAAATCATCATGCAATGTTGTGTCATATTTCATTTATATCATATATCTTTACGCTTTTTAGGTTTTTTATGAATAAAAAATTTAACGTTTTAGAAGGGATCGCGTTTACGATTATTTATGTTTAGATGTTTACTCGGTATTGCGTAAAATAAATTAAAATTAAGTACTTTTATTTCTTTTTTCAACGTAACTAACAACTAAGTGGGAGAGCTACGCTTCGGCATGAATGGGCCGGCTTAACCGGAGTGATAGCCTCACAGAAAACCGGTGTGAAATAGTGCTTGCAGTGTGTTTCACCGAGTGATTGAGGATACCGGAGGCCCATAACATAATTTGTTAATGCAGAATGTAATCTATCTTTGTTTCAAAATTTATACAGATCTGTTTAGCCGTTTTTGTGTGAAAGATTAACGCAAATTAATCTATGCAAAAAGTTTATAATATTAATAAAATAAGAGATGTTTGCTGCTGTCTTTCATTTTAACACTTTCATTAAGTTCAAACCAATGTGTTCTTACTTGTCATTTTTATACTAATTTCTCAGTATTCTAATTTTCTACTGTTAGTTTAACCTTGCGCTATTTTAAATTAAGTAAGTAAAAATATTATGCAATATTACACGGAAACAGAGTACCTAAAGACATTCCAAGACAGGATAGGAATGTCTTCGATAGATCTTAAGTTATGTCGGATAAGACAAGGAAGATGAATGGACACATGATAAAAAATGGTCAATTAAAAATCTACACGGAACCCATTCATTTATTTTCAATTAATAAATCGAATGAATAAAATTACATCACCCAGTATAATTTATTAATAATAATTGTAATACATACATGAATTTGAATACCAGTATTTTTTACATAATAATTAAGAATGTTTATGTACGTCATATATCTTATAAAGTTGTTGGTTTTAAGAATAAAATATCACAGATTCGGACGCCGATGTGACGTAGTTCTGCGTAAATTGGAACGGGTTTATTGTTTTTGTTTTAATGTTTTTTTATTCTCTCCGATGGTCTAGGACTCTAGACGCCCGTTTGGGCTGTAATTTGAAATTAATATGTCTTATTTAATTTAGTAATAATTTGTCTTAATGACAAAGTCTGACAAGCACATATTTTTTAAATTATGTTTATTGATTACTAAAGACGACTAATCTAATCTGCTCGAGTTATTGTTGACACTTCATAGCATTATTTTCTTCTGGAATATCCCAATAAAAAGTCCCGGTTGAAATCTTGGTTGACTGCTGCCGTCAATTAGATAGCAAATTCGGGTTAAAATAAGTATTGACAAAGAGGCAGGTTTTAAAATCCTTCTGTATACTATACTTCTTTGTAGATATTTAGGCGTGAATATTCAAGGTAGTAGAGTCACACTGATTTCAACACGAACGGGCCGGCTCGACCGGGGCTAACACCAGACTGAGCTACCCACAAAATACCAATCTAAAATGACAGTCGTGTTTTGTTGTTGATTGATAGACCGGAGCTCCAATGATGCAGAAGCATCTCAATAGGTCGCCATAGTGTAGGTCACAATGCTGCATTGTCTACATTCGCAACGAGTGTGGTTCTGTCACTGGGTTCTGTTCATGCTTTCCATCAGCCAGAGTAGAGTCACTTTGGCAGGTTCAAATATGTAAAAAAAACATGTTGTAGTCACACGAATTTTATAAGTAAACCTGTTTTGACATATGAAAAGACAAAACTTTTTATAAAAAAAAAAACCGACTTCTAAAAAACCATCCGACGAAAACTCCCTGCCAAAAAACACTGAAAAGCGTAAAATAAACTGGTCAAAGTCAAAGTCAAAGTCAAAAGTTTTTTATTCAAATAGGCACATTAAACAGGCACTTATGAATCGTCAATATTTGAAATAGGCTGATTCTAGTCGCCAGATAATATAATTCATAATATATAACATAATACAATACAACATATTACAATAATAATCAACAATTCGTACCGGAGTACCAACATATCAAAATCTTAATACATGAAGTATGTCTATGTGTAAATAGAACATAGTACCTACCTATATAATATAGTGTAACTATGATTTATTGCTAGAGGGTCGCAGAGTGCAGAAGGGAATCGACTGCCAGACATCGTTATCATCGATGTACTGATTTATCTTATAATAGGCCTTAGATATTAGTATACGCTTAACAATAGTTTTAAACTTGGTATCAGGTAAGTCAGTAATGTTGGACGGAATTTTGTTGTAGAACCGGACACAGTTACCCATAAACGATTTATTGGTTTTGGTGAGTCTAAAACCTGGTACAACTACTTTATTCTTGTGACGTGTATTGATGTTATGTATGTCACATTTTCTTTCAAATTTAGTTATGTTTTTGCGGATATACATAATGTTATCGAAGATATATTGTGATGGTAACGTTAATATATCAATTTCTTTAAATCGTTCACGGAGTGAAACCCGAGAGTCAAGACTATATATCGCTCTAACTGCTCTTTTTTGTAAAATAAAGATTGATTCAATATCTGCAGCTGACCCCCACAGTAGAATACCATACGACATAATACTATGGAAGTATGCAAAATAAACTAGTCTAGCAGTTGCCTCATCTGTCACTTGCCTAATCTTCCTAACAGCAAACGCTGCAGAGCTTAATTTACCAGCAAGAGATGCAATATGAGGACCCCATTGCAGTTTATCGTCAATTGTGATACCTAAAAATACAGTTGATGGAATAAGATCTAGGATTTTTCCATCTAATTTTGCGTTAGTCTTTTGTGCAACATTACACGTCGAGAACCTGACACACTTGGTTTTTCCTGCATTTAGTAACAAGTTATTCGCAGAAAACCAGTTAGATAACTTGTTGAGTATACTATTTGGTTCTACAACATCCCTATCCTTTCTGTCGACCTTAAATATTAGAGACGTATCGTCAGCAAATAAGACTATGTTAGACATGGTATCTCTAATCGCATGTGGCAGGTCATTTATATATACTAAAAACAAAAAAGGACCTAAGATCGAGCCTTGGGGTACACCCATTTTAATTATTGACCCAGGAGAAGTGACATTGTCAATAGCCACTCTTTGTTCTCGACTTGATAAATATGATGTTAGTAGGTCAATAGACCTTCCTCGAATTCCGTAGTACCTAAGCTTCAAGATAAGTGTGCCATGATCTACGCAGTCAAATGCCTTGGAAAGGTCAGAGAACACTCCTATTGCATCCTGTGAACCTTCCCAAGCCTCCAGTATAGTTTGTATGAGCGAGGTACCAGCATCAATAGTTGATCGACCCCTTGTGAAACCAAATTGTTTATCGTGTAAGATACCATTTTTATTAAAATGAAATAGCATTTGGTTTAGTATAAGTTTCTCAAATATTTTACTGAGGACAGGTAGCACCGATATTGGCCTATAATTTGATGCGTTACTACGACAGCCTGATTTAAAAATGGGCACTATTTTGCTGTACTTCATCAAGTCAGGAAATATACCATCAGAAATACAGACATTAAAGATAATTGCTAAAAGCGGGGCAATACTCTCCATAACAGCCGCAACAGCTTTAGTTGATAACCCCCACAAATCTTCAGAGCTTTTCAAAGCTAAACTTTTAAAAGTTTTGACAATATCAATAGACGTGACATAGCTGAAATTAAAATTAGGAACGCACAAATCTACACTAAGTTTTAATATTGACTCTGCTGCTGTGGGAGAAGAATCAAGATATTTAGTTGTCTCTATGGGAATATTACTGAAATATTTTTCGAAAAACTGAGCAACTTCAGATTTTAGAGTGAGTATTTTGTCACTTACTTTTAGTTCAATTGCACTGTTTGATGGTTTGCAGTGTCCCGTTTCAGTATTGATTATCTTCCAAGTAGCCTTGATTATATTACCAGATTTTTTTATTTTTTCACTAATGTAGGCAGCTTTTGCTTGGATACATACTTTTTTAAATATTCTAGAATAGTTACGAACATAATTATGGAAATCATCATTGTTAGAGTATGATTTTTTATCGTACAACTCATACATAATATCCTTACTACGCCTAATACCTTTGGTAGCCCAAGCACTAAAAACAATCTTGTGTTTCAAATTATACTTTTTAATATTACAGTACTTTTGGAACGAGTTATTTATTGCGTTGAACAAATTTTGGTAGATATCGTTGGGGTTGTCGTTTCGTGGCTCAAAAGTATGCAGCTGTGAATTCAAGTCATTCCGGAATTTATCCAGTGATAATTTAGTTAAAGACCGACATTGAATAGATCTAGGTTTATTAATGATGTTATGGTAAAGTTGAACCACCTGACACCTGTGATCAGAGCGAACTCCAGCAACAAGACTTTTTTCTTTTATTTTAAAGTTAGTTATTATATTATCTATGCATGTCGCGGAATGTGAAGTTACTCTTGTCGGCTCAGAAAACAAACAAGTAAGATTAAATGATTTGAATAAGGATATAAAATCATGCTTCTCTCGGGTATCTACTAGAATATCAATATTGAAGTCCCCACATACTAGGATTTTTTTATTACTTTTTATTTTCCTTAAAGCCTCCTCCATTACTAGGAGGAATTGGGGTATACTGGCAGAAGGCGGGCTATAAACACACACAATGACATACTCCTCCACTTCTGCACACGCGACCTCACACAATCGTTCAACAGATGTGTTGCATATATCTAAACGTTGTTTACATTTTATGTTTTCATTTACCATAATCAGAGAGCCCCCACCCTCCGCAGACACTCTCTGGAACGAACTAGCAATTTTAAAATTATTGATATTAAAAGACATTTTATCTAGTCGTAACCAGTGTTCAGTGACACACAAGATATCAACATTATATTTTTCTATAAATAATTCTACATCTAGAATTTTGCCAGAGAAGTGACTTATATTCTGGTGTGAAAGTGTCAAGAAAGTTTTCAACTTCTCTGTTGTCCTACTTGTTAGTTTAAATTATCATCTAAATGCGGTACCTCCTATTACATTTTGGCTTGGCGCCGACTTCAAACAGATTTTAGGTACCTAGCATACACAATAATACTACTATTTAAATGAATAAAGAATTAGGTATAGACAAGAATTGGCACTTTTTAGTGTTTTTTGGCAGGGAGTTTTCGTCGGATGGTTTTTTAAAAGTCGGTTTTTTTTTATAAAAAGTTTTTATTTTTCCATTTTTAGTGCAGACAATCATACGTTATCAGTAAGTTGAACTATTTCATATAATTTCTGCTGATGCGAATAACGTTAGTGGTTTGAACACGTATTAAAACTATGTATGATCAGTTTCCAAAATTATGCTGAGATGCAAGATTTCTGTTACCGAGAAGGTGGTCTACGGGGCAATAGGAATCGTGTCCAAGCTTAAATGTCGTGATGAAATAGAAGCAGGCGAGTTACTTAAAGCAAAATACATTAAGGGGTTAGTCATCATAGCGCCTGTGACATCAGCTCACCTAAATAACTTCAAAGTATACCTACAACTAAAGGTCTATAGATACGTATGAAATTGAAAGAATTATCCTCCAACTCCTAACCGTTGAGGAGTTGTACCTTCCATCATCAGCTTACCTAAATAACTTGAAAGAATACGACTAAAGGTAACATACATACATATGACATTTAAAGATTTATCCTCCAACTCCTAACCGTTAAGGAGTTTTACCTTTCATCATCAGCTCATCATCATTAAATGATGACTACCAGACGCAAATACCGGCGTAGCTTCAGAAAATATACGAAAAACATAGTACGTGCCTGAAAAAAATGAGGGTTACCCTCGAAGTCGGTTAATTAAAAATAGAAACTATTCAAACTTAATACAAACCAGTGTTATGGCCTATTGAAAATATGCCTTCAAAAGAAAATAGGAGGTCTGTTTACCGTTGCTAAATATAATTCTTGCCACTTTAGAATAACTGAACTGCCTTTGATAAACGCAAAGTCATTTTACGGGTTCGAGAAAGTGCTGAGTTTGTCTATTGCCATAATGTGTCAGCAACTTTGAAATTAAACTGTTTGAATTCAAATTCACATCACACATGTTTAGTAAAATTATTTTTGACATTAGCAACATTGTTTTATTTTAGTTTATTTCATACTAGCAACTTTGTCACGCAACGCAAACAAAGTTGCGTGCTGTGTCTCAGTCATATTTTAATTACATTATTTTCTGTACTACTTTATAGTATTTATTCTTGAGTTTTGTTATGTATACAACAATATTTATCCTGTTATTGTATTAATAGAAATAAACTACTAATTACATATTACCAGTAGGCATACTTTAGCAATTTAATTAAACGTATCTACGACAATTTGATTACCTATTCTAATTACTTGGTAGTAAACTAATAATGCTTTAAGAGGTTTGTTTTTCCTACGTCTCCATTTTAGGTAAATATTTCATTTTACACAATATGATTCTGCTGTTTTGAGACTGTTATGGAAAATGTGTTGTGTTCCTTTAATATATTTTTAATTATCCCTTTTTATGGTAAAAAGGGTGAAAAAATATTATATGTACTACTATCCGAGCCCGAGCATCGTAAAGGTGCAACAACAAAATAATGCGGGTAACGTAGCGGGGCGAAGCTAGCTACGCTAGCTAGCCCTTTTTAACCGACTTCAAAAAAAGGAGGAGGTTCTCAATTCGACTGTATATTTTTTTTATGTTTGTTACCTCATAACTTTCGACTGGGTGAACCGATTTTGATGATTCTTTTTTTCTTTGAAAGCTGGTGCTTCCCATGTGGTCCCATTTCAGTTTGGTCCAGTTCTGACATGTCATCCATGAGAAAACCATATAAGTCTTCAATTTGCATTAAGTATGTGCCCGTAAAAAAAAATTAATATCACGCTAACCGATTTCGATGATTCTTTTTTTATTTGAAAGCTGGTGCTTCCCGTTTGGTCCCATTTAAATTTGGTCCAGATTGAAGTCGGTTTTTATTTGTTAAAATTTGTGTATGTATGTTCATTAGAACACACATAAAAAAATACATACAGTGGAACATAGAACTTCCTCCTTTTTTGAAGTCGGTTATAAATAGCCTTTATACTCCTTCTAATTCTAATGATAATAAAAATTAATCTTATAATGTCTAAAGTTGGACAAGAAGGCCCCAAGGTCCATGGGAAAATAAAATGATTTGCCATATTCCGGTTTTTTCAGACTGCAACTGCAACAAACTGTATATCATGTGCAAAACTGGCGCGAATGTCCAAAGTTTTGAGGTTATAATTTTGCATTTTTTTGTGCTTGCTTTCAATTGTCTTTGTCTTTTCGTGAGAAAATAGGTTTGTATGTCAGTTTAATGAAATAAACTTAGTAACAAATAGAAATAGAATATAATTAAGACTTAGTACCTATTATTTTTTAATGCGATAGAGGCAAGCGAGTAGATGAGTGTTCTGGTGGTAAGCGGCTACCTACCGCCGCCCATGAACATCTGTATCTTCAAAGAGAAAAGTGCGTAACTGCTTCAAGCACTACCTCCTCCCTCTTTTTTGTTTCTTTTCACCGACTTCAAAAAGGAGGAGGTTCTCAAGTCGACTGTATTTTTTGTGTTTACGGTGCGAGAATCCCTCCAAGAACCGCACGCCATCTTGGGTACTAGAAACAGGAGACCAGGTGCACCCCCAGAAGGAAATCCCTGGAACCCCAACATGCCCCGAGCCACCTACAGTCTGTAGATGGCCCCCTCTTGTAGTTCCTTCTCCTTCTGTCACATAGCATATAATGAGGGACTGAACTTCTGGTAATTTCACATACTCGGTAAAAAGCTATTCTATCTATACTAATTCCAAGGGCCAGTTTCACCAGCTTCTGATAAAGTTTCGAATAGATAACTGTCATTTATCACTATTTAACAGTAAGTTAATGTGATGGTGAGGGAACAGAGAGTGCACCTGTGTTTGCGCACACACTTGTGCTCTATATTAACTCCTGCGTAGTTGGCTGGTCTCCGTTGAGACTGGCCGCCGTGGCCTAAATCGGCTTGGAGAACATCATAACAAGAATATAATTATTATTCATTATATTGAAAATAAGTAATATTAATATATTATCGTGTGACAAAGTATACCCTACAAGTTTTGCCTCACACCTTCGCGTGGGACGTAATAAGTTAATATCATTATTCGATTAGCATTTCTCTATTGTATAATATAATAGGTAGATTTAATTTTAATGAGAAAAATATAATTAGGATTATGTAGATTCTGCTTGACCTTGGCCGATACGATTATGAATATTCCTTAGGTGGTGAGCAAAGGAACGTGGGATAAAACTTTCTTTCTGTCTGGATCGACCGAAGTGATACCATAGCTACTCAGAAAAAAAAACTTTTGCTGCTTTTCATCGAGTACATGAGGTCACCGGTGCCCAGAGCTGGTGTAATTTAAAAAAAAAATCCTTAAAAAATTAATAAGGGATTGATAAACATTTTAATACACGTGGTAGAGCCAAGCTGATTTCAAACCAAACGGGCCTGCTCGACCGGGGCAGTGGGGCAGTGCGGCAGTACAGTACTGCCGCACTGCCAGTACTAACTACTACCGTCTCTCAGAAGGTCAATCTAAAGTAAGTTGGTGAGTGTGAGACTGGAGGCGCAATGATGCAGAATGGAAGCGTTCAATTTTTTTTTTTGATGCAGAAGCATCTCAATAGGCCGCAAGAGTGTGGGTCACCATTCTGCGTGGTTACATTGTCTGTGTTCGCAATGAGTATGGTGGCCACTACTATTAGATTCTGCTCATGTTTCCATCAGGCACAGTAGTCAGTTTCGCAGGACCATTTTTTTTTAAATGGAATTTGGGACAAACGAGCAGACGTATCGTCTGATGGTACAACACCAGAGGCGTCACAAGTGCGTTGCCGGCCTTTGGGGGATAGGGAGGGGGATGGGGGAGGGGTTGGGTTATGGGCCTGCCTACGGTATTCTCACTCACTCGGTGAAATACAGTGCGAGCGCTGTTTCACACCGGTCTGTATAAGAAAAAGATAAAATGCTTCTTGATTCGTCATTCTTATAAATGTATGAATTATTTTGAACAAAACTAAAATAACAACGTACTTAAATGAAATATTTCAACAGACTATAATTTAAATCCTTTAAGAACGCTTCCATAAATAAAACTAAACAACGACGTGACGCACAAACCCTCTACGCGTATTTACTAAAATTAGAAAAAAAAATGCATTGAACTCTATGGTACAGATTTAACATTGCGACCGCGAACTACAGTGCGTTTGGAAGAATGCCAGCTTTCATACAGTTATTATTAGATACAGCATTAAAGGATCTCTTTGGGGGATTTCTTTAAACGCCTAACATGGAAAGAGAGATCTCAATGTCTAAATACTCCATTCTAATCCCACTGAAGTTTAAAAGAACGCTGTTACGCGTTTTAACTGTTTCGGAATTGATTTAAACATAATTCGTGTCGTGTTCGTGTTAAAGACTTTTGATGATAATGAATTGATACGATTAAAGAACGCTTAAGCAGATCATTAAATTTTAATAGTTGAGCACTAAAATTATTATTATTGACACAGGTGACAATACAATATGTACTATACTTTCAATTTTGCATTAATCCATCGTTTTAAGAGCCCAATGCTAAAATGGTGTTTGTTATTTCATTGTTGCACGTGGTTGCACGTGTAACAAAACCTTTAGCCCCGTTATACTAGTTCACTACGGTATAATCTGTAGTTATTTGGCAGATAAGTTCAAATAATCTGTCAGGGACTTTATGCAAGTGGTGAAATTGACCCATAGCTTAGTTAATAAATTCTCTTAATAAATAAATTAATATTTCAGACATCTAACACACAACGCCATCTAGTCCCAAGTTGAGCAGAACTTGTGTTATGGGTACTAGACAACTGATATAAATACATATATACTTTTTTTGTAAATACATATAGGTATGTATACTTTTTTTGTAAATACATACGTAATTATCCATAGAAAACACCCAAACTCCGAAATAAATATTTGCAGATCATACAAACATTTGTTCCGACCCGGGAATTGAACCCGAGACCTCAAGCACATCAGTTGCATACGCCACCGAGGCAGTCAAAATAAATAATTAGGATTGGATTCAAAGTACATTCCTGACCGCTAAATTTAGATCTGCATCAGTCTTGATTGAGACTTTAGAATTAACAATTTGATATGTCTTTTCCGTTCATTGGCCGGTCATTACTTTCTCTGTTATCTTACAAGTGAGGTTAAATGTCAAAAAAGATTATTTTGCACATTTTGCACGACGCTGACGTTAAACATATCTGTGCGTATTTAAATGTCTAAAAATAACGCAAATACATACAAGTAGCTATTTACCGCCATAGCAAATCATGCACAACAGTGTTTTTTAAAGGTCATCGCACTATTCAATTACTGAACGAATGTAAAGTCTACTGTCTGCCTAACAAAGCGGCTTTATGTAGAAACCACATGTGCGTTAAATAGCTTCCGGATTTTTTCTCTGTTTTTTTTTCGTCTAAAGAGATGTCAACAACATTTTATTGGCCGAAAACATACTGAAACTCGATTTACGAGTTGTTGTTGAATCTATTTCCGTTTTAAAATGTATTTCTTAATTACTAACTACTGGTGTGGGGGACAGGTGTGTCATGTCCCACCAACACAAAGGGAGGATCCTCCGACCAGGCGAGGTGATCATGCCTGGCGGGCCAACTGCCCAACGGTTGATGTTGGGATGTTGTATATATGTTAACTGGCGCTAGAACTTTAGCTGCGCGATTCAGGATTGGTAGTTTCTTAGTTTCCTTCGTTACTCCGTAGTTCGACGTATCGTCGATAGATGGCGCTGTAGTATGATATGTTGTTGTTGCGCTGTATGTGGAGACCGCCACACTGGTATATTCAAGGAATTTTCCCATTATACTCATTTGATAAAGTAGATATAAGTATTGAAAGGTGTGTCTTATTATTGTTATTTTTTGCTGTTTAAGTATTTTATCATATCTAAGGGTGCCTTGCCTTAGTTTATCACTAAACACTTAACGATAAGTGATGACGCTGCTTCGCTAAAGACGAAGACATCAAGTCATAATCAGAAACGGTTATAAATATGTAGTTACAATAGATTAAAACCATCAGTCAATGGGCAAAGACTATTGTCTATACCCGATTTCCTTTTTTATAGCGCAAAAAGGTTCCCATTCCGACAAGGGACTATGTGTCATCAAAATTTTTAAACCTGTAAATTCTTTTTACAGAGATAAGTAATTAATTATACACAGATAAAACTTGATATTTGTAGTTATTTCAAGAGTGGAAAGCGGACGTTCCGCGTCGGAAACATAAGCATTGTCTCGTCAGTTAGGCCGGCTACACGAAGACGATTAAATATGAATCGCGTAATCTACATTAAAAGGAGAGTAGAACTAAGATGTTAACTTAATCTTAAGATAAAACTTAAGAACACTCTATAGTCTATACCTATTCTTAAAAAAAAACCATCAGGCTCGTTTGTCCGCCTATTTCATTAAAAAAAGTTGTAGTTGCCCCGCAAAGAGTAGGAAAACTTGACACTAACTCTGTACCCGTCGCAAGTCGCAACTCGTCTGGCCAGCCTGGTATAGTTGGCCTATGTCCAATAATGGACTATTAAAGTTTGTTGATTATAATCATTAATGAGGGATAGATGTAAATATTTGAAGATAGGTAATGAAAAGTGGGTATAAGATAAGACTATATTGCTAGATCTAGGCTGTATCGTGTGTCAGATAATTATTATAATTATTTAGTGCGAAGGTTTGGCATTCTTAATTGGTCCTTAAGAGAAGTAAAACAGAAGCTATTATGATAATTGCGGATAATGGGTTCTATAGTAACTAGTAGCCAGTAAAACAATATTTAAAAGTACATTCACGTGTGAGCAACAATCGCATTCTCGCGCGATCAAGTAGAAAGAGCCTGCTAAGATAAAACCAGGCAATAAAAAGTCTTACTTACTTTTTTGTACTTATTTCAGCTGTTAGTAAAGAAATTGATACTCTTGCAAGAATAATTACATATTACTAAAGTACTACTCAACATTTTTTAATATGTTTGTTCCGTGGAATGTTTTAAGAGTTATCGAGCTCACAAGAAAATGATATTAATAATTTAATATTAAGTTTAAACATAAATAAATGTAATAATAAATGTAATAATATATATTTAAAAGCGAAATACCACTCACTTATTAATCACGAAATCTCAGAAACTATGAGTGGCCGGTGAGTGACCCGCCTGATAGGATAAGTGGTTACAAGCGGATGTCTACACACTCTATAAGGAACCTACCTGCCAAATTTCAAGTTTGTAGGTGTTCCTACATGTGTGTAGTGTGTAGACATCCGCTTGTAACCACTTATCCTATCAGGCGGGTCACTCACCGGCCACTCAGCGGTAGATGTTACGAGCTCAGGGCGCCTTAAAAAAAAAAAAGAGAAAAGTGTGCGTGTGTGTATGGGAGCCCCAAGGAACTCTTCAGAGAAACCACCTTTGTCTCAGTAACACATACATATATTTCAGGTATTATTATAAGTTTACAAAGTTTTACAATACATTTAACACAATCAAAAAGTGGGTTGGTAAACATTTAAAAGTTATAGAAAGAAATTATTCAGCGGTTGGTCTTTCAATAGTCTTCCTACAAGCTCAAGGTAGCTTGTGATTTGACTTCTTGTTGGTTTTTGGTATAAACGTAATTCGGTGATCACGTGCAGGTGCTAGCTAATGTGAGTAGTGATAACAAATAATAAAATTACGTGACCTTTCTGAAGACACGGCAGTGAGCTTGACAGTAAGTCGTGCGGCACCGGTATTCCAGCTGATATAGCAAGACCTTATGCAGAAAGCCACGCAACACAGAACGGGTAGTCTGAGGGAAACTCCTTCAGCCCTAACCTTGAGCCCTATAAATAAAATAACACTCCTAAATATGTTTTCAATGTAAGAAAAGATATTATTAAAAAAATTAGGTTACTTGCCACAAAGTGGGTATTAAACACAAGAAAATACATAACTCAGTGATAGACAGTCAAACTGATTATAGCAAATACAGGAACATTAAAAGAGGACCTAGTGACTACGACACGTCCTTTTATACTTTTAATCTGGTAAGTTCCAGAACAAAATCCCTACTTCTCCTTGAAGTGAAAGAAAATACTCCCCTCGTACACTGTCTCCTCAGATTAAAACCAATAAAATCATTGTAGAAAAACGCCATCTGGCGCATCAATGGTGAACTAGAAGGCAAATATAATACAATACAATACATTTATTTGCATGAATATGGTAGGTACAAGTTCTTAAAATATACATTATGGATCACAGCATATTCGGCCACATGTGGCGTACAAATTTTAAAACAAAAAATAAAAATCTTATTGTCTAAACTTAGAGGCTATCATCTAAAAAGTCATTAATATCATAATAACATTTCTCAGAGAGTAGTTTCTTTAGGTTCTTCTTAAAACTAATTATATTCAACTGTTTAAATCCTTCAGGAAGTTTATTAAATATTTTTGGGGCTAAACAAAAAACACTCTTCTGCATGAGAGATGTGTTAGCTCTGCGTATACTTATGATATCTTTTCGCCTATTGCGTACAACGGTGTTCGATAAGGTAGGAAATAAATGAGGATGCCTCTTTACAAATGATGCGACCTCAAATATATATAGAGATGGAAGTGTTAGAATTTGATGTTTTATAAAATAGGGTCTACAACTATCGGTTGTCTGAAGCCCAAACATAGCCCTGATACATCTCTTTTGACATTTGAAGGCGATAACTTTAAGCGTGGAGTTACCCCAAAAAATAAGACCATATCTTAGCACGGATGCGACAGTGCCATGATAAGCAGTAATTAGTGCTTCGGTGTTAACTATATGAGCCAGCTTATAAAGAGCGTAGGAGGAACTACTCACTCTTTTGCATAAAGCTTCTACGTGAGCCTTCCAATTTAGTTGATTATCAACCACTAAGCCAAGAAATTTCGCATTATTAGTATCACTGATTTTAGTGTCCTGATATATAATATTAATTTTATGCAAACTAGTTGATTGCCTCTGACTAAAGTGCATTACTTGTGTTTTGGCTAAATTGATCTTTAAATTGTTATTGTCTAGCCAACGTATCAAAGAGGTTAGAGTGCAAACCAACTTGATGCGCGCTGCATTTTGGTACAAAAACAAAACTAAAGCGAGAGACGGCGCTAAATACAATTCTGCAAGAACAATTAATAACTCATGAAAAAAAACTGTTACACGCTAAGAACTGATTTTACTAAACTCCACCCCTAAGGGGGATAAATCAGGGGATGAAAGTCTGCGTGAGCGAAGCTGCGTGCAAAAGCTAGTAAATGTATAAAATTATATATGAATCAGTATAGTGCTATAACTAAAGCATATATTACCTAAAACAGCACATCGCACAAAATGTACAGAAATTACCTACTAAAAATTGTTATCAATTTTGGTCGTAATAATCGCGGTGTTTTAGGCAGCCGAATTGAGGCGAACATCAATAAAAGACAAGAGTGTAATGATAATCTCAATCTATACATCTATAAAAATAAATACAATTGAAGTGTCTGTTTGTAATATTAAAAAAAAAACCGACTCCCAAAAACATCCAACGAAAACTCTCTGTCAAAAAACACTTAAAAGCGTAAAATAAACTGATTCTTCATAAATTGCCTATACCTAATTCTTTATTGATTTAAATAGTAGTATTATAATGGGTGCTAGGTACCTAAAATCTGTTTGAAGTCGGTGCCAAGTGACTATCGCTTAGACTTTTGTAATTGTTCGTTTGTATTCTTTTTGGCTTAGCACCGACTTCAAACAGATTTTAGGTACCTAGCACCCATTATAATACTACTATTTAAATGAATAAAGAATTAGGTATAGGCAATTTATGAAGAACCAGTTTATTTTACGCTTTTAAGTGTTTTTTGACAGAGAGTTTTCGTTGGATGTTTTTGGGAGTCGGTTTTTTTTTTTTATAAAAAGTTTTTATTTTACAGTTTTTAGTGCAAACAATCGTAGGTAAGTAGTAAGTTGAATTATTTCATCAAATTTCATCATCAAGAATACAAATTAAGGTACGTGTAATATTAAAATCATCCTCTAATCCCTAACTGTTGAAGAGTTTAATCTTCTATCATCAGCTCACCTAAATAGCTTGAAAGTATACGACTGAAGGTCTTTAGATACGTATGAAATTGAAAGAATTATTCTCCAACTCCTAACCGTTGAGGAGTTGTACCTTCCACCTTCCATCATCAGCTTACCTAAATAATTTGTAAGAATACGACTAAAGGTAACTTATATACATATGATATTTAAAGATTTATCCTCCAACTCCTAACCGTTAAGGAGTGGTACCTTACATCATCAGCTCATCATCATAAAATGATGACTACCAGACGCAAATACCGGTGTAACTTCAGAAAATATACGAAAAACATAGTATGTGCCTATAAAAAATGAGGGTTTCCCTCGATTTCCCTGGGATCCCATCATCAGATCCTGATATGCTAGCAATGGGACCACCACGGAAGCATACCCTGTCGAATACAAAAAAAAATTTCAAAATCGGTCCACAACTGACGGAGTAATCAGGTAACATACATAAAAAAAAAAAAAATACATACAGTGGAACATAGAACCTCCTCCTTTTTGGAAGTCGGTTAAATAACCGCTTTTTAATGAACGCATATGTATATGTACCTAAATAACATTTTTTACAATTTTTGTCTGTCTGTCAATTTGTTCCGGGTAATCTCTGCAACGGATGGACCGATGTTGACGAGATTTTCACTGGCAGATAGCTGATGATATAGGCTACTTTTTTAGACTAACTTTGTCCTGCGGCGTTACCCGCGGTACGACAATAACCGCGGGACTCAACTAGTATTATATAAAAACAGCACATCGCTCAAAATATACAGAAAATGTTCAATAATATTTTGGTCGTAATAATCGCGGTGTTATAATAGGCAGCCGAACATCAATTAATGACACGAGTGTAATGATAAATTTCTCTTAGATATTTTATGGCGGGAATCTCAATACACTATAAAAGTCAACTTATTATTTTACTGATTCACGTAACTTCGTCTGTATCTCTTTCTAATGATGATTGGTGATATTAACTATCCTATCTTACACTAATCAGCTAAACACTTATTTATAAAATCTGAAACTCGGTTAAATAACCGTGGTTTAACCGTGGCTGGGAGAGCCACGCTTCAGCATGAATGGGCCGGCTCGACCGGAGTGATACCACGGCCTCACAGAAAACCGATGTGAAATAGTGCTTGCGCTGTGTTTCACCGAGTGAGTGAGGATACCGCAGGCCCATACCCCAACCAAAGGCCGGCAACGCACTTGTGACGCCTCTGGGCGGCGGTAATCACATACCATCAGGCGATATGTCTGCTCGTTTGCCCGCCTATTCCATAAAAATTAAAAAAAAATAGCTTTGGAGTTCATCGTGAGCAACAACGTAACACGAAAATCTATACAAGTAAATAAAATCGAAGTGTCGGTTTGTAATTTCAATTGTTTTATAATTTAAATATTATGTTAAAATGTAGAAACACTTTAATATAATAATAATAAATATTTCGGACATCTAACACACAACGCCATCTAGTCCCAAGCTAGATATAAAGTAGTTAGATATAAAGTGCATAATATAATATAAGGTGCATTGGTTTCTAAAGAGGAGTTTTATCATCAACTAGTCTCCATTTATAGGACTAATCCCGCTCACCCGCCCACCACTGTAACTTCACAGCAACAACAGCAATGAATCATGAGCACACCGAGTTATGACACTCGGGAAGTCCCAGGAAAATGTAAACTGTCTTGGAACTCGCAACGGGTTGACGCGGACGGCGCGGCATATGCTGGCAGAGTGTGCTGCTTGGGAGGAGCCGCGCCGTGCCCTCATCTCTGTAGTAGGCAGTGACCTCTCGCTGCCAGCCGTAGTTCCTTCTATGGTCAACGGCGAGAAGTCCTGGGACGCGGTGGTGTCCTTCTGCGAAATCGTCATCTCGCAAAAGGAGGCTGCGGAAAGGGAAAGGGAGATCCTGACCTCTCTCGGCCCGCAGCAGGCGCACCGGGCGCGGGGGAGGGCATACGCTGCCCTCCACGGGCCCCCCTAACTGGGTCCAGGGGTGGCGGACTTGGGGATGTTCGTCGCCACCCAACATACTGGCCGTCACCAGTCGGGGATTGCGGTTGTCTCTTATGTTCCCGTGATCCCCGGCGTAGGTGAGAGATGGAACACCGAGGGGGTTTTCGTCAGTAAGAGTCTGACAGACCCCTTCGCCCTCTGCCCAGGGCGGAGGACATCCATGAGGATTTCCCCCCGTCAAAAAAAAAGGGAAATGCATATAAGTGCGAGCCAAGTTCTCCTGCAAAACGGGAGAGAAAAAAACCTGCAAAGAAATGAACCAGAAGAAATGTCTCCATCTACAAAAAAAGTGAAAGAAAATGTTACTCTTGGTCCAGACTGACTGTACGAATGACTTAGTAGAAGCGATCATGTCAGTGCTTTCTACTACATTAAGTGTTATGGGTTCGAAGTTCGAACCTACATGGGACAATACTTATAAAGACCCGTGGCACAGAAATATATTTAAAGCGGGATTGGTGTTTATTTAAAAAAAAATACTTGGCTCGATAACAACTCCAGGGATTTTCAAATATTTTTTTTATTTTTGGAATAATATAAAAACATTTTATCGTTTCATAAAATAGCTTTATTTTGTCCAATTTAAATTATTTTTCTTGACCGTACTTTCAGACAAATTGTTTTTTCAGTGATCCCAATATACTGCTCAAAAAGAATTATTGCATCTTTAGAGAAATACGGGTCCACCCCCGGTCCCGAAAGCCCTACAACACTTTACTGCTTGGTAGTGCGAAAATTCATTTATCTATCTAATGCTTTTAAATGAGCAATTTTTAGCTATGTGGCGACTTCCACATACAGCGCAACAGAAATATACTACAGCGCCATCTACCAAAGTTACACTGAACTACGAAGTAACGAAGGAAACTAAGAAACTACCAATCCTCCAAATCCAAAAAAAAAAAAACAAAAAAAAAAAGTTAATTTTTCGCTGGCTGGTCGCGTATTTTTCTTCCGTCACACATAAACCTTTTTTTTTGAGTTTAGTTTAGTATCCGGTTGTGCCATATACCATTTTCTACGAAATTGTGTTGGGATTGTGATGGTGTTAACAGTTTTCTAATTCCTTATCTATTAATGGAAATACAAGTGAAAGTATCAAAGTTTTCTGCGACCTGTCATAGTTTTTTGCCGTACTACCCACATCTACAGTCGGTGCACCGTACGCCGGCGGCCGTCAGCTGGCGAGTAAAGCGGACGTTTATGTGGGAGCAACATTTACACAGGAGTGCTGGAGGACATCATACAGTAAACTTGTCGGACTGTAAAGTAAGTGGTGATACATCGTAAATATGATTTGTAACGCCTGTAATGGATCGCTTGTTAACAAAGATGCAATGAAATGCCGATTATGTCTTGGTAAATATCATTATCAATGTCTGAGTATCGATAAGATTAAATTCACAAAACTTACGAAAGAACAAGCCCTGAACTTTGATCTTGAATCTTTTAAATGCTAACTACGACATTGTTTGTCTGACTGAGACCAATTTTGACAGTAGCGTATTTGATAATGAGACTATAGATAACAGGTACATCGTGTATAGACGTGATCGCGCCAGCGCTTGCTCAGTTAAGGAGGATGGTGGAGGTGTCTATATTGCTGTCAAAAATAATATAAGCGTAACCCGTCAGACAACCTGGGAAAGTAGAGTTGAGGACATTTGGGTTACAATAATGCCTAGTAATCAAGGTAAGACGTCTTTGCATATTTGTCTTTGCTATTTACCGCCTGATTTACCCTTGGAAGACGTGGAAATATTTCATGGCAATACTCAAAATATAATACTCAACTCTGCTTTTGGTGATGACTTTCTTGTGCTGGGTGATTTTAATAGCGCGAATTTAACATGGGTCAGACAGATGAATTCAGTCAACATCCTGCCAATCAATCCTTTAGATCGTAGAGCTAAATTACTTCTTGAAACGATGGAGGTCTGTAACTTAATTCAGTGTATCGATGTTCCTAACGTAAATGATAGGTATTTGGACCTTGCATTGACCTCTTTACCATGTAACTTAGTCACCGTTCAGCAAGCTGAACCTTTATGCCGCTCAGATAAGCATCACCTGGCGTATCACATTGAAATTACATATGGTTCTGTTAGGGTCACTAAACCTAAATTTAACGCGCGTTATAACTTCAATAAGTGTCAGTATGCCAGGGTAAAGTTTGAGTTGAATTGCATCAATTGGGAGAATTTATTCTCCTCAGAGGATGTCAATGAATGTTTGGATGCTTTCTATAACAAGTTAAATGAGATAATTTCAAAAAATACGCCACTTGTAAGAAACACGGTGTCAAATAAGTACCCAATTTGGTACAATCAGGCTTTAATTCCTTGTATAAAGGAAAAAAAATAATATCACAAGCGTTTTAAAAAAAAATCTAATCCAAGGGATTATGATACATTCGCTCTACTTCGAAGCAGGTGTAAAGTCCTCATTACAGACTGCTACAGGAACTTTGTGTCTTCTGTTGAGGAGTCTTTGAAGGATGATCCTAAAATGTTTTGGCGGTATGTTAATAACAAAAAAGGTGGTTCTACAATACCACTTACAATGTCGTACGAATCTAAAACTTGTTCAAATGGACAGGATATCTGTGATTTGTTTGCCGAGTATTTTGGTTCAGTTTATGACGCTCCTTCTGGCGGGGAATCCTCCTTGCTGCATAATATGCCTCTGGTCGGAAATCTGTCTCTGTATCAGGTCAGGGTTAGCCAACAGGATATCTCATCAAAAATTAAACAGCTAAATACGCGTAAGGGGTCAGGTCCCGATGGTATCCCGCCAGGCTTTATAAGGGAGTGTTGTGAAGAGCTGTCTCTTCCATTGACAATAATTTTTAATAAATCTTTGGAATCAGGCATTTTTCCAGTACGTTGGAAGACAACTCACATTGTACCTGTTTTAAAATCCGGCGATAAATCACTGTGTTCCAACTATAGGCCTATAAGTATCTTGTCTTGTATGGCCAAATTATTCGAGACCCTGGTATACTCCCCCCTTTATTTTCACTTGAGTAATTATATCTCGGAGAATCAACATGGGTTCGTCAAAAAGAGATCTACATTAAGTAACCTGTTGGAGTTCAAAAATTATCTGTGTCATTCTTTTGCCACGGGAGGTCAGGTCGATGTTATACACCTGGATTTCAGTAAGGCCTTCGATAAGGTGGATCACAATCTTCTGAGCCTCAAACTTAAGCACTATGACATTAATGGCTCCTTGCTGAGATGGATCATTTCTTACCTTAGTAACCGCAGTCAACTCGTTACGGTAAAGGGCTTCTCCTCCTCACCTGTTTCAGCCTCATCGGGTGTTCCACAAGGTTCGCACCTGGGCCCGCTTCTTTTTGTCATTTTTATAAATGATCTTGTAAGCCAAATATCCTGCCGGTCTCTTTTATACGCCGACGATCTCAAAATTTTTACTGATGTCAGAGATCATGCACAATGTACAGCTCTTCAACGTGACTTAAAAGCTATCTGTGACTGGTGCGTGCTCAACAAAATGAGCCTAAATGTGAAAAAGTGCTGCCTTATCTCATTTACTAGGAAACGAAATATATACAAGTTTGAATATTTTATACAAGATCAAACCCTAGAGAGAAAAGATGTGGTTAAGGATCTGGGTGTGCTCTTTGATGACCAACTGACTTTCCGTCCTCACTATCTACATATAGTGAGTAGAACCCGTAGACTTTTGGGATTCGTTATAAGGTCAACAAGAGATTTTAAAAACAAACAGAGTATTTTGACACTTTTTTCAAGCCTTGTTCGAAGCGGCCTTGAATATTGTTGTCCAGTCTGGTCGCCTTTTTATAGGGTTCACACAGATGCCATTGAGAGTGTGCAGCGGCACTGTCTGAGATACGTCGCCCGCAAATTTGGCTATGGTAGGTCATTACAAAATTATGGTGATAGGTTAGTTGAGTTCAACATGATTTCCCTTCAAGCTCGCCGTAGAAGGTATGATCTTCTTTGCCTTCACAGGATTGTTCACTCCACCATCGATGCATCGGGTTTGCTGTCTGCGGTCTCTATTAACATCAGGCACAGGTCGCGCAATCCTAACATATTTTTATTACAAGTTTCCCGTAACAACACCTCTTTCTTTAGTCCTGTCGTGAGAATGTGTCGTACATACAACGAACTGAATCGCGTTGAAGACGTAGACATATTTAATAGTAGATTTTCCCATTACAAGAGTGTCATCACACGTTTAACTAAGTCACAGTGTTCGTAGTGGATATTCCTTTAATTTCTATTATTTGTTTTTGAGATGCTTCTTTCTTTTGTATTGTATTATTTTCTTTATTAAACAATAATTTATTGTAGATTAGTCGTAAGAAATGTTTGTATTTTGCCTTCACTCATGTTGTGTATGCTAAATTTGGATTACTGTCTAGCTTTTATGTTCCTGTCTCATAACGTCTAATAACATGTACTGGCAGTGATCTGTAAGTGTACCTTTTATAAATAAATAAATAAATAAATCCTGAATCGCGCAGTGAAAGCTCTCGCGCCGATAATCATATATACAACATCCCAACACCAACCGTCGGGCAGTTGGCCCGCCAGGCATGATCACCTCGCCTGGTCGGAGGATCCTCCCTTTGTGTTGGAGGGACATCACACCCGTTCCTCCACAGCTATATAATATGAATCTCGAAACAGGTCGAAATTTAGTATGCAGGGTTATTCGGGGGCAATAAATCGATCTAGCTAGGATTCATTTTCCGAAAATTTACTAAAAAAAATATCGAGCAAAGCTGGGTCAACCAAGTGTAGCTAGAAATATGATGAAGCACTGGTAACATGTTTATCAGGCGTGTTATAGAAAAAAAAACATTTTTGTTGATGATTTCATTTGCTTATCGCCAACCAGGTGACCTCATTAAATTATATTAGTAAGTTTTCTTTGGAACTAAATCACTAATGATACGGCCTATTAAGATAGGGCTCCGTGTTGGGGAAACATAAGCGATTTCAGTTTGTTTTATTACGTCAATGGAGCAAGATTAGAGGTAGGTAGTAATGTTTTTATACAATGGTCCTGCCAAAGTGAGAAGTGTCTGTTTGTTCCGGCTGACCTCCGAAACGTTTGAACGGATTTTGACGACACTTTCAATGGTATCTACCATTGTAAGAGCTGATAACATAAGGATTAACTTAGGAAAATAAGCCTTATTTCAAACCCCGACGCAAAAAGAGGGGTGTTATATGTTTGATGTCGATGTCTGTCTGTCTGTATGTGTGTGTGTTTGTCTGTGGCAGCGTAGCTCTAAAACGGATGGACCGATTCCGATGCGTTTTTTTACATTCGAAAGCCAGTTTCTTTGCGGTGGTTCTTAGCTATGTTTGGTTAATATCGGTCTCGCAGTATAAGCGTACCAGCTCTTTTCCATAATGATGTAAGGCATTTTTGGTTTATGATTACTCGATTAATGCTTCACGCATGCCAGTATAACTGTTAAATGACAATTATTTTTTTTCAATAAATTAGGGGGTTTTTAATTTTTTTAATTTATGATTGTTTAGATTATCTTCGCCCCTCGGTGTTTTCTATTATTTTTGTTGCAAAGGTACAAACAACGACCGTGGGTAACACAGCGGCTCAGCTAGTAAACATTATAATCAGTGATCATTATAAAATGAACCACACTCATCAGAACTGGCGATATTGCAAGCAATAAAGCATTATATATCAGTAATATATTGTTTAAACTTAATTTTGCAATCGTTTTGTATCTTATCTATCTATATATAAAAAAAAGAGTAATGTGACTGACTGACTGACATACTCAGAGATCAACGCACAGCCCAAACCAGTGAAGCTTATTTGATATCAATATTAGATTGAAATACAACTTAAAGAACAAAACACGTGGAGTATTGAAAGAAAAATTGCTACAAGTAGGGTTATTTTAAGAAAAGTTTTGATACAATATATATATCTATATAAAAATATATATACAAATATATAAAATTGAATTGTCTGTTTTTAATTCCAAATTAGCAGTTATTGACTAAAGTACCTAGATGACCAATTTTTCTTTTGGTAAATTTTCTAAAAATGAATCCTAGCTAGATCGATTTATTGCTGTCTGTCGATTTGTTTCGGCTAATCTCAGGAACGGCTGGACCGTTTTGATGAGATGATCATGTTATAAGGAATAACGTAGACTACTTTTATTTTCGATTAGCTTCACACTGAGGTTTTCCCCACTGTTTTTTAACCGACTTCTAAAAGGAGGAAGTTCTCAATTCGACTGTATATATGTTTTATTTTTTATTTTTCTGTATGTTCGCGGATAACTTCGTCGTTTATAAACCGAATTTCATGATTCTTTTTTTAATGGAAAGGAGATATCTCAACGGTGGTACCATGATAAGGACACTAAGATCTGATGATGGCATCCAAGAGAAATCGAGTCGAACCTTGAAGTCGGTTTTTGTTAAAATTTTACTTGTGTTATAAATATACAATAACAACCGCTGGGCGCACCTAGTTACGATATAAATCTTCAGAATCATACTGTACAATTGTACATTATGTCAGAACAACTGTGTTGAAGGGGTAATCTATGGTTGTAGCGCTCCCACTTATCACGTACTTCGGTACTATCTTGCTTAGGTAATTCATTAAATACATATTGATAAAACAGTGCATACAATAATGATTCATGCTTCAAATGAATGCACTTGGTATCTTAAGTACAGATATTTGGATTAAATATTTGTGTTGACGTAAGGCGGACGTCAGTAAATTATAATCCATCTATTTAAATAAAAATGAATCGACGAATGTGTTGCTAAGCGCAAAACTCGAGAACCGCTCGATCAATTCAGTTCATTCTTTTAAACATATTCGTTAGGGCACAAGGAAGGTTCTTATGGATAGAAAAAACGTAAAAATTGCGAGGAAAATAGTAAAAAAAACACTTTTTTCTTATTGGATTATTAGATTGGATCCGAGAGGCCAATAACTTCTGAAAGAACGAAGTCTGTCAGGGCAGTTGGTAGGACTCCGAGAGGCCAATAAATTCTGACAGAACGAAGTCTGTCGGGGCAGTTGATAGGACTCCGAGAGGCCTATAACTTCTGACAGAACGAAGTCTGTCGGGGCAGTTGATAGGACTCCGAGAGGCCAATAACTTCTGACAGAACGAAGTCTGTCGGGGCAGTTGGTAGGACTCCGAGAGGCCAATAACTTCTGAAAGAACGAAGTCTGTCAGGGCAGTTGGTAGGACTCCGAGAGGCCAATAAATTCTGACAGAACGAAGTCTGTCGGGGCAGTTGATAGGACTCCGAGAGGCCAATAACTTCTGACAGAACGAAGTCTGTCGGGGCAGTTGGTAGGACTCCGAGAGGCCAATAACTTCTGAAAGAACGAAGTCTGTCAGGGCAGTTGGTAGGACTCCGAGAGGCCAATAAATTCTGACAGAACGAAGTCTGTCGGGGCAGTTGATAGGACTCCGAGAGGCCAATAACTTCTGACAGAACGAAGTCTGTCGGGGCAGTTGATAGGACTCCGAGAGGCCAATAACTTCTGACAGAACGATCTGTCGGGGCAGTTGATAGGACTCCGAGAGGCCAATAACTTCTGACAGAACGAAGTCTGTCGGGGCAGTTGATAGGACTCCGAGAGGCCAATAACTTCTGACAGAACGAAGTCTGTGGGGGCAGTTGGTAGGAAATAAATAAAACCGCTTACTGCCGTAACAAAAGAGGAGACTACCGTTCAGTAGTGTAGTGGACAGCAATACGCAAAAGAAGGATATTCTATTGAACTAAGTAATATCTTAGAGATTCTGTTACAGGGTTCTGGCAATAGTTAGTTCGAGTATTGCTTATAGGACGGTCCCCATTTCCTCTCATCCACATTTTTATATTTTTTACTCAGATCAAATAAAAAAGGTAGATAAAGCACGGCTACTTTTCGTCAGTATCGTACAAGTTACGATATAAGTGACGAAAAGTAGGGTAGTTTCTTAGCATGTGCGTGCGTTAACGCGTGTGTATACTTGGTAGTAGCTGAGTATTTTTTGCTGCTACAAGAAGGCCGTGCGTTATCTACCTTTTTTATTTGATCTGAGTTTTTTTATTATTAATTTCACCACGACGAAGACTTGAAGACTCGAATAAAACGACTGGCTTAAAAGCACTAGAACCCAGAGCCGTAAAATCTAGTGAAAATATTATGTAATAATAAGTATTGCATAAAATCCGCTATCGTTTTCACACTCCTTTATCTTTAATTCCTATTTGTCGGCATTAGACTTACCCCAAATTACATAAGTAAAACCAATATGGTGGTAAGCAAAAAAAAATAGAAGGCTTTTATTATTTTATGCACAGTTATATACATCGGCGGACTCAGCATCACTGAATCGGTCGACCGGTAGAGAACGCAGAAAACCGCTGTGTTTCACCGAGTGAGTGAGGATACTGGAGGCCCATTTTTTTTTTTTAACGTGTGGAAATCCCCTCGGACCGTCACCCCACCGGGGCTTGCGGCGGGGTGGTGTGTCGGTGTGCCACTCTGCGCCTGTGAAGGGAGGAATCCGGGAACTGCAGTTATCAACACGTCCGGACCCCTCCCAGCGCTTGCCCGCACTGAAGCGGGCACCATCTGCTGTTATAACTCTCAATTAGGCGACGTACGGCACACGCGTACGTCGCCCCTTCGCGGGTGGCCACTAGAGCGGATGGAGGGGAAAGCCCGTCCCGACCATCCGCGGCCACACTCAGGGCGGCATGAGGCGCTGATAGGCGCGCCTCCGCCGCCCGGTTCGCCGGCGGCGGATTGGGTCCGAGTGGATATCATCCTCCCGGGCCTTCTCCGCCACCTCCTTCTGCGAGATTACATCTTTGCAGAAGGTTGCGACCGCGGTAAAACTGCTGTCGCTACCGGCTATGGAGCATATGACGGCCGGTAGCGAGAGATCTCCTCCTATGACTGCAGTGAGGGCCCGACGCTGCGGCGCCCAAGCGGGGCAAACCGCCAGCGTATGCTGGGCCGAGTCCTCACTGCAGTCGCAGTGGTGGCAGGCGGGACTCAATTCCCTCCTGGCGACCGAGTGCAGGTACTTCCCGAAGCAACCGTGCCCGGAAAGGACCTGCGTCAGTCGGAAGGAAAAGGTCCCGTGCTGCCGCCCTGCCCACTCGAGGATGACCGGCTGGAGAGCCTCCACGGCGGCAAAGCCAGCGCGTGGAGTCTCCAGCCGAAACGACCAGCCATCGTGGCTCGACGGGTGGCTTCACGCCACTCGCGTACCTCTTCGGGCGGAGGGCGATAGCCATACTCCGCCCGATATTCAGCCACCCGTCGATACACTTCGGCGAGCACTTCCGCCTCCAAATCCCACGGGGGTGTTCCGGCCAAGGCGCACGCCGCCTCGGTCGACACCGTGCGGTATCCGCGTATGGCTCTGATTGCTAATACCCTCTGAGGGCGCCAGAGGCGCGCCTTATTAAGGGCAGTCAGAGCCGCCACCCACACCGGTGCACCATAGAGCGCCATCGACCGGAGCACCCGCACGGCAATTCACACAGTAGAGCATTTAACCTATATTGGAAACTTGATTGTTCCTGACAGTGAACTACGATACTGTATTTCATATTAATGCACCCATTAGTCTGCTACATGACCCTGAAACCATCTCCCTCGTTTGTAAGACATCAGAGCAAGGTGAACACTCCGGCTATAAATGAGATAGTGACGCATTGTGCACCGGAGTTGAATGAACCGAACTTGTGCCGGTGCCGTACCGTACCGTTTTTGACTTTAGTTCTATCAGAACATTGATTGTGCGATGCAGAATTGAAGGTCACAAGACAGGTTTGTTGAAGCCAGATGGCGTTAGGTGGTTAGTTTATTTAAGGTACAGATATAGAGGGCCATCGGACAGACGTTTGTAATACTAGTTTTTGCCCACGGCTCCGCCCGCGTATATGTCGTTTATCGCGGCAAATAGTAGCCTATGTGTTATACTGATGTATAAGCTATATTACTATAAAGTTTCATCCAAATACGTTCAGTAGTTTTTGCGGGAAAGAGTAAGAAACATCCATCCATACTTACAAACTTTCGCGTTTATAATATACTAGCTGTTGCCCGCGGCTCCGCCCGCGTTTATGTCGGTTATCGCTGCAAATAGTAGCCTATGTGTTTTTCTGATGTATAAGCTATATTACTGTTAAGTTTCATCCAAATCCGTTCAGTAGTTTTGCGTGAAAGAGTAACAAACATCCATCCATACAAACTTTCGCGTTTATAAAATGAGTATAGATATAGATTAGTAGGATACCTAATGGTAAGTGAGCACCACTGTCAATGGACATTGCCACTTAAGACTGAGAAGGGCGTTGCCATACCTTGAGTTTATTTTTTCCTAGTTTAAACTGTAGATAGGCTACAAAACGGCTATTAGCCGGTTCTTACGAATTCCACGGGATAATTAGGGGTGGTGATACTTCGTATTCTGAATCCGTCTTCGTTGTATACAATTTTTACTTAAACAACACTACCAATTATTTTTACGGGAATTAAGGCAATCACTTATTTAAAGGTATTACATACCTCTGATTTGCCTGACGTTTCGACCAGGTTGCACTGGCCGTGGTCACAGTCACTGTGACCGCGACCCGTTAAAATAATTATTATTATATCTTGAAACACGAAAGTTTAAAAGTTAGTATAAAACTACATTTTTGTACAATGATTTATTACGAGGAAAATATTTTCAAGTATGTAATCATATCACATGGATATGTTTGTTAGCTTCTCATACGTATTTATCACTATTGAGAGTCCTGCAAACACCTTAATAGATTGTATTTATTGTTGTTAGTTCAGTGCGGGTGGGTTAACTTAACAGACAGTTATAATATCGGTTGCCGTTGTTTTATGAGCTTTTTAATTTGGTCAGTGAGCATTAGACACATTAAAATTGGTAAGTGCATATCTACATCCATACTTTCAAGTTTTTGTACGCAAGGGGCAGACAGAAGTGTGATAAACTTATCGCTGAGTGTAATTTATGATTCACTTTCTGAGCGTTCGTTTTCTGAGCTTGACAATAGTTATTTGTTATACAAGAGTGCAAAGTTGCTTTTTAACCGCGTGCTCAACGTTGATGACCGAGTAAGCGAAGGATTCTAAAATTGAATCACGAGCGCCGAAATTAGAATCCTGAGCGTTAGCGAGGGAATCAAAAGAGCACTAGGTAAAAAGAAATTGCACTCGAGTCCAACACGTAACTTTTCATCCCACCTCAGCGAGGAAATGACTAAATGACGTGAAAAGAAAATGGCGCTGGCAAAGCAAATAAAAAAAAGTACACTAAGAAGGTTCCGAGTCTGAGTTTTTAACAAATAAAAAAAAAGATATGATAAATTCGACACCATGGAGGTAGAAGTAAATAGGATTAATGATGTTTTGACTTCACAAGCTTAGTACACATGATGTTCTAAATTCAATTTTACTTTATCCTCTAGCGAATAAAAACGGCTTTTGTACTCAGATATCGAAGGGCAAAAATACTCTTTACGAGCTGGTGGGATGAAAAGTGACTTTACTCTGCCTGATGAAAAGCATGAGCAGAATTCAAGAGCGAATGCAGACAATGCAACATGGTGACTTACTAAATAAATGGTAGGAAATGGCGGGTTTTAGGAATTTTAGGGATGGATTATAATATAATAGAATTGGAGCATAATAAAGGAAAATACGAATTAGAAGAGAAAAGAGGTAAGAAGGAAAGGCAATTATATGAAAGTGATAATGCTTATACAGGAGTATTAAGGAGTGTAAGCAATAGTTTCAGCAAGCAGTTTTTACCGTGGGAGAGCCACGCTTCGGCATGAATGGGCCGGCTCGACCGGAGTGATACCACGGCCTCACAGAAAACCGGTGTGAAATAGTGCTTGCGCTGTGTTTCACCGAGTGAGTGAGGATACCGGAGTTCCATACACCAACCTCCCTCCCCCTATCTCCCCCCCCCCATCCCCCAAAGGCCGGCAACGCACTTGTGACGCTTCTGGTGTTGCAGGTGTCCATGGGCGGCGGTAATCGCTTACCATCGGGAGATACGTTTGCACGTTGCCCACATATTCCATAAAAAAAAAACAGATCAGCGTCTCAAACTCGTAACGAGAACTGGCTTTAACCCAGAGGCGTCTCTAGCCCGCGAAGCGCCCGTGTGCAATACGTTTCTAAGCGCCCTTTGTAAGCATAGCCCCCTTCATTAAAAGTGCCGGGGCCGGTGCCCCTAACACTTACCTTGGATGTACCATGTAGTGATCAGAGATCGGGAGTGTCTTCACCCCAATTGATCACAAATGTGCGTTTCGTAAGAGCCGTACAAGAATATATCCTCCATATTTTTTTTTAAATAGGGAACAAACGAGCAGACGTATCGCCTGATGGTAAGTGATTACCGCCGCCCATGGACACCCGCAACACCAGAGGGTCACAAGTATATATTAGACCAAAACCTTATTTCTAAGAAAAGACGAAAAGTAGCGTAGTTTACAGCATAGTTAGTGCGTAACGCGTGTGTTTACTTGGAACTACGAGCCTTTTTTCTGCTTCAACAAGAATAAGGCGATGCGTTATCTACATTTTTTTATTTGATCTGAGGTGTCCTATTAAGTATTTTGCAGGTATATGTACGCTATCTCGACTGGATGATAGTGGCTTCACAGATCGCACACTAATTGCGGAAGATGTCCCACAAATACAACTCAATTCTCGGAATTTTAACGTTAATTAATAATAGTGCTTGCGCTGTGTTTCACCGAGTGAGTGAGGATACCGGAGTTCCATACACCAACCTCCCTCCCCCTATCTCCCCCCCCCCATCCCCCAAAGGCCGGCAACGCACTTGAGACGCTTCTGGTGTTGCAGGTGTCCATGGGCGGCGGTAATCGCTTACCATCGGGAGATACGTTTGCACGTTGCCCACATATTCCATAAAAAAAAAACAGATCAGCGTCTCAAACTTGTAACGAGAACTGGCTTTAACCCAGAGGCGTCTCTAGCCCGCGAAGCGCCCGTGTGCAATACGTTTCTAAGCGCCCTTTGTAAGCATAGCCCCCTTCATTAAAAGTGCCGGGGCCGGTGCCCCTAACACTTACCTTGGATGTACCATGTAGTGATCAGAGATCGGGAGTGTCTTCACCCCAATTGATCACAAATGTGCGTTTCGTAAGAGCCGTACAAGAATATATGGTCCATATTTTTTTTTAAATAGGGAACAAACGAGCAGACGTATCGCCTGATGGTAAGTGATTACCGCCGCCCATGGACACCCGCAACACCAGAGGGTCACAAGTATATATTAGACCAAAACCTTATTTCTAAGAAAAGACGAAAAGTAGCGTAGTTTACAGCATAGTTAGTGCGTAACGCGTGTGTTTACTTGGAACTACGAGCCTTTTTTCTGCTTCAACAAGAATAAGGCGATGCGTTATCTACATTTTTTTATTTGATCTGAGGTGTCCTATTAAGTATTTTGCAGGTATATGTACGCTATCTCGACTGGATGATAGTGGCTTCACAGATCGCACACTAATTGCGGAAGATGTCCCACAAATACAACTCAATTCTCGGAATTTTAACGTTAATTAATAATAGTGCTTGCGCTGTGTTTCACCGAGTGAGTGAGGATACCGGAGTTCCATACACCAACCTCCCTCCCCCTATCTCCCCCCCCCCCATCCCCCAAAGGCCGGCAACGCACTTGTGACGCTTCTGGTGTTGCAGGTGTCCATGGGCGGCGGTAATCGCTTACCATCGGGAGATACGTTTGCACGTTGCCCACATATTCCATAAAAAAAAAACAGATCAGCGTCTCAAACTTGTAACGAGAACTGGCTTTAACCCAGAGGCGTCTCTAGCCCGCGAAGCGCCCGTGTGCAATACGTTTCTAAGCGCCCTTTGTAAGCATAGCCCCCTTCATTAAAAGTGCCGGGGCCGGTGCCCCTAACACTTACCTTGGATGTACCATGTAGTGATCAGAGATCGGGAGTGTCTTCACCCCAATTGATCACAAATGTGCGTTTCGTAAGAGCCGTACAAGAATATATCCTCCATATTTTTTTTTAAATAGGGAACAAACGAGCAGACGTATCGCCTGATGGTAAGTGATTACCGCCGCCCATGGACACCCGCAACACCAGAGGGTCACAAGTATATATTAGACCAAAACCTTATTTCTAAGAAAAGACGAAAAGTAGCGTAGTTTACAGCATAGTTAGTGCGTAACGCGTGTGTTTACTTGGAACTACGAGCCTTTTTTCTGCTTCAACAAGAATAAGGCGATGCGTTATCTACATTTTTTTATTTGATCTGAGGTGTCCTATTAAGTATTTTGCAGGTATATGTACGCTATCTCGACTGGATGATAGTGGCTTCACAGATCGCACACTAATTGCGGAAGATGTCCCACAAATACAACTCAATTCTCGGAATTTTAACGTTAATTAATAAATATTTCGTCACAGGTCCTAATTAATACAATGTATAAAGACAAATGATTATATTTATAGAGAATTACAATTAATATCCTGTAGTATCCTGTTTATTTGTGGTCATAACATGCGGATTGATACTTCGGTGGTTCTCAAACCTCATTTGTTATTAACAATGAGTATAAATAATTAAGGTCATTGAAATTATTCAATAACAATAACACATTACACATACTTACGGCCTGTTGAGGATTTTTATCATGACTATAAGCGACCTGCCTCACTGAAAAGATGGGTATTTTTCGTGCAGAAACCTCTTCGGATGCCCCCAACTGATGGCCGGTGGGTTGTTCATTTTGGATTGGAACCAAGATACTTAAAACAAGAACCAGGTGTGGCCTAAAAAGGAATTCCCTGCGAGAAGACGTGTATCCCTGAAATGTAAACGTAAATCTACATAATCGGTATAATTATTAAAAACTAGCTGACCCTGCGAACTTCGTACCGCCATACCTTATTTTCCGAAAAACTTTTTTAGCATTTATGTAGGTACGCCTCGGGGTTCCACTAAGAAAATATAACCCTTTCGGGTTCCTTATAATTTTATTTTATACAAACCTTGTCCTGACCGTAACAAACACATTAAAAAGTAATCATCCAATTTGGTGCAGACAATGGAAAGTTATGGGAAGTTATGTACTGTATACATTTCATTTGACTGCCTCGTTGGTCTCGCGGTTGGCGTGTGCGACTGTTGATCATGAGGTCTCGGGTTCGATTCCCGGGTCGGACCAAATGTTTGTATGATCTACAAATATTTGTTTCGGAGTTTGGATGTTTTCTATGTATAATATGTATGTATTTACAAAAAAAAAAAAGTATTTATATATTTATATCAGTTGTCTAGTACCCATAACACAAGCTCTGCTTAGCTTGGGACTAGATGGCGTTGGGTGTTAGATGTCCGAAATATTTATTTATTTTATTTATTTCGGTGATTCTTTTTTTTTATATAGAATATCAAATAAAACAAGTCGGGCGTCTGATTTTAATCTTGGCAGAGCTTATACTTCGATCACTAAACTGCTAATAATCATCACTATTGTCTCAAAAACACATGTAACATCTTTTTTTTAAATTTAGGTATTAATTAAACTCAGGTTTTTTTAAATATTTTTTTATTTTGCTTATTTTTAATTTTGATGTACCCAGTGTCACTCACGACTAAGACGAATCTATTGACACCACTCACATAAAAATACGAAAAGCTGTTTATGCTCTAGAGCGTGCCAAAGAAATATACATACATACACGGCTCCAACGACTTTTGTTAAATTTAATATGCAAAGGGTTTCAGAGGCTATAAATCGATCTAGCAATTTTTTTTTTGGTAAATTTGCAAAAATATGAATCGAAAAAAATACCGACCTAAGCTTGGTCATTCAGGAAAATTATGCGAACAGACGAGAATGTCCGGCACACAACGTTTAAATGGAAGAAGAGTGCAGAAAGCTAAAAAATGAATTATGGTCGAATTTTACCACTGGGCTATTACTAGTACTTATAACTACAGATATATGAGCCACGCTGATTTCAGTACCTACGAACATGCAGGCTCGACCGGGGTGGTACTGCCCTCGCACCTACACACCTCGTGTTTCGTTGTGAGTGCGAGACCGAAGGCCCAATGATGCAGAAGCAACACTAGGCCGACATAGTGTGGGTCACCATACTGTCTGCATTTCGCAATGAGTATGGTGACCACCACTCTTGAATTCTATCAGGCAGAGTAGAGTCACTTTGTCAAGGCAAAACATAAAAAAAAACAAAAGGCGTTAACTCGTTACGTGACCGTGTCGATGACGGCTTACGTGAATTTTCTCCCTTTTCAAACCGACCTGTACCAGTTTTCATTTTAAAAAGATTTTTTTTTTGGAACATGAGTATCGATATCCGTAATGAAATCCGTAATCACAATGAGCATATATTACCACGCTAATTAAAACTAATGAGAGTTTATGCTAATTATGTTATGTAAAAATGTTTGTGATGCATATTTACATACTTAAATACATATATTAGTTACGTAAGAACAACAATTCTATATTAGTCATTATTTTTATACGCTGTTCAAAAAAAGGAGCTGGTCTTACCGTATGAGAGCCACGCTTCGGCATGAATGGGCCGGCTCGACCGACGTGATACCACCGCCTCACAGAAAACCGATGTGAAATAGCGCTATGTTTCACCGAGTGAGTGAGGATACCGGAGGCCCCTACAAAAGAATCATTTTGGAGGGCCATACATAAAAAAAAAACTAGTGAATTAATGGTACTCCAAGCATTCAAATAATAGAATTAAAGAATGAAATACCTTTCTTACTAGATTACTACAAACATTATATAAAAACATATTAAATAAAAATTATGTAAATGAATAAAAAATTGAATAAATAAATAATGTTTCACGGTCTAAGTATAAAACTTCTAGCGTTTCTTAAGACGAGAGTAGTACTCTCGTCTTACGAAACGTACTTTTGTATTTTTTGTATAGTTTGTATTTTATATACAAATAAAATAAGCACTATTTTATACTCTCATTTTCAAGCTGTTTCGATGGTGTTATTGACTTCTTTCTTTGCTCTTCACACTCTTTTATTAGTCAAAATATTTACGAAACTTAAAAAACATAATTGTGACTTGTCTAAGCAAATTTGTCACTCCGGAGCTCCGGAAAATAGCTTTTTCACCACATAGAGCAATTTTTTTTTAAGTGATCAAACGAGCAGACGTATAGATAGACTGATGGTAAGCGATTACCGCCGTCCATGGACACCCGCAACACCAGAGGCGTCACAAGTGCGTTGCCGGCCTTTGGGGGACGGGGAAGGCGATGGAGGGAGGGGTTGGGGGTACGGGCCTCCGGTATCCTCACTCACTCGGTGAAACAAAGCGCAAGTGCTGTTTCACACCGGTTTTCTGCGAGGCCGTGGTATCACTCCGGTCGAGCCGGCCCATTCATGCCGAAGCGTGGCTCTCCCACGGTTGCGTTGCTTTTCATCGAGTAACTGAGGTTCAGAATCAGGGGAATCGAATGATTCTGTTTGATTGAAGTCAGTTAAGGTAGCCTTACACGTTAGAGTACACTTGACAGGTTTGTGTGTAGGTACAGGTAAACTTTATAGGTAAACCGTGGCGTGTATATTGTAAAACTGTGCAGGGATATCCTCTACTTAGCTCAAGCTTACCTGAATGGTGTAACTGTGCAGCTAAACCTGTTAGGTGCATCTTACCATGTACCTATTCAGTTACCGGAGCTCCCCCAACTCTCCGTCATCTCAGAATTAGGGCGGTATGAGACTTAATGGTCAGCAATGTATTTGGGACAGGATTTGAGGATTTATTAGGTGCTCGTTTACTTTTCGCCGTTTCATTCTGCGAGCAAATTATACTTGCTAATTAGATGGCGGAGCGGGACCGGGAGCGGTTTAGAACTGGTTCGCCAGCCCCGGGAATGGACAAGGTACCGTAGAGGAGATGAGACGCTCTTTTACTTATTGTCTGTTAGTTTGTCTTCTATAAGATAAAAAATCAGACTAACTCGCGGGCTTCAGTCTTATCACTTGTCCCAAACAGTACTTGCTGCTCCAGTTTCCCAGATGTTTTCGCTCAAATGAAAGTGATCGCCCGACGTGGTCCGTTGCTCGTGCGCGATTGATGACTTCTTGCAAAACACAACACTTTTTGCATCTTCTAATTCAGTGGAAGAATGTTCAGTATGCGATTTCTAATTGACGCGATCGGTGTGATATTGTGAATTAATTAGCTTAGATAATATTTTTTTAACATACTATAAGTCCAATGCCTCGAATACCATTAAATTTAAACATTCTTTGGAGGAACCCTAAAAATATCCACATTAAAAGGTGGTTATGTCATACATAACATGTATAGGTAGGCATATTATAATTAAAGTTGCTAAAAACAGCTACCTACTTACTTTCATAAATTTTATTATTCACGCTAACATAACTTTCTTTTCTCTGTATTATTGTACATAATATATGTATGTATATTGTAAACATAACATGCAAAAAATATTTAGCTACAAACTTGAATCGGTAGGTTTCCAACTTTTCCTTTTAACCTTTTACCTAAGTAAATATTCCTAAAATAATATGTATATATATGTAGATTGGAGAGGCTCGGGAAATCCATGTATTTCAACAAATCGACTTTACATACAGTGTGTCATACACATCTAACAAAGACAGGCAAAATTAACAACCGCTATTGTAGGCATAGACAATAGCTAAGGTAAACAGAGACAAAAGCCTCCTATGCCTGGATGTTCTTTTTTTTAATTCTATATACATTGTTCGCACAAAAATACAAATTTATTTATTTATTAACTAAAAATAAACAGGAAATATTTACGCAAATCTATGTTTAGGTTACATGTTGTATTGTATTTTTGGATAATAACTAACAATGACTTTACATTTCTACTGAAATATTAAGAACTAGCTTTTGCACGCGGCTCCGCTCACGCAGACTTTCATCCCCTGATTTACCCCCTTAGGTGTGGAATTTCAAAAATTACTTTTTTAGTGCTCACTTACGTTGTATAAAGAAACTACATGCAAAATTTCAGGATTCTAGGTTCAGCGGTTTGGGCTGTGCGTTGATCTCTGGGTATGTCAGTCACCTTCCTCTTTTATAATTTATAATTATATAGATAGATGAAAATAAACGATTTATTATTTACTTCTTTGAAAGTATTTGTTGTGTACTGTTTAAATAAGATTATGTTAACTAGTAACCTCACAGTATCACCTGTTTTATTTATGTTTACTAAGTACCCATTTCAATAAAAAAATTCCCATTTTAAACCTCGGAAAGCCATGCTTTGGCACCACAGACGTATAAAGAGAAACAGACTAAACACATCGAGATATAATGTATAGAGAAGACGCCACTCATTAGTGCGGTGTTCCATGCAATTGCGGCGCATGCGCCGCACTTCCTTCAGTCGCTTGGCAGCTACACTCTGATGAAGCGGTGGCTTAAGCGTGTGATTGTTTAAATTTAAAAACGTTCTAAAACTCGTGAATTATGCCATTTTGTGTCTTGAGATATTGCACTAATAATACAAGGAATACGGAGAAAAACAAAGGAATAACTTTTCACCAGTAATTAACTAGATATAATTGTTTTAAAATTAAATACGAACAAAATATTTTAAGACGCCATTGTTGCCTCATTCGACATAGAGTACTTAGAGTAAAACATACAGAAGTGATATTTAGGTAGAATTAACTGACGTTAAATGCACAACGAAATTTTAAAGCAATTTGGTTTTACTAAAGGTCGTTCAACTACGGACGCGGGCGTGGAATTGCTTAAACACATATATGGCGCCTGGGAGAATTCACAGGATGCGTTTGGTATTTTCTGTGACTTGTCTAAGGCTTTCGATTGTGTCCATCATCCCACACTCATCAGGAAGCTACAGCACTACGGAATAATGAATAATGCTCTAAATATTCTAACGTCGTATTTGAATAAGCGAGTTCAAAAAGTTGATATTAATGGTAAAACATCTTCGGGATCCCCGGTAACAATGGGCGTCCCACAGGGTTCTATTCTAGGGCCATTTCTGTTTCTCATATATATAAATGATTTAGCTTATTATGTAAGTGACAATCATGAGATTGTATTGTTCGCGGATGACACATCGTTAATTTTTAAAGTTAGGCGCCAACTTGACAGTTTTACTGAAGTCAACAGTGCACTCTTGAAAGTGGTACATTGGTTTAATACAAATAACCTTCTCCTTAATGAGAAGAAAACTAAATTCATTAAATTCTCTACACCAAACGTTAGGCATGTTACAACCAATGTTCGATTGAATGGACTAGAGTTAGATCCTGTAGAATCAACTGTATTTTTAGGTATTACTATTGACGCTAAGTTACAATGGGGTCCCCAAATAGAAAAACTATCCGGTAGGCTAAGCTCAGCGGCTTTTGCTGTAAAAAAGATTCGACATTTAACTGATGTTGATACAGCTAGAATAGTTTACTTCAGTTACTTTCATAGCATAATGAGTTACGGTATCCTACTCTGGGGTAACTGTACAGATATTAATGCCATATTTGTTTTACAAAAACGCGCCGTACGAGCCATTTATAAATTAGGCCCTCGAGTTTCTCTTCGTTCCAAATTTAAAGAGATAAATATTCTGACTGTATCTTCACAATATATATACGAAAATTTAGTTTATGTTCAAAAAAATATATCAAAGTTTACTAAAATCAGTGATGTTCATTCGGTAAATACCAGAAACAAACATAATCTTAGTGTTCACGTCACTCGTCTCCACAGAGTAGGCAACTCGTTCATGGGTCAATGTATACGCTTTTACAATAAACTCCCTATTGATATTAGGAATTTGCCATTAAAGAAATTTAAGAATACCATAAAATCTAAGTTATCCGCAAAGGGGTATTACACCATAGCAGAATATCTTGATGATAAAACCGCCTGGGATTGAGCTGCCCATTCTGCACATGCTGTTTATTTTTAATGTTTAAATTTATTTTGATGTGACGATAGTTTATAGTTTGAAACAAATTCATTTTAAATTATTGCCATTGTTGTCATTTTTTTTTAAATTATTATGTTTACTGATTATTGTAATTGTGACTCAAATTGTAATTATCGCATTTATTTTATTGAAATAATGTCTTTTGCATATTGTCTGGACTTTAAAAGAGACGGTGATCCCTGAGTTTGTTTCGTCCTTTCTTCTCAGGGCTAGTCCAGTTAGGAAAGGCCGAACTCATCTGCTCAAAAAAAGTTTAACTTGCAAAAGTGTTCATGTAACCTAATTGCAGAATAAATGATTTCATTTCATTTCATTTCATTTCATTTCATTTCATTTCATTTCATTTCATTTCATTTCATTTCATTTCATTTCATTTCAACGTATTTAACGTATTTAATTGGATAAGGAAAAATAATATGTTGTTAAAAATTGCTTCGTAAATAACCCATAACATTTTTTTTGCAATAATTATATTTAAATTATCATTAAAGTATAATTTAAAAATTGAATATTCGGCTTTTATATTTTATACCTCGATGAATTCTACAAAAAAATTGAAACTGGTAAAGCTATTGAAGTACTATTTACTCAAAGTGAATTTCCTAATAAAGCTTCGTAGGTATAAAGCTATTTATCCGTTCTGCTTTCTTGTTTGGCGCTTACTCTATAAAAGCGAATCTTTGCAACAGTTCGTTGGCCAAAACGCGTAAGCGCCATGAAAATCACGGCGCTTATGACATTTCGCTCGCGAGGAAACTACAGCTCGAATGCGATAGAGCGCTGCTTGTTAATACTGTAGGATTAGACTACTAATTATTGTTTGGCTGCGCTGCAGCGCTTTTTAGTTTTAATTCAAATATAAACGGAACATATAATTGGTTTTGAGTGGCTCCTCTAGTACGTAGTACGTAATATCTCGATGACTAAACACAACCCATGCAAATGCGTGGCAATTACACTACATACAAACATTACTCACACAGACACAAAACACAGTGCCGAATTCAGCAATAAAAGATTGCACTTTAAATTAATATTTTGTAACTCGAAATACACGTGTATGAGCCTATGCTGCATGCCGAAAAAAGACCATTAATATAATGTCCAGTGGACTTCGGAGCGTACCAATTTCGGTGGATCGGTTCGTACCAAATTTGGTCGTCTGTTAGGACTTTTTCTTTGCTACTTAGATGGCAGACAAGCACACGGCCCACCTGATTGAAAGTGGTTACCTTTAAACTGGAGCTCTGTTTAGCTGTATGTTCTTCTTTTGGGTTATGTAAGTGATAAAAAATAAAATAAAAACCAAAATCTTTTAGATGAGTGTTTATTTATTTTTAAAAAATTACAATTCTTTTGAAATAATTTCGTTCCGATTTTAGATTGGTTTTAGCATAGTGATTACACCTTATATCTATATACTAGCTGACCCAAGCAACCTCGTTTGCGTCTCCTATTGCCCGTAGCGTGATAATTTCCCCCCGTTTTTCAATCATTTTTCATTGGTGCTCCGTTCTTATTGGTCGTAGCGTGATGATATATAGCCTATACCTATAGCCTTCCTCGATAAATGTACTATCCAACACTGAAAGAATTTTTCAAATTGGACCCGCGGCTTCTGAGATTAGCGCGTTCAAACAAACAAACAAACTCTTCACCTTTATCTCAATCTCTTCACAATTGTTTTTAATAAAATGTGTAAATGTAGGGCATCATGCACTACATCAACAAATTCGCAGCGGAAGAAATCTAAATTACAATCATCTTCTACATATATAAAAGAGGAAGGTGACTGACTGACTGTCATACCCAGAGATCAACGCACAGCCCAAACCACTGAATCCTGAAATTTTGCATGTAGGTTCTTTATATAACGTAAGTGAGCACTAAGAAAGGAATTTTTGAAATGCCACCCCTAAGGCAGTAAATCAGGGGATGAAAGTCTGCGTGAGCGAAGCCGCGTGTAAAAGCTAGTCGTTTATAAAACTGCAAATAAATTGGAAATATGACTTATTTTTTATATTTAGTTTTAAAAAGTTTTCACATTTTCTAATAATTTTATCACAGCGACTGAAGGGTATGTGACACCACCTCGATCTTTCGTACTAATCAGAGATAGCAAAAAGTCATCTTTGTCCCCAATCACTTCAATTCCTGACAAATAAAACATTATAGTTTTTCTGAGATACGCCGACTTACGAATCCAGCTATGTAGGTACTGACGTGGTCAGTGTATTCATCGAGGTGCAAATTAAAATATTTTGAATAAATTCGTTAATTCAATGACACAATATATTTCGTCAGTGGTTCATTGAAGCCAGCGCTATCTGGTTTCTTTCATAACTCGACGTATTATTGTTTATTGTCACAATATATTTAGTAGAACTTACATTGAGTATTAAACTATCAGTTAAAATTCCTTTTTCACGAAGTTGTAATTCGGTTGCGATCAAATCTTTTTTATATGCTATTTGAAATTATACGACATTAGGGTTATCATTAAACCCTCCCCTGGAGCGCATTTTTCCATAAAACATTTCTAGGTGATCTTCACTAATTTTATATGTACATAAGAATTTTAAACCACCACTGTTATACAAACCTTTAAATACGCTCATTACATTATTTAAACATATAGTAAAACCAACAAAATATGTTTTACGGGCAGAATTTACTATCTTACTTCCATTAAAAAAAAAACTAATTTGAAAAGTTTATTAAAAAAAAAAGATTTTTTTTTATTATTTATTCAAAATTTATATGGTTGCCATTTTTATCAACAAGTATTTTAAAATCCCCCAAACAGTTTTCAAAATTGTGCGGTAGCCTCTTCTGGATAATAAATGCGATTCAAAATGTGCTGAACACACATTGCTCGATTTAGGCAGCCAGTCCTTTTTAGTAAGATTTTTAATCCAAAGGTTTTTTAAGTCTTCATTGTTTGGGAATCTGTAAAAAGAGGTTTATTGAGTATTACAACATACGTTTTTTTCTGCTTCACCGACGACGCTACACAAGCTTAACTATAGTAGGTAATATCAAAATATTAATACACCTAAAAATAAGTTCTGAGTCCGACCCTGTTAGTTGCCCTAGTACTTAAAATGTCACACTACGTCTTCAAGAAACATTTTTAATAAAATTTTATGTATTTCACTTAGTAATCTTGTCACAACAGCTTTTTTTCTAAAGAACTTAACGTATCTTCTAATGTCAAGGGAAAAAAGGCATGGTTTACTACGTTAAATACAAAAAATAGGCAAACAATAATAAAATGATATTTACATACCGGTGGAAGGTTATTTCTGGAGATTTTTTGTAAGATGCGTTGTCACACTTCGGGCACAACACTTCACCATTAAATTTTAGTTCTCTATGCAGCTTGTAGTAACAAAATAATATAAAAAACACCACAGCACAAACGTCAGCACGCCGTTGTGTAGCTTATTTTGACAAGCTACGTGCCGCACGCAACACGACCTCCGCTGTGTCTATGTGTGAGTTATTGTAGCCATACAGGAAAAAAAGGAATAAAGATATACAATATTAGGTTAGAGTGAAAGTGACAACGATATTTTTTTACATGGTTAATGTGTGCGTATAATTATGTTTAGTCTGCTTCTCTTTATACGTCTGTGTTTGGCACAAGTTTACAGCTGTTAATGTATGTAAGAAGTTTTTAAATACATAAATGAGTACCTCAATCTCTGGCCATTAACCAAACCTGTATTTAAAAAACAAACATTTCTGTCATCCATGACAAGGTCAGACCAAAACCCCGTTTTCAGTAATGTGAAGAAACCCCTGATTTGAGATAACTATGGAAAATGAAGAAACTAACCACCTTGAAGGCGTATACAAGTCACTCCAGGATAATATAAACAAATTGTCAGAAAACCAAAATAATATTATAACAAAATTCGATGTGTTGACGAAACATGTAGATGAATTCAAAAAGACTCTGACCCAGTTCTCGCATAAAATAGCTATTTTGGAAGAAGTTGCTACGGACAAGAAGAAAATTAAATCTGAAATGAAGGTTATGAAGAATAGGATAGACGAATTGTATGCAATAGTAAAAGACGGCAAGGAAGATGATTCAATACCTAGTGATCATGAGGATGTGCAAGACATCGAGTCCTGTCATTCTGGGTTTTCTTGCTCTTCGAAGGTAAACTTTATGATCATGTAGATAAAACACTAAATCGACCTGTAAAAGTAGAGCACAGTAAAGCGATTATATATATAGCGTTTGCTTTACCCAGGAAAGGGCTATAAGATTTAAAAGCGGTTTGTAAAAGGGATTTCCTTGTGGCTTTTCAAACAAAAATGTAATACGTGGTTTTTACTTGTAGGTCTGCTTAAGGTATTCTTGATGTTACATTGTTGTGTATATGGAAAGATTCGACTGTGTTATTTTGATTATGGAATACTAAAAAAAAAATGTGCCTCCGATATCCTCACTCACTCGGTGAAACAGCGTAAGCGCGATTTCACACTGGTTTTCTGTGAGGCCGTGGTATCACTCCGGTCGAGCGGGCCCATTCATGCTGAAGCGTGGCTCTCCCACGGTAAAATATTGGATGGGAAGATATTAATGTAGTGTGACAGAATATTCTGGCACGTAGCTAAAGTAAAACCATAATATAGTACATTTTTTCTTTTCTTTCTGGCACATTTTTGACATCACATAATGTCCCACATTTCACGCAAAGTACAACACATGCGTCACGATTGTAATACGATAACACCTTGTATGGTCTATAATTTCTTTTTCCAGTCTGGGTGTTCTTTGTGCCCGTTTTATGGATGTTTGCAAAATCCTCCGCCCATGACACAGGAATATCCCTAATGCGGGAGTTATAAAAAAGAAAGGATGCCCAAAAATTAAAAACATATTAAGTGTAGGTACATAAAAAGTAACGTGATTAACGTAAATGTATTGCGACAAAACGTATATAAATGACGTACTTTTAAATTATTTTTTATCAACATGCGCTAAAATTGTTGACATTATATATTTTCTGAACACGTGACATTGCATAATTTTCCCGCCAAGAACAAAAAATACAGGCGTGATAACATTTTATACAGCCTAGTCTACCAAAAAGTTTCGTTGTGACGGAAAAAAGCAGAATCCATTCCAATTCCATAAATCACTGGATCTAAGAAGAACTTTTGAAGTTCGGGTAGACTTATATTCAAATTAATTGTTACAATTAATTACAAAATGTTACAATACAATTTATTAAATCTCAATTTTCCAATTCAATAATGATTTATTTAAACATGGAGTTTTATATTAATTAAGAAATGAGTTTGATTCAACACCATTCACAGTTAGGTTCAATTATTACATTTTTTATGTATTTTCATCTTCATCATCTAAGTCGTACTGATTAGAAGCGATAGTCGATCGATTCTAGTCCGTATAATGAATTGTTTGTTGAATTATTTTATTGTTTACTAGCTTTTACACGCGGCTTCGCTCACGCAGACTTTCACCCCCTGATTTACCCCCTTAGGGGTGGAATTTCAAAAATTCCTTTCTTAGTGCTCACTTAGGTTAGGTATATAAAGAATCAGGATTCTAGCTTCAGCGGTTTGGGCTGTGCGTTGATCTCTGGGTATGTCAGTCAGCCACCTTACTCTTTTATATATATGATTACCTAATACAAAAATCGTACTGCTTTCTACAAACTTTGTCATTTTGCATTTAAATTCTTAAAGTGCAAAACTTATATTCTAAACTATTAACAATTCAAGATAAGTAGGCACTACTATATACAAGGGTTATTGGGTTATTCCTTTTTTCTATATAATCCAGTGCATTCACGCAACATAAATATTAATATTTGTAATGAACATAATTTGAATGACATTTAAAAAAAACACTTTAATTTACAGAATAGGTACAATGTTTTGCGTTCAATTCCCTACGTTACGAAAATTTAAAACTTTTGTATAAGACGCATATTGTTGAATGTTTTTTTTTAAATGTCTAAGGACAAAATATCCGCTGCCGAATGTTTCACAGTAATTGCACAGACGACGCGGACAGTTGTTTCTCTCAGCTTACTTTCTTTGTTACTTCGAGGGAAGTTTTAAACTAAAAACTGGGGAATATTTTACAAGAGCTGTTTTTTTTTTTATGGAAAAGGCCGGTAAACGAGCAGACGTATCGCCTGATGGTAAGCGATTACCGCTGCCCATGGACACCCGCAACACCAGGGGCGTCACAGAGCGTTACCGGCCTTTGGGGGATGGGGGGGGGCGAGATAGGGGGAGGGGTTGGGGTATGGGCCTCCGGTATCCTCACTCACTCGGTAAAACACAGCGCAAGCACTATTTCACACCGGTTTTCTGTGAGGCCGTGCTATCACTCCAGTCGAGCCGGCCCATTCATGCCGAAGCGTGGCTCTCCCACGGTCAAAATGTTATGAGATTTTTATTTCAAGAAAACGAGAAACCCTGTCTTATTTTTGGTTTCGCTCGCATTTATTGTCTCACTAGCTGTGCTCGCTACTTCGTACGTGGCATTTGGATTTTCAAGTTATTTTTAATTTTTTACCGTTTTTTTTATGTATGGGCCGCCAAAATGACTACTCTGCCTGATGGAAAGCGTAAGCAGAATCCAAGTGGTGGTCAGCATACTCATTGCGAATGCAACAATGCAGCATGGTGACCCACACTATAGCGGCTTAGTGATGCGTCTGCGTCATTAGGCCTCCGGTCTCGCACTCACCAACGAAACACGAAAACACGAATGCTGTCATTTTACGTCTTCTGTGCGAGGGTAGTAACTCCCCCCGGTCAAGCCGGCCCAACCGTGCTGAAATCAGCGTGGCTCTACTATCTATAAAACCTTCCCTGGACTACGACAAACATTTCAAAACCAAAATCGGCTAAATCGGCCCAGCCGTTCTCAAGTATTAGCGAGGCAAACGAACAGCAATTGATTTTTATATTTAAGATTTAAAATTCGCACAGTGTATCCAACTTAAAATAATAAAACTGAGTATTTTTTTTATTTGTCATGTAGTTGTCATGAACATGAACGTCTATGGCAATCGTTGGGAAGTCAGTGCCTATCTATTTTATAGGCGCAGCTTGGCTCTCTCGTGGCATAATATAGACTAGGAAACGTCACAATGCGTTCCCTAATTTCTAGATATAGGAGCTGTAATTCTACTTCTAGGAATTTCTGCAATAAGTAAAAGCCTTGTTTAAATAAAAGTTGAACCCGTTTCAAACAATACTAAGTCTCCTCCCCACTCTATAAAAATGATTTTAAATGAAAAAGAAATGTAAAATGAGTTGAACAACACTTCAAAAATAATTTGAGGCTACTATTTTTAGTAGGTAATATTTATTTTGGGTCGGATAGAGCCGTGACAATTATATTTAGACGTTAAGATTGAGCGTCTATTTCCTCTCTGTAATCAATTTTGCTATTAAGTTTATACTTTCAAATTTCAAAATGGTTATCTAAGAGATTAGCAAATTAGGTAGTATGGTATCTAACTGAAAATAATTTTTAGGTTACTAGAGCTGCCTGACTATACAAATACAAATGCTAGTGCTAACCTGACTTCCGACAAATAAAATTGTTCTTTCTGTTATTTTAACGCAAAACAATTTTAGGAATTTTAGCGTCGCGCTTATCATACCTCTACGAATAAATATTTATTCGTAGTTATACCTACCATCTTCCATACAATCCGTGTGGTGATGGAATAGGAGTGTCGCTATCCCTATTCATGCCATGGGTGTTGTAAGAGTTGACTAAAAGAGCAAACTACGCAAGACTACATCACTGATTCACTGCAAAACTTAAAAAAAGCCCGACACAAATCCGTCTAGTGTAGTAGGACAAAACTTCCTTTTTAAGGAGAGGACTAGGTAAGTCTAGCACTCAGCAGTGCCTTTAAAAACCACGTGTTGGTGACAAAAGTTTCTGTAGTTTCCTTGTGTTGGCAACAAAAATTGTCAACAAATGTTGAGAACAGTGTTTCCGTTTTTGGCGGTAAACGTCAAAAGAATACGCTTGTTGCAAATATTTATTGGCTCTATGGTGACGCTTAGTTCAAATGTTTTTAACAATGGAAACAAAAGTTGGCGATTTTTTGAAGTGTTGCAAACAGTTGAAAACATTGAAATTGCCAACAATTTTGGTGGAGACGCACCTTAAATCAAAATTCGATCAACTTGCCCGAACTTTATAAAGTGCGGTCTACCTGCGTGTTCAATAGGCTCATTCAAACCTTCGATCTTACTCATGTGGGCTTTCAAGTTTTGAAAACTAATTATATATATTGTATCGGAGAAAACCTTCTAAAGGGCCCCTTTAGAATTGAAACCGCTAATTTATAAAGAAGGCAAGAGTTTAGGCAATATGTGTTTGAAGTTATGGATACGGAATTTTTAATTATAATAACTTAATTACTCTATATTATAGTCCCTTGAGGCTTGAGCTTAATGCGATCTTTGCTTTTTGTTGAAACATGTCTCTTTTAACTTTATCTATAGTAAACTATTTTGTTTATATTTACTTTGTATTTACCTTTCACATTGCAAGTTAATATTATTAAGAAAATAGACCAGAATTTGCCACATCCATTTTTGATCCCTACTTGCCAGATTTTTTATTATGAGCTTTTTTATTAGACTTGTGGAACAACCACTTGCTAAAATACACTTAATGTTATCTCTATCATCTATCATATTATTAATATTGTAAATCTTTGTGTTCAGGTAACGATGACCACCGGAATTGACAGGGACACGATACGTGCCGCTTATGAGGACGTACGATCGGATAATTCTCCCACCGAATGGTGAGTAGCGAGTAGCCATCTATGGTCGAATGTTTTTTATAATAAAATGTCAATAAATATGTTTAAAAACTTCAATACATTATCCATACATTACATACTTACACAGTTTTTAATTAAATACATATAATCAACGTCCACGCGAGCAAAGCCGCGGGCAACAGCTAGTAGTGTATAGACAGATGAATGGGCTGGTGGAAAAAAAATAGTTATTTCAAAGTTAATTAAAATTGTTTATTTTCCATAGGGCGGTGTTTAAGTTCGACGGTGCCCGCATCGTGTGCTCGGCGCGTGGCTCCGACTTCACAGAATTCCGCACACAGTTCTCTGACGACGATCGTGCGTTCGGATACCTCAGGTGAGTACGGACTTTGACCAATCAAAAAGGCGCCAAGCATTAAGGAAAGTTTATTTTATAAATGAGCCTGCCTGCCTAATGGAAAAAATGAGCAGAATCCAAGAGTAATGATCACATACTCATTGCGAATGCAGACAATACAACAATGCAGTATGGTAACCTATGGCGGCTTATTGAGATCCTTCTGCCTCCGGTCTCACACTCACCAACGAAACACAAACACGTCAGCACAAATGCTGTAATTTTAGGTTGGTCTTCTGTGCGAGGGTAGTACCGCCCCGGTCGAGCCGGCCCGTTCGTGATGAAATCAGCATGGCTCGACTACCTTGAGAGAGTTTTAAATACAGAGAAATTTGATTTTGATTGAGAGACGCAAATGTAACTAGTTTAAATACGGATTCGATTGCACAGATGACGTCGTGGTTTAAACGATCACCACGCCGCCTTCTGCTGCGCCTAGTTCTGGGTTCAAACCCCACATGGAACAACACTGTCTGAAACACAAATTGTTGTTCCGAGTCTGGTTCGTTGTCGTTCATGTATGTTAGTAAAGTCCCCCGAGACACACTGTTCTCATCGCCGAAAATCATCAACATCTAAAGCGAATTGTTGCATTATCTGCATTCGCAATGAGTATGGTAACCACCACTCTTGGATTTATTTTTATTTTTTATTTTTTTATTTTTTTTAAAAAGACAACTCCCGCACTAAATCCTGTGTCGCGGGGGACTTTACAAACATACATGAAACGGACACAAAGAACACCCAGACTCAGAACAACAATTTGTGGATCACACAAAGTGTTGTCCTACGGGGATTTGAACCCACGACACTTGGTGAAGTAGGAAACGGCGTGGTGACCGTTAAACCACTAGGCCAAACGTGCAGTCAATTTCTATCTTATCGATTATCCTGACGCTTTCCATCAGGCAGAGTAGAATCACTTTCGCAGGCTCATACTTTAAAAAAACAAATGTTATTTGGATATCTTAGCTTTATTGTTATGTGATTATTTTATTGTACAGGTTGCAGATGGGCGACGAAATGTCAAAACGTAAGAAGTTTATGTTCATGACGTGGGTAGGGCCGAACGTGTCTGTCATCAACCGTGCCAAAATGTCTACCGACAAAGCCATTATCAAAGACATCATCTCTGTAAGTATTTATTTCATACTAGGTGAGCCCCGCGGTGTTCCCCGCGGTATGACATCAACCGTGGGCAACGCCAACGCCAAACTAGTCTAAAGAAAGTAGCCTTATTCCTTATATCATCACCTTCCTAGCCTTTATTATTCCCAAGATTATTTGGGGTCGGCTACTAGTTCAACCGGTTTTACCTGAATATCAGTTTATACACTGGCATCTGCCCTCCACAACCCTGAAGGTGAACTGAATTCGAAGATTGAACTATTTGTCAATATATTTGAGGGCACTGACTTCCCAATAACTATTGCCATAGATGTTCATGACAACCGACCGGGACCGACGGCTTAACGTGCTCTCCAAGGCATGGGCGGGTAACACCGCTATCTTCCCTATCCCGGGCTAATATTAAGAATTTCTTGTAAGAAAAACCCAACAGCAGACCGACCTGAGACCTCTTGATCAGCAGTCGCTTACGCTAACCACTAGACCAACGAGGCGATCTACCTGGTTTTTTTAAATAGCAGAGTTCCTATTGTGAGCTTCTTCACATCAATCCTTTCTTGACGGCGATCGTGCTTGGCGTTGGGATCGGTGTTGATTATTTATTTATTTATTTATTTATAAAGTACTACCACATCATATTTGATTAGTCGTAATGACATACGAATTGACAACTTGTCTTAAAAAAGTGTTCTATTACACAGATAACCTATCTATTCACATTTTCTTAATGTAATTTGATAGATTTCATATCGTCATATAATTTAATTTTGTTTTTTCTGCTCTGCATATCCACGGAATTGTGAAATTTCTTACTAAAATTCATTTACGAAATAAAAAAGGCGAACCAGATCCGATGCAGTTTCACTTTCAAAATATTGGGCACTTAAACATAAAAAAGTAATCTTGTCTATGAAAAATACCAGTGACGTTAAACATTAAATGATTATGTAATGCCTTTAGTGCTCAACCGTGCGATACTTACGGCTTAACTTCCAATATTACTCTTAATATCGACAAAAAAAGTACTTTTTATTACCATTGCTCATAAATTCTATGTATTACGTTATCGTAATATGATGACACTAGCTTTTACACGCGGCTTCGCTCACGCAGACTTTCGTCCCCTGATTTACCCCCTTAGGGGTGGAATTTCCAAAATTCCTTTCTTGGTGCTCACTTACGTTATATAAAGAACCTACATGCAAAATTTCAGAATTCTGGCTTCAGCGGTTTGGGCTGTGCGTTGATCTCTGGGTATGTCAGTCAGTCAGTCAGACACCTTACTCTTTTATATACATAGATGATGATATTCGCATTTTGAAACAATCATATTTTTTATCTGTAGGTAATCATAGGTCATGTTCACATGACCGCGCGGTACAAGATCAATCCAAACAGTGGTAAACTGTTTACATGAACGCGCGCCACCGCGCGGTTCTCTGCGACCCGCGCGCCTAATCTTGTACCGCGTGTCAGTTAGGTTCAAGTTCTACAAACCTGTATCGACCTGTTCAGTTGATCCGCGCGGTTTGAGGCGGACTGACACTGACACATAGATCAAAGAAAAATGAGTAGCGAAGACGGTATTTTTATTTTATTTTATTTGGAAAACATACAGTATCTTATGACTAAATTCATCTCTAATTCATTTTAAAAAAAGTATTGAGTCTATCGATTTGTTTATCGACGAAATCGAAAAAAGAAATGCCATTTGGAATCTTAACTCTAAGGATATTCAAATAAAATAATGTGTTGGGAAGAATTAGTTTTAATTTTTTGCATTATTAAGGATACTGAAGAAAAAAGAAAAACTTCTTCTCCGACATCTCAGTTTTCGGTACTAAATCCATAAGCAAATTGCCTCCTCCACGTCCATTCTCAATCAATGTTGATACCAGACTGCCACAGAGTACATTGTTATATACTGAAATAGAGGTATATCTCAACCGCTTCTGGAGGAAATTCTATAACAACGCCATCTGTAGGTCGAGATCAACAACTTTAGTCTTGCTCAACATTTGAAACTATACCTATATATATATATGTATATATATTTGGTACGTATACTTATATAAACATAGTATAATACTTATTGTATACATATATACCTACCTATTTAATTAGGACTTTTGTAAAATAAAACAATGTAAAAGATTAATTAGTTTATTTTCTCTTTTTAAAAGCTTTCTGTGCATATATTTTGGCTTTTTGTAACATATCACCCTCGATGAATTTCACATAAAGGTTTGGTTGGTAACTGCCTCCAAAACAATGGCCCTGAAATAAAAATAAATACAATAAGCATTATTTTATTTTATTATTATAATTAATGAAATTTAATATATTGACAGCAACATTTATGACAGCTTAAAACATATTCACAAGATATTGGATTACTGGAAAGTATTACTACATATACTATTTGTTTCTTCATTTTTGTATGTTCATTCATACGTTCTACAAACAATAGTTATAATACTTTGTTGTCATAAGTTTCTGTAAAAACTTTATAGTGCAATAAGAATGTTACTTGTATATTAAAATAAGAATCCTCAAAAAGGTTTTAGTTAAATCACCTGCTGGCATAGCTTGCATACAAAACAATATGTTTTTGCAACATTTTAGTATGTTGTATGTATGATCTAATACTACTTTATCAAGTGAGGTTATATTATTTCCTATGCGGGTTTTAGAAATTGAGATTGCCTGAAGAATACCTCTCAGGAATAAGAATTAGACTACAGGTTAGAATTTGAATTAGATCCAACCATTCAATATATAAGATGTTATAAAGTCTTTAGCTAGTCTAAAGCTTTTATTGATCATCATTTATTATTAGTAATAACAATTTACGTACCTTCATTATCCGTGCGCTTAGGAACACAACAATGTTTAAGAGACATTGCGACACGAAAATAAATTGTTAAAAAAAAGTCTCTGCCTCAATATTACTTGAAAACAACACACGCGGATATATTCAACGAAAATCGGAGGAAGCTAAGCTCAACTCACGTATTAACAGATAAATCAGAGAATTGTTGTTAGTCACTATCACAAGTAAACATTCAATTAACAAAAAAGCCTGTAAGTATGTATGAATATGTTGATTGTTGACGGATGACATTCACGACAATGGCGGCTGCAATAAACGCTGATGAAAAGTACCAAAACAATGCAATAATTTAATAATATAGGCACTAAGTTAAGATTTTGTAGAATCATGTGTTATGAAATGCTATAATTATCAGCAAGTTTTTCAAAAGTTAAAATATAAGTGTAATTTTGTCAATTTTGTCACAAAAAAAAACTACCTTTTCATTGTGTTATGAAAAGAATGGCAACATTTTGTTTTCAATTGTCATTTTATAATGACTTCAAAAAAAAGTGATATCGGTTCCAGAATGAACATAACTAAAACAACTCTCTTTGTGATTTATGCGGATTATACCGAAAGTAACGACATCTTACAGTAGCGACTGGCGAAATTACACGTATTATACGCCTAAATTAAGTCTACGTAATTTTATGAGTATATTCGAACCAATTAAGATCCATTGTATTTGGTTTCTTTATTTTCGTAACATTCCAAAAACTATCGACTAAGATTGTACCGCCTGCAGACTGCCGCGCGTACATATATATTATACTGTCTGTCATGTGAATACTTCATCATCTGAACATAGCCTTAAGGCGCGTCTCCACCAAAATTGTTAGCAATTTCAGTGTTTGCAACACTTCAAAAAATCGCCAACTTTTGTTTTCATTGTGTCTACACCGAGTCGTCAACAATTTGAAAAACATTCGTACTAAGCGTCACCATAGAGACAATAAATATTTGTAACAAGCCTATTCTCTTGACGTTTACCGCCAAAAACGGAAACACTGTTCTCAATATTTGTTGACAATTTTTGTTGCCAACACAAGGAAATTGCAGAAACTTTTGTCACCAACACGTGTTGAAAACACAAAAATTGTCTACATTTGTTCGGTGGAGACCCGGCTTTACAATCCAAAAAACATTTGGTCCTACCCGAGAACTCCGCACTCCGCAAAATTTTATAGACAAACTTTCATTAAAATTGAACTATGGATTTATTAATCTTTATACGTACTGGTATAAAGGAGGAACATCTGAGCAGACGTATTCGCTACCACTGCGCCACCGTGGCAGTCAAATATTTAGAGATCCTTTCTTTGAAAATCATCTTTTAAACCAGTACGTTTATTACGTACGTATTATAGTAAGTAATCTATACTAATCTATAGTAATATTATAAAGCTGAAGAGTTTGTTTGTTTGAACGCGCTAATCTCAGGAGCCACTGGTCCGATTTGAAAAAAAAAATCAGTGTTAGATAGCCCATTTATCGAGCACCATTTAACAATGGGAAAATTATCACGTTACGGGTAATAGGAGGCGCAAACGAGGTTGCGTGGGTCAGCTAGTCTATACTCATTTTATAAAGCTGAAGAGTTTGTTTGTTTGTTTGAACGCACTAATCTCAGGAACCGCTGGCCCGATTTGAAAAATTATTTCAGTGTTGGATAGTACATTTATCGAGGAAGGCTATATATCATCACGCTAAGACCCATAGGAGGGGAGCATCAATAAAGAATGTTTCAAAAACGGGGGAAAATTGTTACGCTACGGGCAATAGGAGAGGAGACGCAAACGAGGTTGCGTGTGTCAGTCAGCTAGTTAATAATATTAGTAAATCAGTTAGTACTAAAATACTTATAAATACAATTGTAGCATGCTGTCGCTCGGTCATAAATTCAATGTAAATTGTTATGGCAATAAGTTCATTTCGTGCTTGTCTGTGTGAATCACAACATACGTGAATCATGAACCGTTTAAGCAGGACAGATGGTTCCTAACCTTGATTAACGGATTGGAACAATGTCACATAGGTATTGAACTTGAAAATGAATTTATAAAATATCACATTTAAGAAGTAGTACCAATGATGTTAAAAAAAGATGTCGTCTTCCTTTAACTTTCAACTTTCAAAAGCATGATAGAGATAAATTATTTTTATGCAATAAAATGAAGTATCTGTTGGTAATTTTAAATTAACATATTTTGACTTCAACTCAGAGCTGCCACCTTTTGGAAAAAAAAATCGGGACAATCGAATGGTTATCAGAGATCGGTTATCGGTCGGATTTCAGTTCAATTCAGGTCATCAAAAAGACTGCGGGAAAAATAAAAACCCTTTTTTGTATTTATACGTATTTTTGAAATATTTTCCATGCATATTTATTTTACAATAGAGAAGGGTGTGAAACAGGGAGACCCTCTATCCCCGAAACTATTTACAAGCATCTTGGAGGAAGTGTTCAAGAAACTGTCTGCTTCATGGACGACGAGGGGCATTGTCATTGGTGAACGAAGATTGACAAATCTTCGTTTTGCCGACACGACTAAGCACAGCGAACTTTGAGGTTGGACTTCTAATGAATTGATCCAAGACCCAACATATGACCAACCGCAGAAAATGTATGTTGGAGGTAGGGGTAAGAGACACAATATGTTGAAGAATACTTGTACCTGGGCCAGGTAGCATCCTTCGAAAACAGGTAAGACAGGGAAATCGATAACGCCTGAAACAGCTACTGTTCCATGAAACAGTACATGAAAGGGGATCTTCCCCTTTCCTTGACATGTGTCTCCTGCCCATCCTTACTTATGGTGCTCAAACTTGGTCTTTTGTCAGAAGTCCATGCTTAAGATTTGCCAAAGAGCAACATTCTGCGTTCCACGCAGAATGTTGTTTGCAGAGTCTTGAATAGACTGACCGGAACTAGCATTGGATAGAGAGAAGTGGCTTGTTGCAGGGGAGGCCTTTTTGCAGCAGTGGGACACAGCAGGCTTATAAAAAAAATACGGGCCGCGTTCATTAATTCATTTTTAGGTTTATATAAGAATTTAGAACTAGACATGTCTATGTTTATTGTTTAGCGAAATTTACAATTCTGCTTTTATTAAATCTACCGGGCAATAATTCTTGAAATTAGACCATTTTATTGTCATTAGTGAAAATACACTCAACATAAGCATTTGAAGGAGGTATGCTCAAGGTACGAGACCAAATAAATAATGGGCTTAAGTTCTGTTCCTTTCCAGTTTCAAATACCTTAACCCATTTTTTACCAACGCTTTGATTTTGATCGAGATGTGGATATTTTTTACTATAGTGTAGTCTTCAAATAATTCATCAGTTAAAAGCCTTCTTCTGAATCAAAGCCCATAGCAGAAGCAGCATAACAATGTTCTGCAAAATTTAAATCGCCATTTAGTGATAATTATTCCAATTTTTTAAATGGATTTGATTAATCAAAACCACGGTGAGTTTGAAGATTATTAATTTCATTTCTGTAAAATTCTCTGAAACCAGATAAACATTCTTGGTAAACTATTCTCTGCACGATTTTGCGCAATATGCAATTGGGATCCAAATTTTTTTTTGATATTTCTTTTCTGTATACGTGGGCTGTACCAAAAAATATCCCTCTCCGATCCCAATGCACTAATACATTCGAGTGAACCAGCTTTCAAAACATTTAAAAAACGTTCTTGCGGTAGGTCGAAAAATAATCGCCGAAATTCTTAGATGACCTCGTCTGCAGTGCCTCATTTTCACCCACGAAGCATTTTTTTTACCGTGGGAAATAAAAAAAATCGCATGGAGCTAAATATGGGCTGTACGTAGGGTGGGGTAATATTTATTTATATCCCGGAAGTTGTCAAATAGTCCATACGCTGTATGAGCGGGCGCGTTCTTTTGGTGTAAAAGAATGCCACGGACGTCGCTCATTGGGCGCTCGCTATCCAACTCCCCGAAAGTTTGAGGCAGACAAACTTCGCTTTATCATTCACCAGTAACTGTTCTACTGTCTTCTAGCGGAATTACTGTTATTGGTCTACTGCGACGAAAAAACACCGCTATCATTTTTTTTATTAATGCTCCGACCGCGAACAACTTTGTGGGCAAATCGTCCTCTTCAAACACCCATTGTGTGGATTGCTGATTCGTGAGAGGATCTGGTATATATATTATCTATGATTCGTCAGTTGTAAGAATGTAGGATACGTTTTGAAAAGTTCCTCCTGCAAACTTTTCTAACATAAATTTGCACCGATCAACACGACTGCATTTTTGCTCATTGAAAAGAGAATGACGTATCCATCGCGAAGCAAGATTCCTAACTTTAAGGTGTTATGCAGGATGGTGGAAACTGCCTGTGATCCAATATTTAGTTCAGCCTGTATCTCTCGATGTGTAATATGTCCATTCTCTCGCAATAGCGGCAATAGCCACTCTACCCTGATGACGTTTTCATGAGTTACTGCAGTTGGTGGTCGGCCGGGTCTGGGGTCATCGTTTAAGTTCTCTCGACCACGCTTAAATTCACGAAACCAATAAGTAATTTTTGCTAGAACAGGAGCAGACTCCCCAAAAGCAGCTTGTAAATTTTCTTAAGATTTCTTGATGTTTAGTTTGTAATCATAGAAAATCATAGTACGAAAAGCTTCCTGCGAGTAGTCCATTGTTACCAACAAAAGAAGAGTGACAGATAATCTTTAAACATACTATGTTGTATGAAAATCACTAGCCAGCTATGTGTAGTTTTTTTTTAATATTATTAAAAAAAAACTACACATAGGTGGCCAGTGATTTTCACAAAGGATGTTTGTGTTGAAATTAGCCTTCAATCCAAAATAGTTTCATGAAGAAAGAGATTGTATTTAGTCAGACAAATGTTTATATGATCTACAAATATTTGTTTCGGAGTTTGGGTGTTTTCTATGTATAATATGTATGTATTTACAAAAAAAAGTATATATGTATTTATATCAGTTGTCTAGTACCCATAACACAAGCTCTGCTTAGCTTGGGACTAGATGGCGTTGTGTGTTAGATGTCCAAAATATTTATTTATTTATTTGTATTTAGTCTGTGGCTATCAATTTTCGAAACGAGCTAGGTACTTTTTGCGACATCTGCTTAAATTTTGTATAGGTAGGTGGTTGGTATGAGCCCAGCTCATCGCTCGAAAGTACACTGCGCGGGAGGGGGTGAAGGAGAACGCGATGCGTTAGTGCGTGCGGCGCGGTCACACACCGCGTTCTCGTGTCGGTCCAAAAGTGGGATGTAATACACATACGTTAATTCAAATTGAGCGATTGACATATGTTATCAAAAATCGGGACAAAATTACTAGGCCGTCGGGACCCGGGACGATATCATCGAAATCGGGACTGTCCCGGCTAAATCGGGACGGGTGGCAACCCTGCTCAACTGCCTCGTTGGTCTAGTAGTTAACATAAGCGACTGCAGATCAAGAGGTCTCGGGTTCGATTTCCGGTTCGGACTGCTGTTGGGTTTTTCTTACAAGAAATTCTTAATAGCAGTCCGAGGTATGGAAGATGGCGGTGTTTCCCGCTCGTGCCTCGGAGAGCACGTTAAGCCGTCGATCCTGGTTGTTATTTAAACATCTATATTCTATGGCAATCGTTATCTGGAAGTCGGTGCTCTCAAATATACTGACAACTACACACATCAAAAGTGTCTAGGGATCAACATATGTGTCTAGGGATCAACATATATTTTTGCAATAACTTTTCTCCTGATTGATATTAATTAAAATTTTCTTTAAGGATTCATCAAATAAAGTGTTTTCGTTTGTCACAGTAACGATAAACCAAGTCACCTTTGCATTAATAAAGAAATTTGCCATTTTCCTAATAAAAGGATTTTTGACATTTGAACCACACATTAAAGTTCGAAAAAAAGACTGAAATAACAGTTTTCTTTAAAATTTTATTGGGTAACTTAAACAATTAATAATCCGTGTTTCTACCGCGAACACTAACAACACAAGAATCGGTTTGGCATACTCAAAATGAGTTCATCCAAATCACGCTGTGGAATGGCCGCCCATTTCGTTGCAACAACAAAAAAAGGTCTTCTTGCGACTGGATACCCTCCATATTCGGCAGAGCTGTTCTCTGTAGTATATCCCATGCATGCTCAATCGGGTTCAAGTCTGGCGACTGAGCAGGCCAGGGCCAAAGCCACATCTCAATCTCAAGAAATCCGCATAAAAATGCTTGATCCCTAGACACTTTTGATGTGTATAGTTAAGCCTTTGAATTCAGTTCACCCTCAGGGTTGCGGTGGTCCGATGCCAGTCGCTTCGTGGAAAAACTGAAATTCAGGTAAAACCGATTGAACTAGAAGCCGACCCCAAATCTTGGGAATAATAAAGGCTAGGAAGGAAGAACATATTTTCACTAAACACATATACAGTACTTACATAAAAAAAATTTTTTTTATAAATGTTATCTGTCTGTTCGGGCTAATCTCTAGAATGGCTATGGACCTATTTTGACGGGACTTTCACTAGGAAGTAGCTGATGTTATAAGAAGTAACTTAGGCTACTTTTATTTTAGAACAAAATTAAACCCTATGAAATGGTAAGCAATATCAGATTCAAAAGCAACAAAACCCGTGTGGTGCAGATTGTCAACTGCTGGACATCTGACATCTGGACATGCTGGTCTCCCCTTACAAAGCAGGATTTTGCCTACTGTACTACACTGGTCAGATAGATACAGGGTTTGTTTTAACTCTTCTTTCTCCATGCAGTGATGTTGTCGGCAATAGTTTACCTTGCCTTGGTAGTGACTCTTCATATTGTAATTTATAATCTCGATTGTCTGCACTTGATGGAATTGTTGTAATACATTCTAGAATCAAACTTACTTTACTTATTCGACTTTGAGGATGCCATAAGGCAAAACCGGTCAGGTGTAAATGTAATTAAAATAGTGGAATAAGTACAAGTGAGTTTAATTCTAGAATGTACGCTTCGTATTCTTAATCCATCACTATTAATTGAAATGAAATTTTGAAGCCAAAAAAAATAGGTACAAATTGATTAGAGAAACAAAAATAATATCAGTTTAAATCTTGTAAAAAATAATTTAATAAATGGCAAGAATTAGATTACATAAAATCATACAAATACTTCCTAACATTAAAACCAACAGTTTGCGCGACGGCTGAAATAAAATCATAACCGACAATACACTTGTATTTTGCCGTGTCCAAGTCAATTTCTTTGCTGCCCGCAATCAACTTTAATTCAACTAGTGTAGCGATTTGTGCCAGGAGATTACTCGTCAGGCCAATTTTTTCCTCAAGTATTGCATAGAAAATTGCTAATAAGCGGTCCAACGTAAACACTTTAGGTCCAAGTTGTGTGTTTAATTTTTCTGATATTTTCGCTTTTGCTCTAACCTGTTGCTGTCTTTTGCGTTGTTTCCCGTGGTTCTTCATGAACAAACGTTTGTCTTCTTTCGGTGGGTTATAGCTAGCAAGGTATGCTGCTATTAGCAGGAACTTAGCATAATATGGTAGTTCAAAGCTCTGTGCAAATGTTTTAGTTGATGTTAGTTCATCTTTCAAAGTACTTGCAAAGTTTTGTGGTATGAGGTCTAACATATTGTTTTCTTTCCCCGGTGATGGTTTTATGGGCTTTGCTTCACTAATTCTGAGGTACAATAGTTCCAAATTTGATTTAAGCACAGGTGCTATGTGCCGCCAAAGTTTTGACAAGTCCGTAGCTTGGATTTCCTTTTTTAATATTGGTTCACTGTATTTTAAAAAGTTTACATGTGCCATATGTTGTAGTTCAATCAAATCTCGGCATGGCCTGTAGAATACACTTAAAAATGCATTGAGAAAGTTTGCAAACAATTCTGGTTTCTGTAACTCCTGTTTTATATCATCATCCACCTCATATGTTATTAATATACTCTCAACAAAAGCTCTTTGTTGTAGAAAAATTATTTTGAACAGCTCCTCCTTGTTGTAGTTAGGGAAAAACAGCTTGATTGGCTCACGAATACCCATTTTATAATAAAAGTTCTCGTAAACTAAATGAGTTAAAAATATGGTACAAATATTTAAGTTGCACAATTCGCGCAGTCGTAGCAAAGAACTCATTATGTTTTGGTCCATGTTACGTAGTCTCTCTGCCCTGTCGAACACTATAATAATGGGCTCATAGCCACTCGTTGCGCCCTGAAATTTGTTTAAATTACTAATAAGATCCATCAATGTTTCACATTTTATTTCAACATCCTCATTCTCTAAGCCTGATAGTATGCTCTCATACATTATTTTAGGTGAATAACATTCGATACAGTCAATAATAACATGTTTGTATTTCAAACACTGTAGTACGGAGTTTACACACAAAGTTTTCCCTGTCGCCATGCTGCCGCTGATAAATATAGAACAAGGCAAACATTCGTCGCCTTCGCCGAGAAGGTTAAATAAGTCGTTCAACTGTTCATCTCTACACGGCACTTTGTTTGGAAGTTCTTCCATATTTTTGTTTATTTTTTCCCGGTTTTTTGGTAACTGCTCCCCGGTCACGTTATTTTGACAACTAAAATAACGACAACGACAACCGAGAGATTTGACGTTACAATATTTGACGTTCCGTTATTCTGTTGCCTGCGTAAAGATAAGGTGCCGCTTCCAAATGTTGTTTTGTGTCATTCATACAATAGTCTAAATAATTACGTCTTTATTTATTTTCCATTAAACCAATCCGCCTTTCGGTTGAGATGATGAAATTTCCATAAAAAATATTCCTAATCTATATTCATGTTTGTTTCAGAATTTTGCTGTTGAATTACAATTGGAAAATCAATCCGAAATAGACATCGATCAATTCAAAGATGCTCTGAATAGAGCAGGAGGAGCAAACTATGGGACTGGAGTCAGGGATTTATGAATTACACAATAATTTAACCGTCTATAACCTAAAACATATTAATACTTTGATTTCAATTCGTCTCTTAATTGTACGTTATTTAACTTAATTCTAAGAGACCTAAAATTTAAATCAAAGTTGTGGTATTTTTTTATTGGGCCAACATCAAGGCCAATTTTTTTTTAAGTAGGGAGTGCTTCTATTTTAAAAAAATTATACTGGTTTGATTAAGTTCGATAATAGTCATTTTTGTAGTTTTGGCCGAAAAGAAACCTATTTATTTTTTTACTAAATTAATATTTGATTGTACTTTATTTAATTAAATTGTAATATTTCAATAATTAATTTTTAATGTCATTGTGCAATTGTACCTACTCAATAGTTTAACGTATGAATTTGCCAAAAAATCTTTAGTGAATGTTGCCATGTATAGGGCGCGATAAGTGCATTTATTATTTTGTCTACTTGTATTTTACCGAATCAAAATTTTATAATGTATTTTATACAAAAAAGTATTTGGATTTAACAGGCTTTTTATACATTGACTAGTGTTGTTATTTATTACCCAGAATTATTGGTAAACGACTTGAAGTAAATACATACATTAACCAAACATGAGAAACGTAATTTTATTTACCCCATGTCAAAAATATAGGTGATGTCATTGTAGATGTCGTCATAGATAAGAACTAGCTGACCCGGCGAACTTCGTACCGCCATATTTACATATCTGTCTCAGCTTCCCACAGGCAGTGTACAGTCGCGGACAAAACAAAAGACTTCTCCCGTTATCTTTTATTTTTTTTTATCGAGACGAATTAAAAAGTAATCGGACTATGTGTTATTGAATTACAACTAAGTACATATTTTGACTTTCATCCCCTCTCCAAGAAACCGTGCTGAATTTCGGGATGAAAAGTATACCATATCCTACCTCGTAGTCTAAACTCAAATCATGCCAAGTTTCATTTGAATCCATTCAGTGGTTTCAGCGTGATGCGCGGCCAAGATACAGACAGACAGACAGACTAAAATGAAAAAAAATACAGTTTTGGCTGCAGTATCGATTATAGAGCCCTCAGAAAAAAATTTGAAAATATCTTTAATGTACAGAATTGGACCTGTTACATTTTTATTATAAGTATAGATATGTACTTGATGTCGTCATCTTACTCAGTAGCTTAAAATTAAGAATTAGAATTATCATTTATTTATAAGAATAGTGTTTTGTTTTGTGTGTGAAGTGCATTCATTTGGATTTTGTAGTCCACAGGATAAGTTTCCATCATATTTATGTCATTTCGCTCTGTTTAAAAATAAATTGATTAAAAAAATATGTAGTTGGTGGACAAGGGCTACGAAATAAAACTTAAATAATATATAGTCTCGTTACATATCTTTATTCCGCAAAAGTAAAAGTTTTTGTTTCAAAACTATCATAACAATTTTATTTATTGAAACTAAAATGCTTATTAAATGAATATAAAATATTATGGCTTAGCGTTTTGGCTCTGACGAACACATTTTACTTATCGCTAATATATTTCTACACGATCCTAATAAAGGAACATACAATAAACGATAGTATTGCTTTTCATTACATTTTGAACTATAAGTAATGGTTATTAGAATTGATTTTTATGGTTAACAATATTCCTCTGGTGTTAGCAAACAACAAGTATCTAATAAGATATATTTACATTAATTGATTAATATCTCGATATTTAAGGCATTAAATTTATTGCAACATAGTTTCTAATAAATATTCATTACACAGTTTTGAATAAAGCTTAGCAATACTGAACGACCATTGAATTATTTTAACGCAAAGGAGGAAATTTAAAAAAGAATACGGCGTTATGGTTATAGGCAGAAATAAAAAAGTCAGATTTGTGGAGAGGCAACATAGTGTCTATGAAGGCAAAGGAGGGAAATTTGAAAATTGAAATAATAAAGAAATATTTAAGATTAGACAGAGGTTTTTTTTTTTAATGAACGCAAGGAAATGTCACTTTTAATATAAAATATACGCTAATGTTAAGCTATTGCATTCTTGATCAAGTCAATATTAGTATAAAACATGTACTGAGGACGGTTTCCTATATAATATAATATTGTCTGCTTAAACAGGTAACAACACAAATGAAGTTTAATTTACTAGATCTTTTAAACTGTTTACAAATTGTCTACCATTATTAACATGGGTATTATGGCTATTCTAAGTACCCATCTAGGGTAGTATGTACTAGCAGAACTAAGTAAATTCTAGCTCTCTTCTTGCAAATTAATACTATTAGACTAATAATCAAAAAATATTTTTACACTGTTGTAATAATATTAACTATTATTTTTATTTCTTTCTACTATTATTGCAGTTATTTCGTATTTCAATTCAGTTTGTATTGAAGTAAAAAAAAAAAACAAATATTTCTTTTCAAACTGATTGACGCTTCTCGCGATCGGAAGGCCGGCCTTTTTCTAGCACAGAGAATCAGCATTGCCATTCAACGTGGCAATGCTGTCAGTCTTTTGGGAACACTACCAGTAGGCGATGATGCGGAGGAGTTTTTTGACGCTTGTATGTAAATATTGTTGTCTTTTGAAAATTATTGTTATGTTTATAGGTTCTTAGTATACATATGCGTAGAACATATTTACGAAGTTTGATGAGTTCGAAAATCAATCCTATTCCTGACACAATTACGTTCAAAAATGGAAAATGTGAAATTGTTTTTTCAACCACTAAGCCAAAAGGCAAGTATGCAGACACATAAAAAGATTTCGATATTTTCGTAATGAAAATATTATGCTCACCTAATTTTAACTTAAAATTAAGAATAATCATAAAGTGAAAACACAATTCATAATGTTAAGGCCATAAAACTTTTTCTATATAATTCTTAAAACCCCATTTATTTTTACTTTTCTCTATATCCAGTTAAATTAGTAATTTATTTTAGACAATATTTTTTAGTTAATATTGTTTAGTCAATTTAAAGTCTAACATAAAATATTTGTAACATAATTCTTCAAGATGGAAAGTAAAAATTTCATCTAATTGATATCAAATATTTTTTAGAAAATTAATAGATATGAATATAATAACTACTACAACTTGTCATATATAATTAAATTGAGGGTAGACAGATTTATAATTTCGCTGGATATAGTAAGAAATTAACATTTTATATTTATTTACTATTATAAATTATGGTAATGAACACGCGATGTGATACATCTATTTAACCCTACTACTTTATTATATTGAAATATAACCTTCATCAGATCTTAACAACATGGTCTACATGTAATATATTTGACGCATTTCATTCTGTTATAGTCTATTCGCTTAGATACGGTCAGCTTGAGCGCGCCGCCGTCGCACGTGCGGCAAGCAAGTATAATTTGTCAGTTTACGCCGTTAATGAATGAATATATTCGTTTTTCACCACAATAACCACAATTGCGTGCGGGTGCACCGACACTATCTAAACGAATGGACTATGGCTATGGCTAGAGAATATATTTGAAGCTTATATACCATCACATTTTTTTTAGTTTTTTCTTTAATTGACCTTACTTTATTAGCAAGAACTTTATTTTCATAGACTATTTGATCCAGATATAGCTTTTAAATAAGGTTACATTTGCCTTCAATTCTGGATTGGATCCTTAAATTAGTTTTGTTGTTTGAATTAAAATGTGGAACGTTTTGGTTCCATACTGTGTTAATGTTATTCGTGGTTCTTCCAGAAAATTGAGTTCAAATCCTTAAGTAATATATCGCGCGTAAAGGGCGCTAGCTGTGTAGCGGCGTCATATGCGTAACGGCGTCAGTTGTGTAGGGGCACTAGTATTGTAGGGATGTAATTAGCGTAGGGGCATTTGTAGTAAGGGGGCATTTGTAGTAAGGGGGCGTTCGTATTCAAGGGGCGTTGGTAGTAAAGGGGCGTTTAGTACGCTACTTGGTGGCGGGAGCCAACGCCTGCAGTAGCTTGGAGCGCGTGTGAGCCCCGAACAGCACGTTTAGCAGCGCTACGCCGTAGCCCGTAGCGCGCTCGCCCTGCGAATCCAATACTTATTTTACTTACTCTCATAATAATACATAGAATATTTCCAATATATTACTAAAAAGTTGTCATAAAAATAAATAAATAGAGGAAGTACTCTTTCCTATATAAAAAGGAGATTGCTAATGAAATTTAGGTTTAGTAAAGGTGTAACCCTTTTTTTCTGTAGAGGCGTTAAAACAAATACGAGTTAAAACTCGAGAGTATCATTATTCAGAAATATACAGAATCGAATAAATATTTGCTTTGACAAGAATTTACCAAATCAATAAATATTGACATGTTAGCCTTGTCGCTAAAAAGCAAACAGTATACATACATACGCAAAGTGAAAATTTCTTTAGCCGCGTTGAGCACTTTTAGGTAGGAGAAAATCTTATGAGTTCGCGTCACTGACATGTTAATGTTTGATGTTGATAATTTTAATTTAAACAATATGAAATTTCTAATTTATAAGTTTTCACTTCTATTGGCAGTCCTTATGACTGCCAATTTTTCATCTGTCTGTCAGTCTGTTCCGGCTTATCTTTGGAAAGTCCGTACCCAGTTTGTCGGGACTTTCAATGGCAGATAGGTGATGTTATATGAAATACGAATACGAAATTGTTATTTAAAATCAATTGTATTAACGGTCTTTTGTTTGTATTTGGTGGTGGTGAAGACGACGTTTTTTTTTTAACGACAACTCCCGCACTAGGAATAAATCCTGTGTCGCGGGGGACTTTACAAACATACATGAAACGGACACAAAGAACATCCAGACTCAGAACAACAATTTGTGGATCACGCAAAGTGTTGTCCTACGTGGGATTTGAACCCACGACACTTGGCGAAGTAGGAAACGGCGTGGTGACCGTTACACCACAAGGCCAACCAACAACTCCTGCTAGTGTTGGTGCTGCAATAAGGAGAAGGTACTCACGCAGTGTGCGGGCGCGGCCATGTCGACGTGCAGCCAGCGGCCGGGGAAGTCGAAGCCGAGGTGCGCCAGGATGAACAGCCCCGCGCACGACGGCTGCGCGTTGTTGCGGTCCTGCTGGACCACACGACACACACCTTTTATATCCATCCCATCATCCACATAAAATAACGTCTTACACACAACGCCATCTAGATTTAAACTAAACGAAGCTTGTACCGCGTAACCTAGATAAACTGATAGAATACTTATATACTCTTTTTTTTAGAAAAATATATATGTCACCGTAGCTAGATTGCAAACAGTCGAAAGATTGTGAAATGGTATGAAACGAATCGCAAATCGCGCGCTGATTGGTTGAACAAATTATTATGTCCCGCGCCGCCATATTTGTTTGTTAATTCGTTTGTTGCCTTATGTAAAGTATTTATGTGATTGTGAATTGATTTCATGTTGAAAATACCTCACAGCTTTAGAATTAGTTATATAAAATTGTTGTTAGTTATATACAATGAATTTGTGATTAATCAAAGAAGTTCTAACCTAACTCTATGGTCATTGAACTGCCTACTGTAAAACCGACCAATCGGGGATAGTTGACAATTTGATGCGCGTAAACAGTATTTTAAAGTTGACAATCTATCGAAAGTTTACAATCACGGTTTACAATCTTACGGTGTCATATACATATTATACATTGAAAACACCTCAACTCCAAACTAAATCTTTGTAGATCAAACAAACATCTGTTGAGACTTAGGATTTGAACCTGAGAGCTCCCAGCTCCCTGAGAGCATTGACAATATACATCCTGTTTCGCGGGGATCTTACAAACACACATTAAAAGAACACAGAACACCCAGACTCAGAATAACAACTAATGAATCACACAAAATTGTCCCATATAGGGTTTGAATCCACAATACTTATCGCAGTAGAAATCTGACCTCTTAAATCACTGGGCCAACCATGCAGTCATGTCTGTATAATACAATTCATTACTAGCGCTATGATCCCGGGTTCAAGCGTAGCGTGAAAAAGCATCTCACTAGGCTGGCATGTAATGTCCACATGCACAATGAGTATGGTGACCACATCCTTGTATTTTGCTCATTTTTTCCACCAGGCAGAGTAGTCATTTTGGCAGCTTCTATCATAAAAGGGATGAAGAGTGTGGAGTCATACCGCTACGCTGTTCTTCATGTCAGCGACGCAGCTGGTGAACTCGGTGAAGTGCAGCTCCGGCGCGAAGGGTAGTGCGTGAGTCAGGTCACCCGACACCAGCCCTGCTCGCACGCACGCCCCCTCCAGGCCAGCGTCGTTCGATACGATGGCAGCGTGGTACTTGCCTGTCGCCGTACCCTGCAGACACATAAATAAATAAATATAAATAATAAAAAAAAAAAAAAAAAAAAAAATTGGACATCTAACACACAACGCCCTCTAGTCCACCACTCAAACGTCCGCGGCCACACGCGTGGCCAAAGTAAAAACCCTCTCAAACGTCCGTGGCCACACGCGTGGCCAGCGCGCGCAATGGCGCACAGTTGAATTTAAATCGTATCCTTTAAGAAACAGGGTACTGTTTGGTAGATTTTCATTGCTTCAATGTGTAGCTAATAAACTAATTCGAGTATAGAACACCAGAGGGCCGTGGATTTACTTTGATTGGACCATGAGATTTGGCCGCTTCAGTTGACCCGCGTTCCGCTTGAGTGTCGTGCGCGAGTGTTGTTGTGCGCTAAGGACCACCCGCAGTTAAGTCGTAAGTACTATAGTTTTATCGTATTTAACTTCCAAGTGTTATGCATTAAAACAAACTAGATGAATTGGGCTTCACGATGATGTTTACATATTACAGTTGTATGTAATAAATCTATATTAATGTTAGCTTTAAACTATTGATGCTTCGAACAAAATGAAGATGCTTTTCGTTTTGACCAATTTTAGTATTGTTTGCACATATTTTATACACAACTATATACAAAATATCAAATTAGATTTCGTAATAAGCAAAATAATATCTGTATTTCATAAAAACATGTTAAATTCATTGAAGATTCCTCAATAATATATATGTGTTCCTCAGAATTTAGGCGTGGCCACAGTTGTTGCCACGGACGTTTGAGCAAACGGTCCAAATAAGGTTCGCTATTAACGTTAAAATTGTATTTGCAACATTTTTTGTTTTTTGTTTTATTTTATCGCGAGTAGATAGGACCTTTTTACCGTTTAAAGTCATAATATATATATGTTATCGATCTTCTTTCTAAAATAATTCTGTTTAAAATACACACTGTGACTTTTTTCAACAACAGATTACGGGAGTAGGACGGCCTTAAGTGCGGCCATTTTGGTATTATTTCGCTTTCGCGAATAAGTCGAAAGCGCTAAAATTTGCACCCAAAAATTATGAATTATTATATAATATATAAATATTATTTAAATACTTAGATATAATTAAATATAATAATTTATATGCCATTAGAAAGGGAAATAAGTCTAGTTTGTTGTGAAATTATTTTATTGACAAAAATATAACAATCCTCCTTGTAATGTAAAAAGAAAGTTTTTTTTTTTTTTTTGTTTTCTGAATACTACGTTTAACCCGACTTTACGTATTATATATAGTAATTTACTATTAAACATAGAGAGATAAGTTTATTCTGTATACTTTTAACTTCCTTTTCGTATCTCTTTATTTATTCTAGATTATACGGTTAAGTAGCCATGTAGGTTTTTATTGCGGCTCAGCTGCAGGGGTCAAAGTGGGTCAAGTGCCGCGAACGACTGGACGTTGGAGGTGTGACCTAGGCGCGCGCGGGGGACGTTGAGGTGGTTAAGGATTCATCAAATAAAGTGTTTTCGTTTGTCACAGTAACGATAAACCAAGTCACCTTTGCATTAATAAAGAAATTTGCCATTTTCCTAATAAAGGGATTTTTGACATTTGAACCACTAACATTAAAGTTCGAAAAAAAGACTGAAATAACAGTTTTCTTTAAAATTTTATTAGGTAACTTAAACAATTAATAATCCGTGTTTCTACCGCGAACACTAACAACACAAGAACATCGGTTTGGCATACTCAAAATGAGTTCATCCAAACACGCTGTGGAATGGCCGCCCATGTTCGTTGCAACAACAAAAAAAGGTCTTCTTGCGACTGGATACCCTCCATATGTGTTTTTCCTTCCCATTGTGTGTTTCCTTCCCATTATGATCCCGGGTCCTTTAAGCGGGGCGTGAAAAAGCATCTCACTAGGCCGCCATAGTGTGGGTCACTATGCTGCTCTGTCCACGTTCACATTGAGTATAGTGACCATCACTTTTGGATTCTACTTATGCTTTCCATCAGGCAGAGTAGAATCATTTTGGTAGCTTGAACATAAAAAAAAAAAAAAAAAAAAAAAAAATATATTCGGCAGAGCTCTTCTCTGTAGCATATCCCATGCATGCTCAATCGGGTTCAAGTCTGGTGACTGAGCAGGCCAGGGCCAAAGCCACATCTCAATCTCAAGAAATCCGCATAAAAATGCTTGATCCCTAGACACTTTTGATGTGTGTACATACATATAATACATAGAAAACACCTAAACTCCGAAACAAATATTTGTAGATCATACAAACATTTGGTCCGATTTGGGAATCGAACCCGAGACCTCATGATCAGCAGTCGCACACGCCAACCGCGAGACCAACGACCAACCATTCGTTTACATAGTGTCAGTGCACCCGCAAGCAATTGGGGTTATTGTTGTAAAATACGTATATTCATACAACGGCGTAAACTGACAAATCATATTTGCTTGTGGGTGTACGCCACCCCTTTGATTTTATGGCGGATTGCAGCACGTGGGACGGCGGCGCGATCGATGTGACCGTATCTAAACGAATGGACTGTACAGTATGAGTACTCATCAGGTATACATAATATTAAAGCACACGTTAGAGACGCTAACTTTCTATTTCAAAAGTTGTGAGCTTAAATACTACATTTATGGAGAGTTATCTTTTTCTTTTGATACTAACCTGTGCTCCAGTCAAAGTTGCAACATCAACAATAGTCTCAGCCTTCAGATCTCTCGACGCGTACACCACTCCGTCACTTAACACCAGACGACCTGGAACGGACACAGGCTTAATTTACAACAGAATTTCTTTCATACCCTAGCGTCATCAACATCTTTAATAGCCATAAGCCTCTCTATAGTAAGAGGTTTTGGCATATTAAGGCGCGTCTCCACGGAAATTTGAAAACACAAAAAAAAGTTGACAACACAAAAGTTGCCAACTTTTCTTTGGTGGAGACCCGGCTTTACACTGGTTGATTGTTTTTTATAGGGTTTGTTTAAGTCTTCCTTTATTCAGTAACATTTTTTTTTATGGAATAGCCTGGCAAACGAGCAGACGTATCGCCTGATGGTAAGCGATTATCGCCGCCCATGGACAGATGCAACAGCAGAAGCGTCAGGGGAGGTATTGGGGTATGGGCCTCCGGTATCCTCACTCACTCGGCGAAACACAGTGCAAGCACTATTACACACCGGTTTTCTGTGAGGCCGTGGTATCACTCCGGTCGAGCCGGCCCATTCATGCTCTCCCACGGAATTTGGCGTTGGATTGTCGATCGCAGTAGGTGAAGCATACCAGAAAACGCTGCAGCCTGTTCTCAGGTCTACGGAAGCTCTTTCTACCTCATACACAACCGTGGGAGAGCCACGCTTCGGCATGAATGGGCCGGCTCGACCGGAGTGATACCACGGCCTCACAGAAAACCGGTGTCAAATAACCTCATACACAATCGTGGGAGAGCCACGCTTCGGCATGAATGGGCCGGCTCGACCGGAGTGATACCACGGCCTCACAGAAAACCGGTGTCAAATAGTGCTTGCACTGTGTTTCACCGAGTGAGTGAGGATACCGGAGGCCCATACCCCTACCTCCCCCCGCCCCATCCCCAAAAGGCCGGCAACGCACTTGTGACGCTTCTGGTGTTGCAGGTGTCCATGGGCGGCGGTAATCGCTTACGATCAGGCGATACGTCTGCTCGTTTGCCGGCTTATTCCATAAAAAAAAAAAAAAATAACATTCAGTCGCCTCTTACGACACCCGAAGTGTGTTGGTGTTGGTGCTATTCTACTCTGCCGGACACCACACGGCGTAACACCAAACTACATTTGCATAGATTTCATTTTAAATTTAATTAATTGTACCTTCAGCATCAGTGTTGTTGATCTCGACAGTGCGTCCTGAATACAGTCGGTGGATATCGTCGGGCCTGGAAAATAAGGAAAATTGGTTAGGAAGTACACATTTGACATGTGTATATTTTACATATTTATAGGAATAGATCATATAAAATGGCGTTCTTTTGGACCCACGGCGATTTTAGGCAGAGCTCAGTTGTGCAATGTACCTGGTAGCATTTGGTCCCATGGCCTTCTTCGCAATAAGTATGGTAATAAAACTTATCTAGTTGCGTTTGGTCCCATGGGGTTCTCCGCGATGACCAAGGTTTTGAAACGTACCTAGTTTCGTTTGGTCCCATGATATTCTCAGCGAAGTAGAGCTCGGCTGTCCAACGTACCTGGTAGCATCATGTCCCGTGGCGTTTTCTGCAACAAGCACGGGTGTGAAACATACCTGGTAGCGTTTGGTCCCACGGCGTTCTCCGCGAGACAGAGTACGGCGTGCAGGTTGATGGAGGGTCGCGCCTTCACGGCCACATAGAAAGCTCCCAGCACTGCTGCAGCACCTCCGCAGTCACCCTTCATGCCCACCATCGATGACTGAGGGACGGAAAAAGATGGCATTTTATATTAAACTAGCAACCCGCCCCGGCTTCGCACGGGCTCTTTACTCTTTACGGAAAATATAATATAGCCTATGTTACCCCGAGAAGATGTGCGGCTTTATTTTTTCATACGTCTTCAATAAATATCGTTATATTTGAGCCAATAATTTAACAAATCATATACGAAAACCTTCTTCAAGAATGACTATCTATTGGTAAAAACCGCATCGAAATCCGTACAGTAGCTTTTGAGTTTATCGCGAACAGACAGACAGACGTGTATCGACAGTAGTCATATCGACAAACAGCTGTAGATGTTTAGTGTGCAAGTTTATATAATTAATTTAAGTTTATACTAAATTGGAATTAAAATAATCACAAATTACAACAAAAAAAAAACCGACTTCAATCTGGGCTAAATTTAAATGAATCCACACGGGAAGCGCCAGCTTTTAAATAAAAAAAATAAACATCAATATCGGTTCACCCAGTCGAAAGTTGTGAGGTAACAAACATAAAAAAAAATAAAAAAAATACAGTCGAATTGAGAACCTCCTTTCGAAGTCGGTTAAAAAAAAAGAAACCAGAGGTCGCAAGTGGCAACTCACCCTGGCCTTGATGCTGAGGCCGCCGGTGTCATAGACGATGCCCTTGCCCACCCAGGCCACGCTGTCCGTGGCGCCGGGCGGGCTCCAGGACAGCGCCACGAGCGCGGGCGGGCAGGCGGCCGCCCGCCCCACGCCGTACAGCCCGCCCATGCCCTTCGCCTTCAGCTCCTCGCCGCGAATTATCGTCGGCGCGCCTATGTCTAGCTCCTTGGCCACCCTCAATGCTTCCTGAAATATATTCCAAAATTGATATTAGCCGATCTCAAACTAGGCAGACCCTGTATAGTCCATTCGTTTAGATACTGCCGGTACACCCGCACACAATTGTGGTTATTGTTGTGAAATACGAATATATTAATTCAAACAACGGCGTAAACTGACAAATCATACTTATTTGTGTGTGTACGCTACAGGCGGGTCCTTTGATGTCGTGGCGGCTTTGCTTTGAAAAAAGCCACACGTGCGACAGAGGCGCGATTAAAGTGACCGTATCTAAGCGAATGGATTATACTATGGGCAACCAGACTGCTGATAAACGTACATATATATTTCTAAAACATCAACATCATCAATGATGCAGAGACATCTCAATAGGTCACCATAGTGTGGGTAGCCATGCTGCATTGTTGCATTCAAAATAAATATGGTGACTAATACTCTTGGATTCCGCTCATGCTTTCCATCAGGCAGAAGTCACTTTGGCAGGCTCATATATATAAAAAAAACAGTATTTAATCAGTCCCCTACTGGGGGTCCCCATGCCTCTCGTTAGCAAAGCGATTTTGACCAACTGCAGCACGCTGGCCATAAAAACTACACTCGAATTGATAACCTCCTCCTTTTTTGAAGTTGGTTATAAAAAAACTAAAAAACACACTTAATTAGCAATCGAACTAAAAAGTAGAAAATAATTTTATTATAAAAAGCGTGGGGAGACATTATTGAAATAATGTCATTATTTATTTAAAACCATTTTTTTAGAAAAACAGCAATTTTTTTTGGTTTTTTTTTTCAAATTATTGTATTATCATCGGCCCTTGACCCCTGTGCAAATTTTCAAGTTAATCAGATTCCTAGGAGTAGGTGAAAATGAAGTCAAGATTTTGTTACATACATACAGGTCAAGCTAATAGCGTTAAAAAGGAACGTAATTCTACAAACCTCGATAAACTTGTCTACATCCATGATGTTAGCTGGCGTGTCGGTGATCCTGGCGGCGAGTCTGGTCGCCTCCGCCACGTCCTGCAAAGTGCTCAACTCCTCTGCAGACAAAGCATTGTCGCACAACGCGGGGTCCAAACTACCTACTCCTTCTTCTTCTGCTTCTGCATCTAGAAAACATATTAGATGATCAGTGTATTTTTCCTGTGGATATAATATATAGTGGATGGGTATGATAATGGTAAAACACAATTGAGTATTTTACGGTGTACGAGAAAAAATCTAAAAATATATAATTGAGATACCTAGGTAAAAACCAGTCGGAAAATGTTAGTTTTAGTTCAATCATACAATAAAAAAGTATTTTTTATAATTTATTTCAAAGTTTTCAGTTTTTTTAATCTGTTCTATAACACCATGAAATGGTAGCCGCCATGTTATTACGTCACACCGCTTTGTAAGTACAAAGTGTCAACTGATTGTTGAAATTATATTCATGTCATCCACATTTAAAAAGCGAACTGAGAGACACAGAGCAATATGGCGTCCACTATTTTTGACAAATTACGCGCGAAATATGAAAATGTAAAATTTAAATGCATTTTTATGGCACTTATCGATTAAATAAAAAAAATGTGTTTTTTTTTCTGTGGTTTAATAGCACTATAGAATCTGATTATGACACTTTTCAAAAAACCGACTTCCAAAAACATCCAACGAAAACTCTCTATCAAAAAACACTTGAAAGCGTAAAATAAACTGGTTCTTCATAAATTGCCTATACCTAATTCTTTATTCATTTAAATAGTAGTATTATAATGGGTGCTAGGTACCTAAAATCTGTTTGAAGTCGGTGCCAAGTGACTATCGCTTAGACTTTTGTAATTGTTCGTTTGTATTCTTTTTGGCTTAGCACCGACTTCAAACAGATTTTAGGTACCTAGCACCCATTATAATACTACTATTTAAATGAATAAAGAATTAGGTATAGGCAATTTATGAAGAACCAGTTTATTTTACGCTTTTAAGTGTTTTTTGATAGAGAGTTTTCGTTGGATGTTTTTGGAAGTCGGTTTTTTTTTTTTTATAAAAAGTTTTTATTTTACAGTTTTTAGTGCAAACAATCGTAGGTAAGTAGTAAGTTGAATTATTTCATCAAATTTCATCATCAAGAATACAAACAAATTAAGGTACGTGTAATATTAAAATCATCCTCTAATCCCTAACTGTTGAAGAGTTTAATCTTCTATCATCAGCTCACCTAAATAACTTGAAAGTATACGACTGAAGGTCTTTAGATACGTATGAAATTGAAAGAATTATTCTCCAACTCCTAACCGTTGAGGAGTTGTACCTTCCACCTTCCATCATCAGCTTACCTAAATAATTTGTAAGAATACGACTAAAGGTAACTTATATACATATGATATTTAAAGATTTATCCTCCAACTCCTAACCGTTAAGGAGTGGTACCTTACATCATCAGCTCATCATCATAAAATGATGACTACCAGACGCAAATACCGGTGTAACTTCAGAAAATATACGAAAAACATTGTATGTGCCTATAAAAAATGAGGGTTTCCCTCGATTTCCCTGGGATCCCATCATCAGATCCTGATATGCTGGCAATGGGACCACCACGGAAGCATACCCTGTCGAATACAAAAAAAAAATTCAAAATCGGTCCACAACTGACGGAGTAATCAGGTAACATACATAAAAAAAAAAAAAAAAAAAAAACATACAGTGGAACATAGAACCTCCTCCTTTTTGGAAGTCGGTTAAAAATGTGTGTAATACCCTATTGTGTTGTTGGACTAGAATGTAGGCGCCTCTTTCCGCCATCGTCCTACGCGAAAACAGTTTCATCACTATCATTTAGATGGTTGGTAGTCCACAACTGTATGCTTTTCTAGAAACTTGCTGCCTCGCAAAACAAAACTGTGGAATAAACTGTCGCCTGCGGTATTCCCGGACTAATACGACCTTCAAACCTTCAAGAGCGTACTTTTTCTTAAAAGGCCGGCTACGCACTTGTGAAGCCTCTGGTGTTGCGTGTGTCCATAGGCAACGGTAATCGCTTACCATCCGGCGATACCTCTGTTGGTTTGCTCCCTATTCCATAAAAAAAGAGGAGTGGTAGTATGTTCTTTTTTTAAAGGTTGAGAGGTTGGGCTAGAAATATGTAATAAAGAAATTATTTTGTTTCACAGGGTGATTGTACGAGAGTGTTGAGTATAAAAGCATAATACAAAACTAATAAATAAACATAACTAGGTATTTTTGTGTATTTTTTTTTCTATTTTTGATAATCTTTTATATAGCCGAGTCTCCACCGAACAAAAGTTGGCAACTTTTGTGTCGTCAACACTTGTTGGTGACAAAAGTTTCTGTAATTTCCTTGGGTTGGCAACAAAAATTGTCAAGAAATGTTGGTAACCGTGTTTCTGTTTTTGGTGGTAAACATCAAAAGTGCAAATATTTATTGGCTCTGTGGAGACGCTTAGTTAGAATGTTTTTCAAATTGTTGGCGACTCGGTGTAGACACAATGGAAACGAAAGTTTTTCTGAAGAGTTTCAAACAGTTGGGAACACTGAAATTGTCAACAATTTCGGAGGATACTAAATACAAACTTGTGACGTCACTGATTTAGACTACTCATTCGAGCAATATATTTCAATTTTTATTTGACTATTTGTAATAGAAATGACAAGCTGTAAAAAATATTTGTAATGTTCGTTTTAATGAGGGAAATATCGGTATTTATTTACGATACAGTCATCTACCTTATTAGCATAACCATTGTGTGGAATAACGAAGTCGGTTTAAAACATTATATTAGGCAAGGTTAAATAAGACAAGATCTTTGTAAAATACTGTCTAGAATAAATATTTAGAGCCAGACTTAACATTATGATATTTACTAATTTTAGTTTATTGGCATTAAAACATTAGTATTAAAAATAGTATAGCTAAATATTTAATCAATTACTTAATTGTATCGGATCAGTGTCAATCATTTTGATGACAACACTTGGCATAATGTTTTTTATTATAGCTAAATAATTAATAGATTACTTAATTGTATCGAATCAGTGTCAATCATTTTGATGACAACACTTGGCATAATGTTTTTTTTAAAGAAAACGAAGTAAAAGTGACACATTCATTATTCGATGGTAGAACTAAATAGTTGTGGCAGGAATAAATCCGTTTATGTCCAATCGATCCTTTTAAATACTAGTGCAGTGTGTATGTACTCGTATATCTGTGGTGTAGAACGTTCTTACCACCTAGTTGTTTCTCGTGCACGAGATGTATCTCGACGGTGAGCGTGCGGGCCGGAGGCTGCGCGGGCGGGAGCGGGGCGGCGGCCGAGCGCGCGTGGTACAGCGGGAACGAGCGCCCGATACTCGCCGCGCTCGCCAGCGCGTCTCGCTTGCGGCAAACCAGCTGCACACACCAGACCCTCATTTTACCTTCATTGTACATCAGACACCAGAAAACTTATTCTAACTGGCACCCGAAAACCCGTATTCTAACTTTGTACCGGAATAAATCAGTTATCTTGTTTCTGTTTTAAAACTTTTTAATGTTTATAAACACGAAGCGCAAGATTGTCAGATTATTTCAAATTTTTAACATTTTTGACGTGACAACGTCTTATATTCTTATTCGATGGAGCCGGCTGCACGAACGAAAAAACATGACTCATGCGGCGTTACCTCGCACAATGACGTCATGCGGCGTTCCATTTAAGGCTTGAAGTGCAAGCGAGAGATAGACGCGCCTTTAGATAAGTGCGACCAGATAAGTGGACACTCACCACAATAGTCTCATCACTAGAGCGTAGAGTAGCCCTCACGATCTTGGCGAGAGCGTGGGAGCGTGCGGGAGCGGCGTGGCGACTGCGCCGAGCTGGTAGCGAGGCCAGTGACGCGGCCCGCGGCCACAGCTCGCACGACTCTCCCGGAGACGACGTCACACATTGGACCCCTCGTTTCCATGCCTGGAAATACAATAGTCAAATGAAAAATCTAAAGTAAAGTAAGTTATGTAAAATTAATATCGCAAACAAAAACCTATATTATATTACCACTAGCTAAACCCGCGGTTATTGTCGTGCCGCGGGTAACGGCGCGGGACAAAGCTAGTCTAAAAAAAGTAGCCAAGTTACTAGATTATCAGCTATCTGCCAGTGAAAGTTCCGTCAAAATCAGTCCAGCCGTTCTAGAGATTACCCGGAACAAACACAGACATACTGACCGACAGACAGTCACACAAAAATTGTAAAAAATGTTATTTTGGTACATGTAAAAGTGGTTATTTTAATATTACAAACAGAACTTCAATTTTATTTATTTGTATAGATATTTGTATAGATTAACAAACAAAAGATCTGAAAACTGTTCACAAATACTCAAAATATACAAGATACAAACGACTGTGGTAATGATATTGGTCCGAGAGCTGGTACCAAGTTTTGGGTAGGTATTTGAGGCAAGCTGCAAACTTGTCACAGACCTCTCCTATTATACCTCAACACGGAACTGCAGACCTGGCTGGTGTGTAGCGGGGCTAAATCAACAAATAATAATAATAAAAATTTTCAAATTATATATTTTTTTTACAAAAATATATTTGTTTGTCTTTTTGAGAATCCTAATTTTTAGTTATAAATAATACCCTATTAAAATTTCAAGTTGCCTCAAATACATTTTTTATATTTTTTGCGACATATTTTTGCACGCGCCTGGCAATGTTAAAGCCCCACTGTGTGTTAAAACACACACCCGACTAAATCGTCTGGCTTATTTATTTTTTTATTCTTTAAACATTATACTACAACATATAGGTACAAATTGCATAATGCCTCAAATATATTTTGGAAAAAATATATATATTTTGAAAAAAATGTATTTTGATATACCCCGCTACTCACCAGCCAGGTCTGCAGTTCCGTGTTGGGGTATAATAGGAGAGGTCTGTTTTAAGTTTTCAGCTTGCCTCAAATACCTACCTTACTATATAATGAAGGCTGTACTAGCGTTTGTCCGCGGCTCTGTCCACATGTATTTCAGGTTACCGCAGTATAATGTAGACTATGTTACTCGCTAATAAATGTAGCATTCCATTAGTAAAATAATTTTTCAAATCAGTAAAGTCAAAACAAATACACATACTTAATTTACAACATCAGTTTAGATGGGAATAGAATCCCCACGCTCTAACTCAGCAGTCAATACCTATCGCTAACCACGAGTGCTTCCTCTCTGCTGATTAGAAAGGCTATTAGCACAATATGCTTATAGGCTTTCTAATCCTGGTTATCCACACTATGACAACCTAGTGAGATCATTGGCCAAGTATGCTTGACCCAGTGAGATGCTTGGCCTAGGGAGATTCTTGGCCAAGTGAGATTCTTTGCCAAGTATGCTTGGCCCAGTGTTTGCCTCTATTGTAATGTAACCTCATATAAGTACCGCTTAAACTGGTCAAAAACTCAAATGATACCTCTTCAGTAACTCTTGGCTCTAATTTGCATCTGACATCATCCCAAGTCAGGGAAGCGATATGGCTGGCTTGACCGACGATGAGTACCGGCTGTTGCTCCGGATCTGAAGACGAAAGCCCCCAGCGGAACTTGATGCTCGAGGAGACGACTGACATCCTGCGAACTGGAAGGAGGAAATTTTTCATCACTTTCAAAAATTCGAGAGAAAGGAGCAAGAAATTAACTGCAAGTATGGTCGTGGTGGGTTATTGTGCTTAGGGTTTTAGGTTTGATCCCTATATGGGAAAAAACTGAGAAGAGTGCAGAAAGCTGAAAAAAAAATACTTTTAGGTAAATTTCGACCAATAGGCGACGACTAGTACACTTAATACCAAAAACAAAAACCGACTTCAAGGTTCGACTCAATTTCTCTTGGATGCCATCATCAGATCTTAGTGTCCTTATCGTGGTACCACCATTGGGATATCTCCTTTCCGTTAAAAAAAGAATCATCAAAATCGGTTCATAAACGACGAAGTTATCCGCGAACACAAAAAAATTTATTTTTAACCGACTTCAAAAAAGATGTCTCTATCTTAGATCTGATGATGGCATCCAAGAGAAATCGAGTTGAACCTTGAAGTCGGTTTTTATTTTGTTAAAATTTAATTTTAACAACTTTATTTAAAAACCAGTAATATATCGTACCGTACCAGTACACTGTTCAAGTTATTTCTTTGTCAATGTAGAAAAACGTGTTTCTTATCAATCAATAAATATTACGACTGTTTGTTGATGTTAAATCTACACAAATAAATAAAATTGATGTGTTAGTTTGTAATGTCAAAGTCCATTTTTTTCAGTATTTAGATACATAAAAAAATTGATATAATTTTTTTTGTCTGTTTGTTCCAGCTAATCTCTGGAACAGCTGGACCGATTGCTGCTTTTTGCTAATTATCAAGATGTGGGAAAATTACTGGGCTTAAAAAAATACTGGCGAAAAATACTGACATGACACTTATTAACTGCGGTGAAGCCAAAAGGAATTGTAACAGTTATAGCAGTCTATGTACGTTTATAACAAAAAAAAAGAAAAAACTGATGCAATGCCTACTTCAACCTGTCTGGTGAGGGTGATTAGTGGGTCAAATCCTCTTGTCTAAGGTGAGACGGGTGAGATCTGCAGTCATCGTTACCGGACGTCCAGATTTACGCGGGACGAACGCGGGATTTTAACCAAAATTGTAATGTCCCGCTTTTTGGGGGATAACTGGCCGGACGCCCAAAGTAGTGAAGTTAGCAAATAGAAAATGGCACTGGTTCTTTAACGAATTAGGGATGATGTATCAGAAAAACAAAAATATTGCGAATTTTTTTTTGGTCACTCAATAATGTATCGTATAAGTTCTTTTTGCTCTGTCCCGCTTTCGGTGAAATAATCCCGCTTTTTTTCTTGAATTGATCGATGAACTAGTATTCTCGTTATCCCACCAGAACAGGAAAATGCTTGTTAAAAGGTTAACATTGGCAGTACAAAAAGTGCTATTCAAACTTAAAAACACTTGATTCGGTTGATAATTTTTAGAATTTTTCTTAATGGTTAATTAAAAAATAAAGTACAACTATTACATACTTATTAATAATCTCAAACTCAACCAGACTCCAAGGAGACCAACCGAGTAATATATTTATATTCAAAGACTATTTAGTTATTATTTATGTAGAAAATATATGAATAGGTAATAAATCACTGTCACATAAGTAAATTAAGTTTTAATCACCACATTTTTTAAAATGTTTACAGATTTATCATATAAGTTTTATTTGTGGGTTCTATTTTCAAATCTTCGCTAATCTCTGAAACAGCTGGAACGCTTTTGACAGGGCTTTTACTGGTGGATAGCTTATAGATAGATAAGGTTTAACATACACTACTCTTATTTAAGAAAAAAAAAGTTTAAGACAAAATTAGAGCCATTTAAATTGTGAATTATACAACATGTTTCAAAAGCAACAAATATGTTGCCGCCATGGTGTGAGTCACCATACTGCATTGTCAGCATTCGCAATGAGTATGGTGACCACCACTCTTGGATTCCGCTTATGCTTTCCATTAAGCTGTGTAGAGTGATATTGGGAGAGCTAAACTTAAAAAAAACCTATCGGCTTGGTGATTGATGCCAAACTTAAAAAAAAAACCTATTACGAATATGGAGTATCACCATACCTATTTATTCCATTGGTGTCGTAAGAGGCAACTAGGACAGTAAAGGGAAAGGAAAACTCAAAACAAAGACTATACCAACACGTCTGACCAGCATGGTATATTAGGCCTAAACCTGCTCTTTAAGGACAGGCTTATATCCAGCAGTGGACTGTTAAGGGCTGTTGACGATGATGAGACGATATTTTTTTTTTTTTTTTTTTTTTATGTTTGGCCCGCCAAAATGACTCTACTCTGCCTGATGGAAAGCATAAGCAGAATCCAAGAGTGGTGGTCACCATGCTCACTGCGAATGCAGACAATGCAGCATGGTGACCCACACCATGGCGGCCTAGTGATGCTGCTGCATCTTTTAGTCTAGTCAACAAGTTTGGAACTTGTTGACTAGACTAATTGGGCCTCCGGTCTCGCACTCACCAACGAAACACGACAGCACGCTGTCATTTTACGTTGATTTTCTGTGCGAGGGTAGTACCGCCCCGGTCGAGCCGGCCCGTTCGTGCTGAAATCAGCGTGGCTCTACTACCTACTAAATTTACCAGTAAACACATTTTCTTTAACATAAATATCAATAAGGAGATGTGATAATAAAGACGCTCTAGCCCAGTTGCAATCGGTGATTAGAAACATTCACCGAGGGTAAGCAACGACGTCGTGGTCAGTACCTGGATGGGTGACCGCTAGTGGCACTACACCATGAGCGTCTCCGTGATCTTCGGAGGTCACGTTAAGCAGTCGGTCCTGGCTGTTATCGTAGGATCACAGTCGTGAAGCTTAGTTGGAGGCCTTTGGGAGGCTTAAAAACATCCAACGGCAAGATTACATAGCCACAATGTTGTATTACCAGTTAAAATAGAATGGTTAGAATAGAATAAATAAAATAACCTCAACAATTAATGTTATAATGCAAATATCCATTTCAAATTAAAAGTGCATTGTAATGCTCTATAGTGCATTGTTAGCTAGATTAGTATTGCATACCATGTAATACAAGCAGGCATAGATAAGAGGTTAAATACCAGATGCCCGTATTGACATCACGTAAACAATACATGAACGTCCGCATTAACAATGATTTTATTCTGTATGCACACAACAAAGGAATAAGACATTTTCTTAAACAGATGCTTTGTTAAATTGGTTTTTAAGGTTTTTTATTGCAGAAAAATACGATAAATATGTCTAATAACACGCGGTATTCCTTATATATGATTGTAGAAAACCTAAATATAGTCAATAACGGAAAATAGATAAATAAGTTTAGGTCATTCACCTGACACACATGATGGCTGTTTAATAACATTTATATACGTATTAAATACTCTTAACAATAACATGCTGATTTACATAACATGTATGCATCACTACAAATGATACATAAAGGGTTTTTAGTCTCTAGTAACTTTACAAGTACCGCTAACTTTAAAAAATGCTTACCGTTCTTTACGTTCACTCCAGTCCAGTTAATACACTACTGTAACATACACATTAATGATTGTTCAACAGATTAATGGATTCCAAATAGTTAACCGTAATTGGTTTCTTGTTTACTCAATTAGAAAGAAAAAGTAACACTTTCTATTTTCTCATCGAGTTCCCCACAACAGCCACAACTTGCCAAATCATTCGTTGATGAACTTCGTTCTGAAATAAATCAAAATGTCATCATCATCATCACATAGGTTTGGCATTGATTATGAAAAATTTATATATATTTGGATTGAGTTATACAAAAGTATTGATTCACATAAATTAAGAATAAGAAAGAAAAATTTTGGAAAACGCTAGTTTTCAAATTGTAAATTCTGAACGAAATGAGGTGCGTTCCATTACCTGCTAATTTTATAGTTATAGCCTGTCATTAGATACGAGGTGGCAACTTAGAGCATATATATCTGCAAGGTTAGCCAAACGGGCGGGAAGCGTGATCGGAGTAGAGAGAGAGAGAGAGAGAGACTGAGTTTGGGTAGTGTCTGTCTCTCTCACGCAAGCTTCTGATTGGTGGACACACATACCAATTTGCATGACTGATTTGGTGGGAAATACACCAACCAATCAGAAGCTTGCGTAAGAGGGACAGACACTTCCCAAACTCAGTATCTCACTCTCTCTCTACTCCGATCACGCTTTAAAGAGGCACAAAATTTTGTTTCTGGTTTTTACTAATCTATAAATTTTGTTTGTTTGAACACGCTAATCTCAGGAAGTACTGGTCAGATTTGAAAAATCTTTCAGTGTTAGATAGCCCATTTATCTAGGAAGGCTATATATTATCACGCTAAGACCAATCGGAGCGGAGCACCAATGAAGAGTGTTTCAATAAAGGGGAGAAATGATCACGCTACGGGCAGTAGGAGACACAAACGAGGCTCCGTGGGTCAGCTAGTAGTAAAATACTTAGAGCTAGTTTTACCAGTTCCTGATAAAGTTTCAGATAGTTTTCTGTCTTTTAACAATATTTGACCGTTAATATTGCTGAGATAATTTTATAGACTAATGTGAAACTGAAATCTGTAATTATTTGACATATAAGTTCTTAGTAGTCTATCGGCTACTTTATCAGTAGGCGGTGAAACCTTAGAGTTGGTGAAACTGGCCCTTACTCTGCAGCAGTTAGTAGCCACATTCTGTGCAAGTAGAAAAGTTATATACACACACACACACACCTCATCATCTTCCTAGCTTTTATTATTCCCAAGATTATTTGGGTCGGCAACTAGTTCATCCGGTTTTATCCGAATCTCACTTTTTCCACGGAGCGGCTGGCATCGGACCTCCGGAACCCTGAGAGTGAACTGAATTTGAAGATTGAACTATTTGTCCGTCTATTTGAGGGGCACTGACTTCCCAATAACGATTGCCATAGATGTTCATGACAACCTGGAGCGACGGATTAACGTGTTCTCCAAGACATGGGCGAGAAACACCGCCATCTTTCATACTCCAGGCTGTTATTATGAACTTCCTGTCATAAAAATCGAACATCACACCCGGAAATCGAATCCGAAACCTCTTGGTCTGATGTCGCTTACGCTAACTACTAGACCAAACAAGGCAGTCAGTCATAAACACATTTGTGGCGATTAAAATAAAACCTCCATAAATCGAATTTTCCTTTAATAATTTCATCATTATTAACTACAGAACAGAACGACATAACAAACGTTAACGGTAGCGAGCGTAGCTTTTCTTATCTTAAGTTTTATACAATTTTAGAATTTAAAAAAAAAACATTGCGGTGCAGTAAGCCTGTTAAAATTGGACTGAATTTTGATTGTAATGGAGACCTATTTGAATATGTTAGAATAAATAAATAAATATTTTTAAATATTTATTTATATACAAACTACTTTAAACAAAACCACAGATAATGCGAGTTGTACATTTCGTTCGATTGGTGAACCACAGATAATAAATATGTATTTCTTTGAATTAATCTGTCAGTGACCGGTACAGTCAAGGATTTATGTAATATTTAAAGATCCAATTGTTTTTAATAAATTGTTTATCCTAAATAATTACCTATGTATAAAAAAATTGGCCAAAATTATGTATATACTTACAGACTTTGGAGATAATTTATAATAAAATATGCCAAAAATCGATAATTTATAATATAAATTCTAGCAACAAAAAAATCATTAAAATAGATTCCCATTACCATACGATGTCGGCCAATATCGGGCATCCATCGCAATATCTTAAATTTCAGACAAGTTATTTTACTAATAACTTAAATAATGTGTTTACTTACAATTAACTATGGAAGCGCCCTATTTATCTATCGTTCGCTTAACTTATATTAAGATTAAGATCACTACACCGCAAATTATTTTACAAATATCTTAAATATAAAAAACCCCGTTATTGAAACTGAGTTAGGTAGAATAATGGGAAAACAGATTTTTAAACTAGAACTATATCAGGTTGAAAATGTGTAGGTACACATTTGAAAATTTTTGATGATTAGAGATTTTGCTGTGATCCCGTGTAAAATTATTTCCAGAGTTTTTTTTTAGTTATTAGTAGGCATTGAACGGCCTGGAAACTGTAAACATCACGTGAGCCTCAGTTGAGCGTCAGTTTCTCCCACACCCGGGAATTTCATTTCCACTCATTAAATGGAGACTACAAATTCAGGCAACCTAAAGTTACAATAGCTAATCATTTTTTAGATCAATATAAATCATTTATAAAGACTGACAGATTTTATTAGAATTTACTAATATACGGAACTAGCGTTAATTGCGGTTTTATTATATTTATTACTGCTCATTATAAGTATTATTTTACAACTCTGTCAGTATGTCTGTACGTACTTATATGTTGACACAAAGGACTGTACATATACACTATTAAAAAAGAAAGTACAAAGGCACTTACACACTGCATAACAATTAATATCACGGAACAACAATTTATTTTATTCAAAAGTAAGTTTCTACCAAAAACAGTCACGCACACGAACTTCATATAATAAACTACTATTTTTTAATATACTTCTGGACGAAACCAGTTATATTTCATAAAAGTTCCATAAATATAAAAATAATATGTGTAAAAAAACAATAAATAAAATAAAACAAAATTTTATTATTTAACTATAAACGAGATTTTATAAGTTAACTAAAACAATTTATAACAAAAAAGAAAAGTTACGCACCATAACAAATGGAAAGTAATAACATTAGTTCCTGGTTAAATACTTTACAATACTTTTTACATTGCTAAACATCAAAACATATAAAATTATTATGGAGCACTATGAACGCAGTCAGTTCTTTTGCCTAAAAATTGCCTTTATGATCGACAATTGAACTTCCCAAGCTGTATCGTGCAGCTTTACATACAAATTAACTTTTCTATCCATCGGAGACACCACTCTGCCTCCGAATAGATATTTAACTGACATAATAGATAAGTTTTATTTTTGACTTATATAAGTTAATCTAGAAACCGAATGTGGCATTACGATCAATCTCACAATGTTTCTTCAAATGCAGACCTCAAGTACCTAACCGTTGCAGCACTTAAATATGACTGACTGTACAGTACAGTACCCAGTTATGATCATTTTACAAATGAAAAACACGATTACAAAAACGTGAAATATTGTACTTCAAAGTATATAAAATTTGAAAACTAGCCATTCTATACATCAATTTCACTAGCCACGATTTTATAATTATTTTTTTTAGTTTATATTACTACAGTACTATAAGTTTAAACTTATATTTTAGTAACAATTTTTGGAACTGGGCAACAATAGATGGCTAAAATCATAAGAATCACCGAAATGTATGTACGTGCATATTTTCCGATCGGCTGCACCAAATTGGATTTTTTTTTGTGTTTAATATTGTCAAAACAAGGTTTGAATTGACAGTGTTATACTTCCGTAGTCCACGACTGTACACTATCCATAGGAAGCTGAGCCGGGCATGAATAATACAACAAGTTCTTTTGGAAGTTAATAAAAACAAACACGAAAAAAATGGCGGTACGAAGTTTGCCGGGTCTCTATATTATATATATAGTACATATTATTGTTCGTCTTGAAATGACAAAGCTTTCGTCTGTTTTATATTAGAAAATGGAATCTGTATTTACAACATCTTTTTTTACTTGGAAGAGTTGGAGGTGAAGTTGTATGTCTAATACAGGAATTTGCATTAAAACATCCTTGATATTGGTGCTAATTCTGTTGTTGACATCACTTAACTAAAATTCCCTAAAATGGAGTGTAAACAAATGACATTAAAGTATATAACAATAATTATTTTTTACGGGAATTAACGCGATCACTTATTAAAAGGTATTACATACCTCTGATTTGCCTGACGTTTCGACCAGGTTGCACCGGCCGTGGTCACAGGCTGACTGGCTAATTCCCGTAAAAATTATTATTGTTATATCATGGAACGCGAAAGTTTTAAAGTTAGGACATTAAAGTATATAATCCAACAACAACAAATTTTAGTAAATTTTAGTGATGTCAACAGCAATTTTATTTTGGAACATATCCAGAAGATAACTTGGCTAAAAATAAAATAACGTTCAGATTATCGTAAATTAGAGTTACATTAACGTTTTTTTTAATAAAACAATTTAAAAAAATACAAAATGAGTTTAGTGTTTTCAGTGCCCTAAATTATTTTTCAGGCCTGTTCTTTTTTATTATTGTTAAATACTAGCCATCGCGCGTGGGTTTAGTTACGTTTGTTATAATTTGTATAGTCTATGATACCCGGGCCATTATTACGAATCTATTGACACCACGTTCGTTATTTAAGCGCTACGGTGGAACAAAACTTCCTTTTGGTTTCACCATTGTCGGGTAAAACCGAGGCATTAACGATCTCTTACAAATCAAGAATTTATAAAAATATATAAAAGACAATAACTAAAATTTCTAAACAGACTCAAAAATAACAGAATTTTAATACATTTCATAAGACTAACAGTAATTATTCCTGACTAAACTTATAATTAATAATTACTTGTCTTTAGGTTATTTGTGACAAAACTAAATTTTCTTTTTCAACTTCAAATGACGATGATACAGAAGCAACTCAATAGGCCTCATAGTTTGGGGTCACCATACTTCATTGTCTACATTCGCAATGAGTATGGTGGCCACTACTTTTGGATCATGCTCATGCTTTCCATCAGGCAGAGTAGTCACTTTAGCAGGCAAAACATGAAAGTTAAGTGACAAATGTGCGAGGTTAGAGGGCCCAGACCTTCCAGTAAAAACATGAACAAGTAGCAGGTATGACCCTGATGCTCAAAATATGCCAAACAGTTCCCCAATACATCCGTATTTTTTCTTATTATGCACCACTACCACTAACACACACTAGTGCCAGGTTATGGCAAAGATAGATCTATATTAAGTAAATGGGAATAAAATTTTAGTCAACAAAATAAGGGGGGAATACATGTGTGTGATAAATTCTTCTTCAAAAGCAAATTGCTAATTATACAATAATTTTGTTAATTCATAAATTTAATGGTAAAAGTAAATTATCATTATCATAATTAACTATAAATCAAAACATTACTTATTGTCAATTGAATATTTTGAATCGAAAATAATCTAAAAACAAGAAGAAAAAAATCAGATGCGTTAAATCTCTCTCTGTTTTTATTATAGCTAATATTGCCAAATAACGTTTCTTATCTTATAATTTACATATATATATATATATATATATATATATATATATATATATATATATATATATATATATATATATATATATATATATATATATATATATATATATATATATATATATATATATATATATATATATATATATATATATATATATATATATATATATATATATATATATATATATTTGTGTTGTATAGGTGTTCTCTAGTTATGTAGACCTAAGATCGAAATTATTTTATATCTATAAAATTTTCGTTTCTTTTTATCTTGGTCGGATGTCCTAGTTACTAATTTAAGGTCAATATGACTCTTCAAGACTAAGGACAGGTAGAATGGCTTGACAAGTAGACCGAGACCAGAGAATAAACAGTAAGTTGCTTTGAGGAACTCGCTGGTTTGTGACATTAAAAATGGCATCAACAACATTGAGGAGTGTTTTATCTCTCTTTGAGGCTTAGACTTTCCGGCGAAAGCCAGTTCAAGTCATAAGGTTCAAGTATTTGAGTCTAGATTATTTATTATGTACACTCCCCAATAAATCCTTCTAGACATCTTTCCTTTCACTACAGTACACTCCCAATTTTCCCATTTAATTTTTAAAATATGCGGTTAAAGTCACTTAAATGTGCGGTTAAAGTCGCTTAAATATCCGGCTAAAGTCGCTAAAATATCCGGTTAAAGTCGCTAAAATGTCCGCTTAAAGTCATTAAAATGTAAGCGTTTAATACGTTCCTGACTGCGCCTTGGAGAATACAGGAGTGACTGTGTTTGTGTATACTTTCTATCAAATAAATAATAATCGTATCTTTTTCTAAACATATTGGGGATGCTTGTTAGGTTAAAAATCTGTCAATCCTAAAATATCAAAATAATAATTTCAAATTCTGACAAATTGAACTAAATATGACTAATTTTAGTTCAATTTGTCAGAATTGAGATACTGTTGCAAACCACCTAATTAATTTAATACTATGTCAACAGCGCTACCTCTGTGGTAGAAAGTAAGGTTCGAACGCTAGATGTGCAGAGGCAGATACACAAAAAGTTATTTGAGAAGAACTTCTAGCGGAAAGTACAATTTTTGGCAGCTTTTAAGGCGTTTGCTTAGACACCTTGGCGTTTACTTAGACACCATGATATCCACATAAGTAACCAAGTTAATTTATAATTAATGAATGTTAAAAAGGTACCTCATACCTTAATCATGAAAAATAAATTTAAAAAAAACTGAAATAAAGAGAGAGTTCAAAGATAGTAAGTATATTCTATCCCGAGATAAGGCCAACACTGAAGACCAGATAACATCTCTTACTGACAGAGAGATGAGGCCCAGACTGCCACCTCAAGGACTTTAAAAAGAAGTTGTTTGATTTGTTAGAGAAGCTAACTACTAAGCCACGTGTTAATCTCACCTAACTCTATAAATTAAGCATAATTATTTACATCGATCTTTAATTATAAAACCATCGAAAATCACCATTTTTATAAAACTAAATTAATATAACGTTGTAAACCATCTCATGACCAGAAAACTAAAACACTTTTTTTTTGTTTAAAACAACCAAATCACCCGTATGGTAACTAAAATAATAATAATAATTATGTCGTATTCCGTTATCACTGATTTCATAAAATCTGTCATATTTCTGACAGATAAAAGACCAAAGATAAAAATAGAAACTATTATACCGAACTTCTAAAATTGAGTTATAACATCATATCAAGGTATTTATCTATTTATTAATAATTAATTTAATAATGTATGCTGCTCTACACTTTTATTTTCAGAAGATTTTCAGCTTTATTTTAATAACATAAGGTTTATACTTCCTTGATGTCCTTAACGTGTGTGCTTACGTATTTATTTTGCCAGTCAGTCTGTATCGGATATTTAACGTGACGAAATCATGTAATTTAATCCGTAGAGCAACGCAGTAGGGAGTATAGTGCGTTTCATCAAATAGTTCCTTTCCCGTTATGTTAACATCAGATTGGCATAGTAAGAAAACAAAGTAAGATAGATGAATACATTCTTCAGGGAAATATTAAAAGTTTATATTGTGTCAATCGAAATTTAAAAACTCTCCCTTAATGTAATGTTACTGTCAAAATCTAAGTCAAATGGGCCTACGTATTACACTGACATGACACTGAATGAGTTCATGTGTGTATGAAATTGTAGACGTTTTGTTTTACAGTCGATTGTTTATGTATGTGAGTTTAAAATGTGTATGTGTAAAGATTTCCCGCCGCATAAAATGACAGACTGTTTAGTGTTTTATATCGGAAAAAGACGGAAAAGGAAACGGGAGTATTTTTCGAAATTATTACTTAGGTAATTAACGTGATTATTAGAAACTGTTAAAAAGACGAAAGTTTAAAGTATATGTAGTAATGTAAAGCTGACAAAAAATCTGGTGATTTTTCAGCAAAAACAAAAAAATACATCCAGGTTTTCCCATGTGGAATCCTATTCGTATTAATTTGTAGCTACTGGCTTCTAAGCGCCAATGCCCAGTGTCTCGTCATTGGGCGAGGACCTCATCATATTCAAGCTGCCTTAAAACAACACCCATTTGTGGAAGTTACAAACAAAAATTTTGTCTTTTAAATCGCTAAACCCGTAAGAATATATATTATGTGTGTTCATCATAATCATGTTATTTTATTTATATACTTTTATATTGCTCACAGTGCAATATCATTTCTTCCTATTAATTGACAAATTTATAATTAAATTATCTTCAAACTACATTTAGTTCATTTTGGATTTAGTTGGTCATTCATTTAGTTGTTAGTCGGTGGAGGTTTTGTGACAAGGTATAGTGATTTCATAAATAATTAGTTTTAGTTATTGTTATATGTATACTTTGTATTATTTTAATTAGTAATACTAAAAGAAGTATTAAATTTCGGAACCGTCTCACAGCCAACATATTATGAAAAGCTTACTAAAAGACGTTTTTTAAGTTAGTTCATTAGGAGTTCATTTTAGTTAGAAATATAAAACATTTTATTGTATTTACATCACACAAAATATAAAATAAGTTCAAAACGAAATATCTTTAAATTAAAAAAAAGAATTTTTTACAAATACCAATGATTGATTTTTAAATATCATTTCTCGCAACAATTTTGCAACAACTTAAACCCGTACATTTTTATTTAATAAAATACTTCAAAAATTATTAAAACAAATTCAATGATTCTGTTAGAAGGTAGACATTTCTGATAATTTCACTGCAATTCTGTCACTGGAATACAGTGACAATATTAGCTGCACAATACTCCTTTTGAGTGACCAATAACATAGGTAAGCAGTAATTTTATTTAGCATATGTGGATAGTCTGAAAAGTTTCCGTCCTAACGAATAGCAAGACATTTTTTAACCGACTTCAAAAAAGGAGGTTCTAAATAATTCGATTGTTTATTTTTTCTATTTTTTTTTTCTGCATAGTCTCCTTGTAACTCTACACATTTCTCAGCGATGCACAACGCAAATGTAAAGATGCACAACTGTATTCACTATCTTCTGGATGAGGTTGAAAACTTTTCAGATCACCTAGTACAGTTGAAATATTTAGCCTCTATTTCACCGGTTACAAATAAGTTTCGGATAGCTTTATGACAGATAATTTGACGTCTCTTCCATATAAATTGTGTCAACTATCTGTCAGATACGCTATCCGGAACCGCTTATCTGTAGCCGGTGAAACAGGGTCTTAGTAGAAGTAAGAGTTGAAGGCAATTTTTAATATTTACATACATGTATTTTATTTATAAAAAGATCTATAAACGCTAAAATAACTACTCGAAATGATTTAAAAAATTGTTTCACTTAAAACCATTTCAATATTTTTCGATTACAAAACATTTTTCTAATTTACAGATTTTTATTTTAAATAACAATTAAATATTAAATTCATACAATATTTAGATTGTAATGCACGTATGTTCAGCATGGACAATTGAACGGGAAACATTTCATACATGAATTATCTACATACAATATTAATATGTGAAACAATTATTTTTACATAATATAAAATGAAGTCGCTTTTTCTGTCCGTTTGCTTAGATCATTTAAACTCCTCAACGGATTTTATTCAGTTTCCACTAATACATAGAGTAATTCAAAAGGAAGATGTGTCATACATGCATCCGTAAGGGTATCCGAGAATTCCAAAGACTCGTTCGCAGTCGCTAGTATATTTCATAATATAAATTTGGCTCATGGAAGCATATTATGTCTAGAATAAATAATGTTTATATTAGTTTCATAATCTCAGCCCAAAGACGTCCTATACGAGTAATGAACATAGGCATTCCCCAAGTTTCTATACAACAACCGTTCCTCCGGCTTCCTTCCTTATATTTGTTTATTTATTGTTATTTAATGATTATATTTATTGTTATTGTACAATAACAGATGTATGTATTGTACGAGTATTTGTTTAAAATTCTTATTTATAAAATTTTAAGTTTTTCAATTTTACAATCCTTCAATTCTACTACGGGGTAGGATTTTTGCTCTGGGATCCTGGATCCAGATTTTAATTATGAAACTACGATTTGAATGTAATAATTTGCTATACAATGTAAATAACCGTCTCGGGATGGCAAATGGCAGATGTGAAACGTTTGAATAAATAAGAGTCATGCATAGCGATGCGTCGCCACTAAACATTATATAGCGTGGCGACGTGTCACCATGACAACAGTCGTTCTAACCCTCTATTTCATTTTTCATTATTAAATTATGAATTTTCTTAGAGACAAGAGTGTGTATGTAATGTCCCCGTACCAATTGTCGTATATAACAAACAGTGGGCAATAAATAACAGTAGAGACGCTAGGCAGTATAAAGTTCTAGAAACGCTAAGCGGGAAGCGATACACAACCGATTAACAGAGCACTTCGCACTGTGGTATACGCTGGAATGAAAGAAAAAAATATTATTATAAATTAGACATCAATATAAAATTCACATGTCACAGTGTTTGTAACAAAACTTTACCGAAACTAACTTTTTATTCTATGGACAAAATTTAATTAATAATTATATTCTGGACATCTGACACACAACGCCATCTAGTCCCAAACTAAGCAGAGCTTGTGTTATGAGTACTAGAAAACTGATATAAATACATATAATATGCATAGAAAACACCCAAACAGCGGAACAAATATTTGCAGTACATACAACGATTTATTCCGACCCGGGAATCGAACCCGAGACCTCAAGCACAGCAGTCGCATACGCTATCACTGCGCCACAGAGGCAGGTCTTGTCTGGAACTACCAAGTGTCATAACTTGCTGCGTTTGTAGCTCATTGCGCTGATGTTTAGCTTATCTTTTTTAGACAACTCCCGTACTAGAAATAAATCCTGTGTCGTGGGGGACTTTACAAACATACATGAAACAGACACAAAGAACACCCAAACTCAGAACAATAATTTGTGAATCACACAGTGTTGTCCTATGTGGGGTTTGAACCCACAACACTTGAGAAAGATTCTCCGACCAAGCGAGGTGATCGTGCCCGGGATGTTGGAAAGTTGTATATATGCTAATCGGCGCGAGAACTTCTATATCGCGATGCAGGATTGGTAGTTTCTTTGTACAGTATGCTACACCTGCGTTTGGTGTTTATCCGATAGATGGCACTGTAATGTGTTTTCTTGCTGCGCTGTATGTGGAAGTCGCCACACTATAAATAGACCTATGTCCAGCAGTGGGCTGTGGCGATTTCCACACACAGCGTAACAGAAATATACTACAGCGCCATCTACCGAATATACGTCGAAGTACGGAGTAACGAAGAAAACGAAGAAACTACTACAGTGAAACCTGGTTAAGTGAGACATCAAGGGACCTGCAAATTTGTCTCACTTATAGAGGTATCCCACTTACCCAGTGTCTCAGATATCCAGGTATAAATAAATATCTGTCTCATTAACAGAGGATTACATTAATAGAGGTCAGAATACAGGTTATTTCAGTTATAGAGGTGCGATTATTGAATAAATTAACGTATTATGTAAAAATTATAAGTGAGTTTATATTGACACAAAAATGTGAACAGAATGTATCAATTATAAAAATCAGGCATTTTTAGTTTGTATTTTGGAAGTATCAGTTTTTAGTTTTTCGATGTTATAAATTTTATCAAAAATGCTTTGGTCCCTATTTCCTGTCATTTTAAAATAACTGCTTTTACTGCTTCGCGTTTAGATTTTTTTATTAAATTTACTTCCGAGCCCATCGGAGTCGCCATCTTCTTCGTTTTTAAGCAAAAAAAACGATGTTATCTCAGTTACAGAGGTTAATGTATATAAAATACTCTCGCTGTCTTAGTTATAGAGGTAACTATGACGATAAAATTGAAAGAACGTATCCCAGATATAGAGGTTTGCTTCGTCCCACCAGCAGAGGTAATTCAGTGCCTAAGTGCTGGGACGTCAGCATGAGTTCCAGTTATGGAGGTTTCTCACTTATCCAGGTCCCACTTAACCAAGTTTCACTGTAATCCTGAATCGCGCAATAAAAATTCTCGCGCCGATTATCATATATATGTACAACACCCCAACATCACATTTTACCGTGGGAGAGCCACGCTTCGGCATGAATGGGCCGGCTCGACCGGAGTGATACCACGGCCTCACAGAAAACCGGTGTGAAATAGTGCTTGCGCTGTGTTTCACCGAGTGAGTGAGGATACCGGAGGCCCATACCTCAACCCCCCTCCCCCTATCTCCCCCCCCCATCCTCCAAAGGCCGGTAACGCACTTGTGACGCCTCAGTGTTGCGGGTGTCCATGGGCGGCGGTAATCGCTTACCATCAGGCGATACGTCTGCTCGTTTGCCGGCCTATTCCATAAAAAAAAAAAAAAAAAAAACATCGACTGTTGGGCCGTGGCCCACTAGGCATTATATTCTCGCCTAGTCGGAGGATACTCCCTTTGTGTTGGAGGGACACGACACCCGTTCCCCCACAGGGCTATTAAAGAGTATTACTATACGTACATGTATATAGAGTGGCGGTCACCATATGGCGGGTGCGAGGTTGTCGCAGAAGCCCGCCTCTCGCGCTTTCCAGTACTCGCCGCTGAACACCCACATCTCCTCCCCACTCTCCATCGTTTTGCTGACAAACAAACATATTATATTTTATACATTATTATGAATACGAATCTGGATGACATTTTGTCGTTAATGCTACGAGCCGGGTATTAAATAAAGGTAGTCGGTTGATTACCAAAAAAATAACACAATATTTACATACGACACTTTTACAACAATAATTCACTAAATCACTCGTTAGTCGCACTAGAAGATCGCTTCGATGTTAATCCGCTGTATCGTGAAACAATACTCGCCCGTACGGCTAACACGCTCCGCTTTTATATGGGTGTCGAAATATCTAGAGTAATCCTAAATATTTCACAGAACATTCTGGACTAAATAGATTGTTCTAGAGCTACTTGCAGCGCCATCTAGCGTTGAAAATAACGGAATTATCAGTCGTAATCTCCACAGTCGTGCCCTACTTGACACTAGCTGGAGCTGTCCTCAACTCTTGATACGAGACACATTTCCTAGGGCGCAACATTAATATTCAACTGTTAGTGTTTTTTTTATGGTGTATAGAGCCAATGAACAGTGAGTTCCTGAGTTTAAACGACTATCGCTGGCAATAGACGGAACAGGAAAATTGAAAAATTACAATGAATTTTACAACACACTAATATTCGCACACTATTCGCAAGTAATGTCTGTTACGCTTTCACGGTTAACAAAAATAAAATTACAAAATACAAAAATCCAATCATAGCGAGTTACGTCACGTATGTATAAAGGTCAATTTGTTCGGATGCAATCGACGATCACTATACTGTCTATAAGAGCTATAATTGCCACTGGTTGACAAATGGTGACGTCACGTCTCCACAAACAGACGCCATGACACCACCGAGCGTTTTGGCATTAATTCTAAATTTAAAATTTACTTACTGTCTGACTCACTTGATTCATCAACACAGAACCTATACGTATATATATATACGTATAGCGTTGGGGCTATAAACTTGACATTTTAACAGCTGATGCTTATCATTTTTTTGTGGATTTCCCTTTTAAGGAGATAAAATAAGTGAATAAATACCGGAACCATGCCGGGACGTGGTGTGCGCTGTCCCTGCGCCGGTCCCTCTGCGCCTGCTCCAGCTCGTGCTTGAGTTGCTCCGCAGCCTCCACATCTCCCTCCTCTAAAGCACGCTGGTCCGGCCTGCACACACGGTCTTTTTTTTTTAAAATAACTTTTAAAAGTATTAGAGCCACGCTGATTCCAACACTGGTGGGCTCTCTGGTGTTCCTTGGGAGAGGTCTATGTCCAGCAGTGGACTGTAACGGACTGATAATTAGTGACCGACCGAAGGTTCGGTTTCGGTTTCGGCCAGTTTCGGCGGGTTGGAAATTTGGAGGTGTATATAAATGGTTAAATATTGGAATATTGATAGGTACATGGTACAGGTAATGTGTTTTTTGTACTTGGAGCACTTTCAAACTGGCCGAAACCGAACCTTCGGTCAGTCACTTGATAATGAAGCATGTTTCTTTAATTTCTCCTTCTCAAAAGCTAGTGGTAGTTTTACCTGAGTCTGGTGTCAGTGTGCGGTAAAGCATCCCTCATGCCAGGTTCCAATTCGTTCAGTTCCATCGCGAACCGAGTGAACCCGTAGTACAAGTCGTGTTCGGGTGGCATTGCACCTGTAAAAACAAATTAAAAGTCCCGTTTGACTCTACACAAATTGCTAAAAAAATTGTCTGTTTCTTTGTTCCGGCTAATCTCTTGAATAGCTGCACCGATTTTGAGAGAATTTTCAGTGGCAGATAGCTGAAGATGTAATTTAGGCTAATTACAAGCTTTTTATTAACTTGCAATGTATGTATGTATGTATGCTTGTATGTTCGGGTGGAGCTCCTTTCATTGAAGTCGGGTAAAAAAAGCCGACTTTAAAAACTGACCAAATTGAAATGGGACCACACGGGAAGCACCAGCTTTCTAATAAAAAAGAATCATCAAAATCGGTTAAGGCAGTCGAAAGTTCTCGAAACACAAAAAAATATACAGTCATGACCTCCTTTTTTTGAAGTCGCTTAGTAGAGAAAATGTCCGTTTGTAAATTCAAATTAACAACTTTTCACTAAATAAAATAAAAATTAAATTATATACATAGAAAACTATTTTAAAAATGTTGTCTGTCTGTTTTTTTTCCGGCTAAGTTCTAAACGGCTGGACTGATTTTCAGTAAATTTTCACTGGCAGCTGAAGATATAAGGACTAATTTAGGCTTATTTAGTTTAAAGGCTTATGGGTGTTGTTTGTCCATGCCTATAATATCTAGCAGTGGACTATGAATAGATGAGGATGAACCACTCTATTGAGAAAAGTTGTGATAACATTCGATTCACTCTGTACATGAAAAGGTAAGAAAACCGGTGTGACACAGCGTCTGCGTTGTGTTTCACCGAGTGAGTGAGGATACCGGAGGCCCATACCCCAATCTCTCCCCATCCCTCAAAAGCCGGCAACGCATTTGTGATGCTTCTGGTGTTGCAGGGCGGCGGTAATCGCTTACCATCGGGCGATACGTCTGCTCGTTTGCCCCAATTTTATAAAACAATATATTTTCTGTAAATAAATGCAAAAAGCCAACATCACGTGGTATTCCTAGGCGGTCACCCATCCAAGTACTAACCACGCACGATGTTGCTTAACTTCGGTGATCGGACGAGAACCGGTGTATTCAACATGCTATGGACGTTGGCAATCAGTTTGTTACATTTAACGTTGAGTATCCAGCACTATGACGTCAACTCAATGTTAAAAGTGTCGTTACAACTTTTGTCGCGAAAAGTGTCGTTACATTTTTTTCCGTCTAGTCCCCTTTCGCAACGCGCGATAAGAAACTTCGTTCCAAAAATGTTGGTTGAGGGTTCGTACCAGGCCTCCAGAGACAGCGGGCGGCGGGCGGGTCCCCGGCGTACAGGGCTTCGGACCAGCGCCCCGACAGACGCAGGCGCGCCCCTCCCGGCCCGCTCACTGCACCTCGAACTTCGTGCCGGCTGCTGGACCACGAGCTCGCCTGCACAGATAACATCTTTCATTTCATCACTCATGCTCATTAAATGTATCTTAAAAGGTAGTAGAATCACGCTGATTTTAGTACGGTCGGGCCGGCTCGACTGGGGCAGTACTACCCTCGCACAGAACATCTACGTAAAGTGACAGCATTAGTGCTGTCGTGTTTCGTTGGTGAGTGCGAGACCGGAGGCCCAAATAGTCCAGTCAACAAGATCCATACTTGTTGACTAGACTAAAAGGTGCAGAAGCATCACTAGGCCGCCATGGTGTGGGTCACCATACTGCATTGTCTTCATTCGCAATGAGTATGGTGGCCACCACTCTTGGATTTTGCTTACGCTTTCCATCAGGCAGAGTAGTCATTTTGGCGGGCGAAACATTAAAAAAATGAAGGTCATGTACACTCACCTTAATAAAGTTAAGTTTACACGTGATATCAGTACCGTGACATGTTATGTGCATATCCCCGTACTGGTCCACCCATCGCTGGCCGCCGAACAAGTTGTGAACACACGTTGTCACCTAGAAAATTGTAAAACCACAGATATTAAATGACAGCCTATTACATATTTATAATATAACGCCAAAACTACTGAACTAAATTAAATTTGGTACACAGATCGTCTGAGAAAGGACAAAGCCTACTTTATGATGCAAAAAAAGAGTTGTAAAGGGTTAAAAGGGGGGATGAAAGGTGTATAAACGTCACCCAAAGTCACTATTCCACGTGGACGAAGTCGCGGGCAGAGCTAGTATATTATATACATTAATATTACAGTCCACTACTGCATATAGGCTACTCCACTCTGATCCATTTTGGGCTTCTCGCATCCACCTCGCTCTCTCTGATCCATTCGCGTTCAGGAAATATTGATGCACTAGCTGACCCACGCAACGTCGTTAACGTCTCCTATTGCCCGTAGCGTAATAATTTTCCCCCGTTTTTGTAACATTCTTCACTGATGCGCCGCTCCTATTGGTCTAAGCGTGATGATATATAGCCTATAGCCTTCCTCGATAAATTGGCTATCTAACACTGAAAGAATTTTTCAAATCGGACCAGTAGTTCCTAAGATTAGTGCGTTCAAACAAAAATACTCGTCAGCTTTATATATTAGTATAGATTTGGTGTGTGTATTTAAATATATTTTCGTACATCTAACACACGATACCATCTAGTCCCAAACTAAGTAGAGCTTGTATTATGGGGTACTAGACAACTGATACAAATACATATATACTTTTTTTTTGTAAATACATACATAAGAAAACACCCAAACTCCGAAACAGATATTTGCAGATCATACAAACATTTGGTCCGACCCGGGAATCGAACCCGAGACCTCATGATCAGCAGTCGCATACGCTACCACTGCGACACCGAGATCAAACACGATTTTAAAAACTATTAAATCTGTCTCGGGTTCTATCTATGTATTATACATACCTTGTTCCAACTATAGTGGTCTCCGGTTTTCAACAGTTTGACGTGAACCCTGCCCGCCGGCTGGAACTCCATGGATTTGCCCCAGAATTTGGTTTTGATCCTGGCTTCCTGCCAAAAGCACCAACGAGAAGTTTCGGCGTGACACGCTGAAATCGGCGGGTGGTGGGATACCTAGAAAATCATAAACATTTTTATATAGACTAGAATTTATATATAATGTATTCGCTATGAGTATGGTGACCACCACTGTTGGATTCTGCTCATGCTTTCCATCACGCAGACTAGAGTCACTTTGGCAGGATCAAATAAAATAACAAAAAAAAAAAACAAAAAAAAGGACTTCAAAAACTGTCAATTTGGTCCAGTTTTTGAAGTCGTTTTTTTATGTTTGTTACTCATAACTTTTATGGGGGAACTGATTATGATGATTCTTTTTTACTTGAAAGCTGATGCTTCCTGTGTGATCCCATTTTAATTTGGTCCAGTTCATGAAGTCGATTTTTTTTGTTTAAATTTTTATTTTTGAGAGAGGGAGAAAGAGAGAAAATAAGAGATAAAGAGAGTGAGAGCGAGAGAGAAAGAGAGAGAGAGAAAGTAAGAGATAAAGAGAGAGGGACCTGTTCAGCAATGAAGCGGAAGCCCTTGTCGTCCCGCACGCACTCGTAGGTCTCGGCCAGGAGCGGGTTGAAGGGCTTGCTGGCGGCGCGGTGGGCGGTGGCGGCGTAGGCGCTGACGGCGAAGGCGGCCACCAGCGCCATGCGCTCCACCGGCCCAGGGCTCTCCGCCGCCTGCTCCAGCAGCTCCGAGTACTCCAGCTCCTCGCACAGACGCTATAGAGGACAACTCATTCATAATCATCTTTCGGACATCTAAAGGCGCGTCTCCACCGAAATTTGACAACACGAAAAAAGGTTGACAACACACTGTGGACACTCGGCTTTACAGAAACTTTTATCACCAACACGTGTTGACAACACAAAAGTTGATAACTTTTGTTCTGTGGAGACTCGGCTTCAGAGCACACTTTTCTATTTACATAATATACTGTTACGAAGGAAGAACGTTCCAGAAAAAGACGACGACGGCTAAAAGTAGAAAAAGCTCTAGTTAATTACTTGAGGTACAGAATAATGAACCTTACGACGACATACATAAGATCGAATATGGATTGATTGTCGCGCATTTTACGTGTTTACATTTGACGGCGTGTTTTCTGAATCGGTCATTTCGAGAGTCCGTTGTACTTTCCGAAATGATCTAGTAATATCGACGACATCAATATACATAAAAATCAATGCCACTTTTCGTTGTAATTTTATCTCAAGAACGGGCTCACCTATCCAATCCAAATGTTTAGGCTTTGTTCGGACTATTTAGTAGATGTTTTATGTGAAGTTTGCACAAAATCGGTAGAGCGGTACTTCATTTATCGACACACACGCGGGCGGAGCCGCGGGCAACAGCTAGTCCAATATAAAATGGCGTCGGTGGACCGTGGTTCAGTTTGAGCTACAGTGCGACAAATATCTGTGTGATATCAGTGATTAACACAGCTACCTCGGCCACACTTATGAAATAGTCCATAATTTTTTTAATTCTGAGATATCCTGTAGTTTTTAGAGTGTTTTTATTCATCAGAATGTTTATTTCTGAAATCCGTCGAGCCCTAACACGTAACAATACATTAGAAAACTGATGTTCGGATTTCGACGGTATTAAATGGTTTATTTTATTATTATTTTTTTAAATTTAACTACTAAAAAAATATATTATAGGCCGACTCCTCAACCGTTGTTACCTCAGACTTACAAAAAATTAATATTAAACTTCTTTTTGATGATTTTTGAATTTGCTTTTAACAATAAAATTCTTACTACTCTGTGTGAATCTAATAACTTTAAAGCAATTCTTGTATATATAATCTAAATTTACTGCCTCGTTGGTCTCGCGGTTGGCAGGTGCGACTGCTGACCATGAGGTATCGGGTTCGATTCCCGGGTCGGACCAAATGTTTGTATGATCTACGAATATTTGTTTCGGAGTTTGGGTGTTTTCTATGTATAATATGTATGTATTTACAAAAAAAAAGTATATATGTATTTGTATCAGTTGTCTAGTACCCATAACACAAGCTCTCTTAGCTTGGGACTAGATGGCGTTGTGTGTTAGATGTCCGAAATATTTATTATTTATTTAAATCTCGAAAACGGCTCTAAAGATTTTCATGACATTTACAATCGATCTAGCTAGGATTCATTTTTAGAAAATTAAAAAAAGAAAACCCAGTTCATCCAGGTACTTTGTTTAATTTAAAAAAAAAACTTCAAATTCATTTTGAACAAACACTACTAAAATATTTTCAATGAAAAGACAGAGTTAGAGGAAGAATCGTGGGAGAGCCACGCTTCGGCGATTGCGCTGTGTTTCACCGAGTGAGTGAGGATACCGGAGGCCCATACCCTTCCCCATCCCCCAAAGGCCTGCAACGCACTTGTGACGCTTCTGGTGTTGCGGGTGTCCATGGGCGGCGGTAATCACTTACCATCAGGCGCTGCGCCTGCTCGTTTGCCCACCTATTCTATATATAAAAAGAGAACCCCAGAGTACCACTAACCTGTAACATATTGAGCGGCTCATTGATAGTGACCGGCATTGAAATCTGAGAGAGATCTTTCCCAATATTCTTGTAGAGTAAGTTCCACAGCGAGGGTCCGCCAGGAGTGGGGCGGGGAGAAGGTAGCCGCGTCCGCCGGGTCCAGCCCGCGCCGGGCTCTACTGCGCGGAGAGTCACTTGCTCTGCCGATACTGTTAAAACAATGGTATAGGTGTAAAGATATTTTTTATACAACTGCAATAAAACACACACAAAAATTGGTTACAAACAAACATACAGATGAAATCAATAAGTGTGTTAAAAACCCGATTTTGTTACTTCTGGATCATGATATAAGCAATAACATGGTGATGATGAGTTTGGCATGGAGGGGACGCAGGTTTGAATCTATCTAATACATTCACGATGTAAGTTTTGTTCGAGGAGTTATTCTTGTTAATCGAGAGAAAACTCAACTTTTTACTTCATGTTAGTGTTTTATTTATTTTTATTTATTTATTTGTACATAAACAAATTACAATTTGAACTTATCGACGGTTTCCGCACTAAGCTCGAGGCTTGTGTCGCGGCAACCAAGACCAGATTTTACATTATTCATTGGTGCTAATTCTGTTGTTCCAAAATCTCTCCAAACAAAACCAGAAATCAAACTAAAAGTTTGTAACGTTCAAAAGATTGGCTAAAAAGATAGTTTCGGGTATTGCCCTGCTTAGTGACGCAACAACAGAATTTAGCACCGTATCATCACTTTGAGCAGGACAGCGGTTCTAACTTATAGAATATTTTTACATAATAGTTATATGTTTTAGGTTTTAATTTAGTTGAAATAGAATATAATATAAAATCAATACAATTTCAGAACAAACAAATTAAAACTAATATAAAAAAAAACAAGTGGATAAAATAATAATACCTCTTTAATTATAGATAGATAGATAGAAAACTCTTTATTTGTACACCGTTTTACATATTTTCAAGAGAGTACATAAGGTGATCAATGTAATAATGTAATGTACAAAGGGCGGCCTTATTGCCAAAAGCAATTTCTTCCAGGCAACCTTAGGATGGATCAAAATGTATCGGAGAGACAGTAGCAGTTGACGGTGCAATTAATTTTAAAGAATTATTGTAATTGTGATGAATATAATCGTGCATACATACATATATCTCCACATATCCATTTATACATACAATATATATATATAACTTTACATAGCGTCATACATACATTATAAATATAACCATACATAACATACGTTACAAACATATTTAAAAACACTAATTACCATAATTATTTCATAATATATATAATAATTATTTCATAATATAACTATAATTATATATGGTAACTGTGTTCATTCATCTGTGGTTGAGAGTGTTTTCGTGTGTATGAGATGAGTATGTGTTTGTTTTTTATAGTTTTAACGATATATTTGCTGTTTTAGTTTTTAATCTGAAAGTAATCATCATTGAGATTTAAAAAAAATAACAGTTAAAAAACGCTAATCCTAAACATCCTGATCAGGATAATCAGATAAAATTAAATTATTATTTTGTCTGTGGGCAATGCTTTATTTTTATTTATTAAAAATCGTATATATCCATTATACTTTGTCCATTCGTTTATTTTCTTTTTGACAGCTCACGCCTATAAATTACCTTTTTTTTTTCGTAATTATGTACTACAGTAATGTCGTACTTTATTGACGGTGACGGTACTTTAGTGAAGTGGTCTGTGCATAACAAACAACCGCAGACTATAAAACAGTACTTGAAATACGATAAATCGATCATATGATAACAATAATTTGACTTCATGTAAGTATTTTTTCTGTAAATTTAATAAAAAAAGGAAATAAAAATAGTATCTATGACTCCAAGATTTAATTTTTGCAAGGAATTAAGTCGAAATCTTGGAATTTAGGATCAAACCAAGAGTAAAGAACAATAACTCTGTTAATTCATCAAATTTACTGATTTATTATTTATATTTTTGTTTATTTCTTACATAATATAAAAAACTAATAAAGGAATAATTAATATTTCAACAAAAAAATATTTAATTAAATCGATTGAAAGTTCTTCATAAATAAAATCGCTATTCGTTTCAAATCAAATCGGTAATGAGTGAGGGCGTCACTAATTTCAAAATTTCTTGAACTGTCAAAAAGAAAATAAAGAAATGGACAGAGTATAGTTGACATGTATATTGCATTTATTTAGATGCTTTCGATGATTTAATGGTATTTATGACTAATAATAAGAAGTTTCAGCGTCCGTGTAATGTGATAACGTGTTGGCGCTTTGGATGCGACTTATTTGCAGTATGGGTACCTTAGGTCATTTGTTGTTACCTTTCGTGATGTGTTCTTTGTGATTTAATATTAAATAAGTAGTGATTAATTATGTCTCTGTACGCTCTCTTAAGCTTAATTTGTAAATATTTGTTTCTCAGTAAGTGAATTGTAATTCTTATGAGGAAATAAAGATCTTAAACCGTAAGTTTGTCGTGTTAGGACCGACCAAGTGTGCTCAGTAACATTTTTACTTGCACTCCAGTGCTATCTTTCTCCTCACCTGTCAAGGAAATATGCTAGCCAGCACCGACGGTCATTGTTCCTACTTTCTCTAAGTCGCTCAGACAAACATATAGTATACTAGCTGATCCCGCAAACGTTGTTTTGCCATAAAAAAAAATTGTGTTATAAAAAATAGATGTTGGTCGATTCTCAGACCTACCCGATATGCACACCAAATTTTATAAAAATCGGTCCAGCCGTTTCAGAGGAGTATGGTAACTAACATTGTGACACGAGAATTTTATATATAAGATTAATTACAACTTTACAGAATAAAATTTATTTACATTGATGATGTAGGTGATTGAAGAAAGGTGTGTCTTTTTATTCGCCTGGCAGGTACTTGTGCTCATCGGAATCGCCTGTCATTTTGTTTTTGAACTTCTTATAGTTTGTCTGATTTAAGAAAGTGATTTTGACAGTTGACGTTTAGTGCTTGGGTGTCTTTAAGCCATAGTGAAATAAAAACTTTTTATAAAAAAAAAAAACCGACTTCCAAAAACATCCAACGAAAACTCTCTGTCAAAAAACACTTAAAAGCGTAAAATAAACTGGTTCTTCATAAATTGCCTATACCTAATTCTTTATTCATTTAAATAGTAGTATTATGATGGGTGCTAGGTACCTAAAATCTGTTTGAAGTCGGTGCCAAGTGACTATCGCTTAGACTTTTGTAATTGTTCGTTTGTATTCTTTTTGGCTTAGCACCGACTAGGTGTAGGTATAGGCAATTTATGAAGAACCAGTTTATTTTACGCTTTTAAGTGTTTTTTGACAGAGAGTTTTCGTTGGATGTTTTTGGAAGTCGGTTTTTTTTTATATAAAAAGTTTTTATTTTACAGTTTTTAGTGCAAACAATCGTAGGTAAGTAGTAAGTTGAACTATTTCATCATCAAGAATACAAATTAAGGTACGTGTAATATTAAAATCATTCTCTAATCCCTAACTGTTGAAGAGTTTAATCTTCTATCATCAGCTCACCTAAATAGCTTGAAAGTATACGACTGAAGGTCTTTAGATACGTATGAAATTGAAAGAATTATTCTCCAACTCCTAACCGTTGAGGAGTTGTACCTTCCACCTTCCATCATCAGCTAACCTAAATAATTTGTAAGAATACGACTAAAGGTAACTTATATACATATGATATTTAAAGATTTATCCTCCAACACCTAACCGTTAAGGAGTGGTACCTTACATCATCAGCTCATCATCATAAAATGATGACTACCAGACGCAAATACCGGTGTAACTTCAGAAAATATACGAAAAACATAGTATGTGCCTATAAAAAATGAGGGTTTCCCTCGATTTCCCTGGGATCCCATCATCAGATCCTGATATGCTGGCAATGGGACCACCACGGAAGCATACCCTGTCGAATACAAAAAAAAAATTCAAAATCGGTCCACAACTGACGGAGTAATCGGGTAACATACATGAAAAAAAAAAAAAAAAAAAAAAACAGTGGAACATAGAACCTCCTCCTTTTTGGAAGTCGGTTAAAAAATCGATAACGATTACAAATGAACGATCATCAATATAATATAGCATCTTTAATCGTTTTAAAATTGGAATAATTTATTCTCTTATTTTTAAGAATTATGTTACATATACAATATATACATGTTGTATTGCACAAATATAGTTAAGAATCGCGGGTGTATTTCTCAAATTAAGCTAAAATTAGACACTATAATGGCTACGTATTAGATTCTGGAATAGAAATTGATTTGGTATATGTCTAGGTATAACATCGCGCTGCAAAAGATAAAAAAGAGGCCAAGTGCGAATCGGACTCGCCCATGAAGGGTTCCGCAGCAGCAAGTAACATAATGTAATTTTTATTTCATTTTTATATTTGTGTTGATTGAATGAAAGGCAAATTTCAGTTTACGATTTATGAAGTTATTAAAAAAAACTACGTACTAGATTTCGTTCAAACCAATTTTCGGTGGAAGTTTGCATGGTTATCACATTTTTTTAGTTTTATCATTCTCTTATTTTAGAAGTTACGGGACACACACACACACACATTTTACCACTTTGCCTAAGTGTCTCTCGCGCAAACTGTTCAGTTTAGAAAAAATGATACTATAAACCTTAAGATCATTTTTGAAGACCTACCTATAGAATCCTGTACACAAATGGTTTTGAAGAATTTTTTTTTTTTGAGTTTTAGTTCTAAGTATGGGGGGACCCCCAAAATTTATTGTTGCTTTTCTATTTTCGTGTGAAAATCTTAATGCGGTTCACAGAATACATCTACTTACCAAGTTTCAACATTGTACTTCTTATAGTTTCGGAAAAAAGCGGCTGTGACATACGGACGGTCAGACAGACAGACATGACGAATCTATAAGGGTTCCCTTTTTTGCCTTTGGCACGGAACCCTAAAAAGAAATGAACTTACTTGTCGATCATTGTATGTTCTAAATTGTGTTTAGTGTCGATACTAATTCTTATCCAAACGTCTATACGTGATATTCGTTTTTTTCACACACATTTGACCTCAAACTAACTCAAATAAAGTGACGGAAAAATACGTATTTAATTTTAGAAATAAAATATAATATAAAATAATATATAAATAATATAAAATAAAATAAATTCAATGGCTTATAATGCTGAAACAGATATGAAGGAATGATACTTTCGGATAACGCATTAATATTACTTAAATTGTCCTTTATAATATAAAAATGAATGATATAAGTATTAATGTTTGTTCACTTCAGTTTTATTATACGAAAAGCATAAAATGAAAGTAAAAAAAATGTATGAATAAGTATCAGCTACTTAATTATAACGAAAATGATCACTGGCTAGCAAGTCGATTACATCCGATTTGTAAATCAAAACGATTATTCTTAACCTCCGCAACGATTAAAATGTCACTTCACTAAATTTAAAAAATAAAAATCATAGAATGTAACTGTTTTAGGACACAATGCAGAAGTGAAGAATCACGCGACTATTTAATTTTATTTGTGGAAATTTAAACAGAAATATGCCCCATTATATTCATTCAACTCAGTAGCATAAATTATTACATTTATAAAATTTATTTGATTTAAATTAACATAGTTTTATGGTCACTTCCATTAGTGCATGGTTGCATTCTGTCGTTACGGAACGTCAGTTTCACCTGTCAAAATCTACTTCTTAGATCGGACATAGTATAATCAATGAACTAAATCCTATAAAAATTTCAGGCTTGCAGGAACAAGTTTCTTTTTTCTCATTTTTTTACACTTTCAAAACCATGAAAGATGATGATGTGCAGGGCTGAGGCCTGCCAGGCCATGGTTACGTACTTAGCACGTTATGACTCATCACTACAAGAGTTTCTAGCCTTACAGACACACCGTTGGTCCAAAGGTTCAGTAGCTCTCTTACTAAAACGTGCGAAGTTTACATTCAATTCGACATTTTGAATTATGTTTAAAGATTCTGTTACTTACATACATGCAGATAAAGCTATCAAAAGCGTGTTAAAAAGGAGACTCGCACTCAACAAATATAATTAGAAAAAAAATTTACAAAAAGAAAAAACCGACTTCAATCTGGACCAAATTTAAATGGGACCATACGGGAATATTGAGTTATTCGTTAATTTGTCGCGTACATACATAATGCAAATTGAAGACTTATATGGTTTTCTCATGGATGTCATGTCAGAACTGGACCAAATTTAAATTCATTCCATTTCGGACCATTCGGGAAGCACCAGCTTTCAAATAAAAAAAGAATCATCAAAATCGGTTTACCCAGTCCAAAGTTATGAGGTAACAATCATAAAAAAAAAAAAATACAGTCGAATTGAGAACCTCCTCCTTTTTGAAGTCGGTTGAAAAAGAGAATAATGCGGTGGTGTTATAACATTTATAGTGTAAGACTCACTCGCACCATCAGAGTTATCGGAGCTCGCTGACCCTTCTTCGCTACTGAGAGATCCTGCTTCCGATGAAGAGTCGCCGTCGAGCTCTATCACGCCTGCCTGAAATTAACACACAAATATAAAAAATACAAACAAAGGATCATTACTACACTTTCGAAACATTTTTTTTCAATAAACCAAAAGAACCCGAATTGAAAAGAAAACTAAGAAAATTTAAGAGATGTTACTTTGCATTTTCCCGTAAAAAATATTATCTGTCAAATGAGGTTAATCAAAGTTAGTTAGGGCCGGCTCTCGCGGGGCAGTACTACCCTCGCACAGAAGATCTACGTAAAGTGACAGCAGCAGTGCTGCCGTGTTTCGTTGGTGAGTGCGAGACCGGAGGCCCAATGTAGAAGCATCACTAGGGCGCCATGGTGTGGGTCACCATGCTGCATTCGCAATGAGTATGGTGACCACCACTCTTGTTTTCTGCTCATGCTTTCCATCAGGCAGAGTAGAGTTACTTTGGCAGGTCTTGGATAATGTTCCTTGAGAAAGTGATGGCTTTCAGACTTGACGAAGGAAGAAGGCTCATTGGGGTGAGGAAAACATTTAGTGCGAGGAGATTAGGGTAATGAATATCCTAAGCTTCAGACGACAAAAGGACGCAGGAAATTGCAAAAGTTTAGGAATACCCTTACATTCATTCTGAGCTTAGGCAATGAGGTATTTAATGATATTATGGCGACTTCCACATACAAAGAAAAAAAAACATATGACAGCGCCATCTACCGAAGATACACTGAACTACGGAGTAACATACAATACGAAGAAGCTACAAATCCTGCATTGCGCAAATGAAGTTCTCGCGCCTATAATCATATAATTATACAACATCCCAACATCAACCGTTGGGCAGTTGGCCCGCCAGGCATGATCACCTCGCCTGGTTGGAGGATCCTCCCTTTTTGTTGGAGGGACACAGAACCCGTTCCTCCACAATATAATACTCCAGAAACGTACCTCGTCAGCAGCTATGATGTCTGCCTGCTTGAGATCATCGTCATGCTCTTCAGCGTCGAAGAATTCTGACGCTGATACACAAGAGGAACTGTAGCTCAGCGATTGCTGGAATTGACGGTTGTTTACCTGCTGAGAATCAACATACATCTATCAGAGGTTCATTTTCAGCTTGAAATAAAGATCAAAAATAAAACCGACACCAATAAGTTTGTATAATTTTCACACACTGAACAGAATCTGTACTATGGAATTCTAATAAACATACTCATATATTTCTAAACTAGCTGACCCGGCGAACTTCGTACCGCCGACGACTCCTCCAACAAATATTTTCGCCAATGTACACAAAAACATAACAAATGATATATCTAAACCTTCCTCAAGAATCACTCTATCTATTAAAAAACCGCATCAAAATCCGTTGCGTAGTTTTAAAGATTTAAGCATACATAGGGATATAGGGACAGAGAAAGCGACTTTGTTTTATACTATGTAGTGATACTATCATATAACAGAAAAAAATATACCGGGTCATAGGATTAATAATCGTGTTCAAAATACAATATTTTTTTTAATTTGAACTGTCCTTCCTCTGGTCTAACAAGCAAGAGAACTAACCACTGGAGAAACAAACCACTGATAATATAATTACAGAAAAAAAAGCTTGTAAGGTTAATAAGAAACAAATAACAGCATTCATGCTGTCGTGTTTCGTTGTTGAGTGCGAGACCCGAGGCCAATGATGCAGAAGCATCACTAGGCCGCCATAGTGTGGGTCACCATGCTACATTATCTGCATTCGCAATGAGTATGGTGACCACCACTCTTGGATTCTGCTAATGCTTTCCATCAGACAGAGTAAAGTCACTTTGGCAGGAGAATATATAATACTAGTTGTTGCCCGTGGCTCCACTCGCATGTATGTCGGTTATCGCGGCAAATAGTAGCCTATGTGTTATTCTGATGTATAAGCTATATTACTGTAAAGTTTCATACCAATCCGTTCAGTAGTTTTTGCGTGAAAGAGTAACAAACATCCATCCATCCATACTTACAAACTTTCGCGTTTATAATATTAGTAGGATTATCCCGTGAGATTGTCAAAACCGTTAGATTGTAATCTATCTTGCGAGATTTCAAACAGTCGAAAGATTGTAAACTGTAACGGCGGGCAACAACTAGTATTATACACGAGTAAACAATGAAAGACTTACCGGATCAGAGTTGGGTCCAACAGAAGATATCTCAGCTAAGTCCGACGCATCGTGGATCCTCGAGAGGCGCGTGCGCAACTCTGCACGGATAACTTAACTCGTCATTATTTACGTATAAGGTACATTGGTAGGTACAAATTTATATGTCGATCTATTGTACGATCTGTATATGGCAGTTATACTTGAAGTTCATCTTTAGGTAACCTAACTGCCAAAATAAATAAGTATTTTAACAACACTATGTGGAGGTTCAAGATGTGCATTTTCTTTTTCCCCAGAATGTCTCTTTCCCAGAATGCCCTATTCTTATGTTTATGCAGTTCTTTCAGTTTTAAGTTTCAGTTTAAGGAGGCCTAATTAATCTAGTCAACAAGTTCCATACTTGTTGACTAGACTAAAAGATGCAGAAGCTTCACTAGGCCGCCATGGTGTGGGTCGCCATGCTGCATTGTCTGCATTCGCAATGAGTATGGTGACCACAACTCTTAGATTCTGCTTATGCTTTCCATCAGGCAGAGTAGAGTCATTTTGGCGCGCAAAACATAAAAAAAAAGTGAAACGAAATCTAACTGATTTTTTTTTTTTTTAAAGACAATTCCCCCGCATTAGGTATAATCATCCTGTGTCGCGGGGGACTTTACAGACATACATGAAACGGACACAATTAACACCCAAACTCAGAACAACAATTTGTGGATCACACAAAGTGTTGTCCCGTGTAGGATTTGAACCCACAACACTTGGCGAATTGGCAAGCGGCGTGGCTACCGCCTAAACCACTAGGCCAACCGTGCAGTTGAAATATTTAGTTAAGGAGATGGTTAGTTTAATACTTTGACCAATTACTTTACTTTTTACTTTCTAATAAAAAAAAAAAACCGACTTCCAAAAAACATCCAACGAAAACTCTCTGCCAAAAAAACACTTAAAAGCGTAAAATAAACTGGTTCTTCATAAATTACCTATACCTAATTCTTTATTCATTTAAATAGTAGTATTATAATGTGTGCTATCTATGAATAATAATATAATATAATAATATGAATCTGTTTGAAGTCGGTGCCAAGTGACTATCGCTTAGACTTTTGTATTTGTTCGTTTGTATTCTTTTTGGCTTAGCACCGACTTCAAACAGATTTTAGGTACCTAGCACACATTATAATACTACTATTTAAATAAATGAATAAAGAATTAGGTATAGGAAATTTATGAAGAACCAGTTTATTTTACGCTTTTAAGTGTTTTTTTGGCAGAGAGTTTTCGTTGGATGTTTTTTGGAAGTCGGTTTTTTTTTTTTATAAAAAGTTTTTATTTTTCAGTTTTTAGTGCAAACAATCGAAGGTAAGTAGTAAGTTGAACTATTTCATCAAATTTTATCATCAAGAATACAAATTAAGATCTATACGTACGTGTAATATTTAAATCATCCTCTAATCCCTAACTGTTGAAGAGTTTAACCTTCTATCATCAGCTCACCTAAATAACTTGAAAGTATACGACTGAAGGTCTTTAGATACGTATGAAATTGAAAGAATTATCCTCCAACTCCTAACCGTTGAGGAGTTGTACCTTCCACCTTCCATCATCAGCTTACCTAAATAATTTGAAAGAATACGACTAAAGGTAACATATGTACATATGATATTTAAAGATTTATCCTCCAACTCCTAACCGTTAAGGAGTTGTACCTTACATCATCAGCCCATCATCATAAAATGATGACTACCAGACGCAAATACCGGTGTAACTTCAGAAAATATTGGAAAAACATAGTATGTGCCTATAAAAAATGAGGGTTTCCCTCGATTTCCCTGGGATCCCATTATCAGATCCTGATATGCTGGCAATGGGACCACCTCGGAAGCATATCCTTTCGAATACAAAAAAAAAATTCAAAATCGGTCCACAACTGACGGAGTAATCGGTGAACATACATAATAAAAAAAAAAAAAAAAAATACATACACATACAGTGGAACATAGAACCTCCTCCTTTTTGGAAGTCGGTTAAAAAGACAACTCCTGTGTCGTGGGGGACTTTACAAACATACATGAAACGGACACAAAGAGCACACAGACTCAGAACAACGTGCTGTACTACGTGGGATTTGAACCCACGACACTTGGCGAAGTAGGAAACGGCATGGTGACCGTTAAACCACTAGGCCAAACGTGCAGTCTGCAAAATTATGCAAAAAGCATTAATTGCATGTAGAATATTATTATTATTAGATAACTATAAATTCTTAAAATTAAAAAAAAACCCCCGACATAATAACCCGAGTTCCCTTTAAAAAGTAAAAAACACGTTATGCGCTTTCATTTGAGCCCCTTCGTCCGTTCGCGAGCTACGGTGCCACAGACAGCCAGCCAGACAGACAGACAGACACGTCAAACTTATGACTTATCTTTTTACGTCGGGGGTTAAAAAGAACAATGAAAAGGGAAATGGCGAGATCTTGGATGAGATGTGTTGTACTAACTTTTAAACTTTCGCGTTCCATGATATAATAATAATTATTTTTGCGGGAATTAACGCGATCACTTATTCAAAGGTAGTACATATGACGTTTCGACCAGGTTGCACCGGCCGTGGTCACAGGCTGACTACCTCCAGTCCAGCCAAAAACCCTGTGACCACGGCCGGTGCAACCTGGTCGAAACGTCAGGAAAATCAGAGGTATGTAGTACCTTTGAATAAGTGATCGCGTTAATTCCCGTAAAAATAATTATTATTATGAGATGTGTTGTGTACCATTCTCACCCGAATTCTGATGCAGTGCAGTCGTGAGGTTGGTTCTTAAAGCAGCCATCACGGCTCCGCCAGGGGAAGTCACCGTGTCACTGGCGTCCATTACCGCCCGTAGGCGTCCTCGCTCGCATATCTGATGGAGAAACGAAATAATCTTTTTAACATCGGTTTTCTTTAGGGTCTAGGAAGAGTAGCGCTCCTGCGGCCCATCTATATCTATATATATAATAAAATTGTAAGAGTTCTACATTAAAGATATTAAAGAAAAAAAAGCACAAAAAATCAGAATTTTTAGAATTTTTGTTCGTCTGTGTGTTGGTACGCGCTTATCTCGGAAGTGGCTTAAACAATTTGGATGTGGTTTTCTCTTTCGGTTGTGGTAAAACCGTTCTGAACATTTAGTGTGGAGTCGCTGGCAAAAAATTGTGAAATAACGAGGCCAGTTTAAAAAAAACACTTTTTTTGCTTTTGTGAAATGTATTTTTTTTGGTATTCTTATAGATATTTACATTTAACAACATCCAGTACATAATTATATTTCAAAATATCTTACCAAAGTGGAGACAATAGTCTTCAAGCTCGTTACGAGGTCTTTCGCCAGTACGGTGAAGTCTTCTCTCAGCTGGTGATCAGGAGTCAAACTGGTGAGAGACGCTGGTCCAGCCGCCGTGGTCAGAGTCTCCGCTCCAGGCAAAGACTGCGGCCGAGCAGCTGCACATGCTGTAATGATGATGAATGATTGATGATGATTGCTTGGACTTGAAGGGAAGGTAGAGATCGGTAAGGAAATGTACAGTTGGCAAACCTTGAAATCAATGCTTTAATGCTATGTAGTGGAGTTGGAATTGCTGGACGTAATCTTGATAGATAAATCGTTATTGACTTAATACGAAATGTGGGTAGTTGTAATATATTTGTCGACGACGAAATAAATATGGTGCGGAGTTTGGTGATTGTTATTTGTTCTTTTCTGTAGTGAATATAGCAGTATGTAAAGAGAATAGCTGTGGTGAAAATATAAGTGGTGCTGCTTAAAAAAAGCTTGGAAAATAGCGTCAAATTCAAAATTACCTAAATTTTATTAAAGAACCAGATAAATCAAGGCATAACAAGATAAATACTTATTGAAGATACATCAAAAAGTCGTGAAAAGCTATGCCTTGAAGAATAATTTTAAAGTACTGGAACATTCATATGTGTAGACAAATTGTTTCTATGTCAACTCTCTTATTATACTCGGTCCATTTCTTTATTTTCTTTTTGACAGTTCAAGAAATTTTGAAATTAGTGGCGCCCTCACCCATTACCGATCAGATTTGAAACGAATAGCGATTTTATTTATGAAGAACTTTCAATCGATTTAATTAAATATTTTTTGTTGAAATATTAATTATTCCTTTATTAGTTTTTTATATTATGTAAGAAATAAACAAAAATATAAATAATAAATCTGTAAATTAGATGAATGAACAGAGTTATTGTTCTTTACTCTTGGTTTGATCCTAAATTCCAAGATTTCGACTTGATTCCTTCAAAAATTCAATCTTGGAGTCATAGATACTATTTTTATTTCCTTTTTTTATTAAATTTACAGAAAAAATACTTACATGAAGTCAAATTATTTTTATCATATGATCGATTTATCGTATTTTAAGTACTGTTTTATAGTCTGGTTGTTTGTTATGCACAGACCACTTCACTAAAGTACCGTCACCGTCAATAAAGTACGACATTACTGTAGTACATAATTCCGAAAAAAAATATGGTAATTTATAGGCGTGAGCTGTCAAAAAGAAAATAAAGAAATGGACAGAGTATAAGATGTAGGTAGCTAACTAGATTGTACGAGTATTTTCCAAATGAATCCCCTGGGGGATCAAAACGGAATTCTAATGCAAATAGATCCCCTAGGGGATCAGTGTGGACGAAATTTCCACATGGATCCCCCAGGGGATCTAAGCAGGGGATCCAAGTGGACGGAGCCGTAATATTTGATGCTGATGAAAGACTATTGTTTTATATATGTTATATTTTATTGGCCACCAAAAAATGTGGAGATTCCCCATGCACTTGAATTTCTAAAGATGTTTTTATACTGAGAAGTCCATCAGAGAAGTGTGTGCTTCTTAAAAAAATTAAGATAAATGTGTAAAAATACCATCCCTAAGGCTTGAAATTAAGGAAATAAGCTCATATTATAACTAAACTCGGTATTAAAAATAACTGTCAATTCTGTGTTAGGGCTCCCACACATAACTGCGATGCGATGCGGCGCGGTGAAGTTCATGCGGTGCATTCGTGCGAGCTCGCAGATATTTGCGATGCGTTGCGAATTCGCAGTTATATGTGGGAGCTCTGTCTTGCTATGTAAGTGTTATCTGTTGTACATTTGGGACTTGGGAAATCAATCTTATCCATATCTTGATTATTAAAGTTAAAACTTTCTTACATAATATTGAACAACGTCTCAACCGAACATTTACTTTGTTCGGTTAAGCCGCTGTACAACTAGTTCAATTTTCGAACCCTTAGGGTTCCAGAGGTACGTGGAAAACCAATTGAACTAGTGGCCGACTCATAAAGGTAGGGATTAGTCATATGCAGGCATTCCATTCTGTCAAAGAATGTGTTTATGTGTGTGTGTAATTCTGAATGTTTTGTTTTAATTGTTATGTGTGAGTTCGTAGTGACAGGCGATTGTTTTTACAAGCTTTTTATTAACTTGCAATGTATATACGTATGCTTGTATGTTCGGGTGGAATATTGCATCTCAATTTTGAAGCAGATACCTTTATCCAATTTTGATGAAATTTTGCAAGCATATGTATACAGCATGACAATGCAATATTATGATGACATGGAGCTGATCTGATGCTGGAGCTGGAAGGTGGGCATAGGAACTCTGTAAAGAAACGTCGCAACACCATCAAGTTTGGACTTATTTGATTCGCCTCGACGAGTACTTTATGAGAGCATTCCAATAAAAGCTTGTTTTTAAAAAGATTTTTGAATTAATTTATTGTATGTAAGTCTAAAATGTGTATGTGTATAATGTTTGTATCGGGAAAAAGTCCCTATGGCTGCTCCCTTTCAGTCCGCCGGCTTGTGTGTCTCCATACAGCCTATCCCAAATAATCATGGGAATAATAAAACCTACAAAGGCGACGTACTGTGTATGAAGTCACATATAGCCCATTCGCTTAGATACGGTCACATTGATCGCGCTGCCGTCACAAAATCAAAGGTCCCGCCTGCGGCGTACACACACAAGCAAGTATGATTTGTCAGTTTACGCCGTTGTGTGAATGAATATATTCGTACTTCACAACAATAAACACAATTGCGTGCGGGTGCACCGACACTATCTAAACGAATAGACTATACAACGACAAATTGTAGGTACACATTTCGCTACGTATATTCTCAGTAACTGTTACTACATTACGTTTACAAAAATGACTCACATCGTCTCAATTCTTCTATCAGCACTTTGGCAACGTACCGGAAGACTAATCTGGAAAATGGCACTAATCCGTCGCTATCTTTCGACATTTTTTTCACAGCACTGTTCGGACACTTCACTTAGTAATAATGAAATATTTGGTTTAGGAAATGACTCAAAGACACGTGTTATCTGTTGCCTTCTGTCTAAGGAGATTCAGCAGTGGACTGTTAAAGGTTATTGATGATCTGTTGCTTTTGAAATTATTTCAAACTAGCTGAGCCCCGCGGTGTTACCTACGATATAACACCAACCGCAGGTCACGCTACGGGTCGGCTACTCTAAAAAAAAGTAGCCTAAGTAACTCCTTCTTACATCAGCTATCTGCCAATGATAATCGGCCTAGCCGTTTCAGAGATTGGCCAGAACAAAAACAGACAGACAATTTTTTTTATTTTTAGTGAAAAGTTGTTATTTGGAAATTACAAACAGACACTTCAATTTTATTTACTGTATAGATTACTATGCAACTCAGAAGTCACAAGCGCATTTCTTGCCTCTAAAGAAGGAAGGACTTTATATTTTTGAAGGTTTAAAGATCGATATTAACCTAAGACCAACGAGTATATGTCAGGGCAGACTGCCCTCTCAGAAAAAGATCTCAAATAATAAACGCAAAAATATGAACGAGCATTGTAGTAGTCGCATATGATTGTAACCAGCTTCTTGGTCAAATAATTTGATTGACACACTTTTTAGTGTGCGCTACCCCAGCTTCCGGTAACATACTTCCATCTATGGGGATCGGAATTGGAATCAATACAATTATTACAAAAATGTGACGGAGAAGACGATTATTTCAAAAATGGTTTTCAATATTTGTTATTTCATTAATAGAATAATAAATAAATATTTCGGACATCTTAACACACAACGCCATCTAGTCCCAAGCTAAGCAGAGCTTGTGTTATGAGTACTAGACAACTGATACAAATACATAAATACTTTTTTTTTGTAAATACATACATATTATACATAGAAAACACCCAAACTCCGAAACAAATATTTGTAGATCATACAAACATTTGGTCCGACCCGGGAATCGAACCCGAGACCTCATAATCAACAGTCGCACACGCCGACCGCGAGACCAACGAGGCAGTTGTAGAATCTTTAATATGTTGATTTTTCTTAACTTATCAGGGGCCACTTTGTTACCCAAATCTGTATAAATAAAAATGAATCACTGAAATGTATGTACGCGAATAACTTCCGTCCGATCGACCCCACCAAATTGAATAATTCTATGTGTTTGCTATTGTCAGGACGAGGTTTGTATTCAAGAAAACCGTACTGATGTAAAATTTTTTAAGTCCACGTCTATCCTACCCAGGGAAAGTTGAGGCGGGCATAATAACAAAAACAATCTTGTCGGAACTTTAGAAAAAGAAAATGGAGATACGAAGTTCGCCGGTTAAGATAGAATTTTATAATTCTTTACTGTACACACATAGATATTTACGTGTGTGTATTAGCAACAGATCATTGGAAATCCAAACCCGTGTCACTACAATGATTAAATAACATAATCACAAATTTTAACAAAAAGAAAAACCGACTTCAATCTGGACCAAATTTAAATGGGACCATACGGGAATATTGAGTTATTCGTTAATTTGTCGCGTACATACATAATGCAAATTGAAGACTTATATGGATTTCTCATGGATGACATGTCAGAACTTAACCAAATTTAAATGGGACCATTCGGGAAGCACCAGCTTTCAAATAAAAAAAGAATCATCAAAATCGGTTCACCCAGTCCAAAGTTATGAGGTAACAAACATAAAAAAAAAAAAAAATACAGTCGAATTGAGAACCTCCTCCTTTTTGAAGTCGGTTGAAAACCGATTTTCACTCGTTTGAAATTATTCTTTATATGTAATACACTGAATGATAGTAAAAACGTAACAATACATCTACAAAACACTTTGATGACGTGTTAGTTCAGCATTCACAAGGTCTATTTAACACGCGAAGGTAAAATAAAACCAACGCATAAACACGCCCTTTATGCGAAAAGATTTTCGATAAACTAAATCATTTTTTCTAACCTTTTAACTTTCTCTATTGCTCGTAACATACTTTGTAACACAAAACTGAACCTTATATCGTAAGAGTTAGGTTTGATTTTCAGTTTTATCGTGTGTGTATGTATATAGGCAGGTACATATGTACTCGCAAGCATCGTTGTTAATCTTAGAGTATGGCTATCAGTGATGTCTGATTATCTCTCAAGGATGCTGCATAAACAACGTTCTAAGTACCAAGATTTATATACTTTATTATAAATCTAGGTTATCCGGATAATGTAACAAAACAAAGATTTAGAGGTATTAAATTTCACCGTTTTTGCGACATTTTACATTGATGCGCGACTCTCATTGGCAATAGCTTGATGTTATTTAGCATACCTATAGCCTTCTGCGATAAATCGGCTATCGGACATTGAAATATTTATTTTTAATTCTGACCAGTAGTTTTTGAGATTAGCAAACAATCAAACAATACCTACGTCGTGTGCTCAAAGCCGTTTGTGAAAATTTTCTTTTGCATTTGATCTGTATAGGCTTAGTTTAAAGGCATAGTCTCGCAACGGGTAATATATGCTGAGGATAAAATTCGTAATGAGGTCTTTCAATCGAGGACCAAAAGTTACTGAAGTGATGAATATAAGGCATAAAACCCCAGATAAATATAACATATTATTGTAATATATTATCTTTCTTGCAAAATAGTTTCTATTAAATTTTGAGGGTTATACGGATAGCTATTGTATTATTCATATAAATTGCTACAAAAATATGAGTGTTTTTGACTACATAATAGAATTCACATTGCATTGCATCAATTTAATTGACATAGATAATGAAATTTATAGAGCTGAAACTCGCGTAATAAATTATAGCTTCTGATCTAAAACCATGCATGTACAAATGTATATTCTAAGCAGTGTGAGCGATAATATGTACAACAGACTGTGATGTTAGATAAGGGTCATAGAGTAACACGGTAGGGAGTAGCCATATACCCGGGGGTTCCCCTCTGTCAAAGTATAAGCTCAAATGGGCCTACGCGTTACACTGTTATGACAGAGAATGTATTTGTGTGTGCGTGAAATTCTGAATGTTTTGTTTTAAGTACCCGACTGCGTAGAAGGAGGGTAATGTTTTTCGAGTGTATGTATGTATGTATATTTCTTTGGCACGCCCTGGAGCCTAAACGGTTTGTCGCATTTTTATGTGAGTGGTGTCAATAGATTCGTCTTAGTCGTGAGAGAGACAGTGGGTACATCAAAATAAAAAAAAAACAATACTAAAGATTTTTGGCGCCAAAGAGTAATCTAAAAAATGTTATGTTTTCAAAATATATCAAAATCAAGAATATATAGTGTATAATAATATATAAGTCATATGTTTTATTTAAAAACAATGAATTCAATATAGATAGCAGATATTGACTCAGTCGGTTTTTTTTTACTAATAAATAATTTTACTCCTTGTAGAGCAAGAGCCCACGACGGCCAGACCTTCGTTATTTTATAAAAGCTGAAAGTTTTTCTGTACATGACCCCTACATAGGTAAGAACGACCAGCGACTATAGAGTTTGGGTTGTGGTTACTTTGGCAGATAACAGGTAGTAAAGGTGTATAAAATAGTACCTAATTTTCGTTAAAGTGTGAAGCTCAATTTTTTCATATTTTCTTCGGGATAACTTTAGAAATCTCGTCATCCATTGCCGGACACTTATGACAGTTGCTACTCCCTGCCAGACACCCCTAAACTTTAATAAATTATAGTTATACTTTCGTTATAGTATAAAAGCTAAATTTTTAACCGACTTCCAAAAAGGAGGAGGGTCTATGTTAAACTGTATGTACTTTTTATTTTTTTTATTTTATATATGTTCACCGATTTCTTCGTCAATTGTGGACCGATTTTGAAATATTTTTTTTTGTATTCGAAAGGGTATGCTCCCAATGTGGTCCCACTGCCACCATTACTGGATCTGACGATGGGATCCCAGGGAAATCGAGGGTAACCCTCATTTTTTTCAATGAAAAAAAAAATTACATTTGAAGTTTTATCCTCCAACTCCTAACCGTTAAGGAGTTGTATCTTACATCATCAGCTCATCATCATGAAATGATGACTACCAGACGCAAATACTAGAGTAACTTCAAAAAATATACAAAAAACATAGTACGTGCCTGAAAAAAATGAGGGTTTCCCTCGATTTCCCTGGGATCCCATCGTCAGATCCAGTAATGGTGGCAGTGGGACCACATTGGGAGCATACCCTTTCGAATACAAAAAAAAAATATTTCAAAATCGGTCCACAATTGACGAAGTAATCGGTGAACATATATAAAATAAAATAAATAAAAAAAATTTAAAGTACATACAGTTTAACGTAGTTTAACGTAGCATTAATATCGGAAACAAGATTCACCGACAAATCACATATAACAATGAAATACTTTAATATCTACACCACAAATCATCCATCAGGCAATAGCCATGGAGGAACTGCAATTATTGTCAAACATAATATAAAGCATTATTTACTGGAGAAATACCAAACTGACAAAATTCAAGCAACTGCTATAAAAATACAGTTAAAAAATAAATGTGAAATAACGCTATCTGCAGTTTACTGTCCACCTAGACACACAATAACTGAAGCCGACTATCGATCATACTTTTCAACCCTCGGACCCACGTACATATGTGGAGGTGATTGGAACGCGAAACACACCCATTGGGGATCTCGATTGATCACTCCGAGAGGCAGACAACTTTACAAAGTAGTACAAACACTTAGATTAGAATGTATGACTCCCTGTGAACCAACCTACTGGCCAGCAGATCGAAACAAGATACCTGACCTTCTTGACTTCTATGTAACCAAAAACATAAGCCCAAATTACATGACTATTGAACCATATACGGACTTATCTTCTGACCATACACCTGTTATACTTAATGTGAGTCTAACAGTTGCATTTATAGATCCTCCGATAAGAATTTATGACAGAAACACTAATTGGGAAAGATTTAGAGATATAATTGACTACGAATTAAACCTACATACCTCAATTCGAACGACTGATGAGGTAGAAACCGAAATTGACAAACTGAACAAAGTTATACACAGTGCTGCTGAAATGGCAACCAAAACAAGGAAAAGACTCCTACCGAAAAGTAAGGAATATCCTAAAACAATTAAGAACCTAATAACAGAGCGACGACACCTCAGGAAAACATGGCAGAGGACCAGATATCCATCGGACAGAACAGCTTTTAACAAATCCTCGGAAACTTTAAAAAAACTTATTAGGACCTTCCAAAACGAGAACTTACAGACATTCCTATCAGGCTTAACACCAACTATCGATACGAACTATTCATTATGGAAGGCCACAAAAAACCTAAATCGCCCAAAAACCCAGATACCCCCAATTAAAAAAAAAACTGGAGACTGGGCTAGGTCAGATGCAGAAAAAGCCACAATCTTCGCTGAGCACCTTTGTGAAGTTTTCAAACCGCTTCCAGATACAAATCCTGAGCATAGCACCAAAATAAAGGAATGCTTAGAAAGTGCATTGCAAGTGTGTCTACCAATTAAATGGACAAATCCCCGAGAAGTATTAAAAGAAATACAAATGCTGCAAGACGGAAAATCTCCTGGATATGACCTAATAGACGCAACCCTCCTGAAAAGATTACCGAAAAAGGGAATTGTGCAGATAGTCAAGATATTTAACGCATGCCTCAGACTCTCGTATTTCCCCGCACATTGGAAGATAGCACAAATCGTAATGGTACCCAAACCCGGGAAACCGACACAAGATGTTAGTTCATATAGACCCATAAGTCTCTTGCCGGTCACTGGGAAACTCTTTGAGAGAATTTTACTCAACAGAATAAAACCTCATCTCAAGGACGTAATTCCGAACCACCAATTTGGGTTTCGAGAACATCATGGTACTGTAGAACAGATACACCGCATCGTGGACACTGTAAACCGAACGCTAGACAGTGGACAATATTGTTCCGCTGTCTTTCTGGACATAAGTCAAGCTTTTGACAAAGTATGGCATGAGGGATTGCTCTATAAAATAAAAGAGACGATACCTAACTCATTCTACCACATATTAAGGTCATACCTGCAGGACAGATGCTTTGAAGTGAAACTGAACACTGATCTCACAGCCTTACATGAAATAAAATCTGGCGTGCCACAGGGTAGTATACTTGGACCAGTACTGTACACCTTATACACAGCTGACCTACCAACTATGGACCAAACTAAAGTTGCCACATACGCAGACGACACTGCAATATTGTCCACACATATCAATCCGGTTACAGCGTCTGCACAGCTTCAGTTGCATCTCTACGAAGTAGAGAAATGGCTAAAAACCTGGCGAATAAAGGCTAACCAAAACAAGTCATCCCACGTCACTTTTACACTCAGAAGAGAAACATGTCCCCCGGTTGTACTTAATGGTGAAGCAATACCACAGGAACAACATGCTAAGTATCTGGGCATGTACTTGGACAGGAGACTAACGTGGCAAAAGCATATCTGGACTAAACGTAAACAACTAGATACCAAGCTGCGTAACATGTACTGGATAATAGGTCGGCATTCACGTCTCAACCTGGATAGTAAAATCATGGTCTACAAAGCCATTTTGAAACCAATATGGACCTACGGGATACAACTATGGGGTACGGCCAGCAATAGTAACATCGAAATTCTTGAGAGATTCCAAACCAAAACATTGAGAGTAATCTTCAATATTCCGCAATACATAAGCAACAGACACATCTACAATGATATAAACATCAACACGGTCAGGGAAGAGATCACCAACTTCAGTATTAAATACCAAGAGGCTATCTGGACATAGAAATGCACTAGCAGTAAAACTGAGTGGATGTGGATCACTTCAACACAAACGATTGCAAAGACATAGCGTTCCTACACTCGTGGACAGATTCCGCCCCATGAAGTGAAAGCCTCCCAAAGATAATACAAATTGGCATGGCTCACTGCGACTAAAATCACTCCAGATGAATACATCAGCCAGAAACAAAGCTTATTGTTGATAAAACAGATTGCTATGTTGCAGATGATAAAAAAAAAAAAAAAAAAAAAAAAAAAAAAACATACAGTTTAACATAGACCCTCCTCCTTTTTGGAAGTCGGTTAAAAATTTAGCTTTTATACTATAACGAAAGTATAACTATAATTTATTAAAGTTTAGGGGTGTCTGGCAGGGAGTAGCAACTGTCATAAGTGTCCGGCAATGGATGACAAGATTTCTAAAGTTATCCGGAAGAAAATAAAAAAAAATGAGGTTTATACTTTAACGAAAATTAGGTACTATTTTATACACCTTTACTACCTGTTATCTGCCAAAGTAACCACAACCCAAACTCTATAGTCGCTGGTCGTTCTTACCTATATAGGGGTTATGCACAGAAAAACTTTTAGCCTTTATAAAATAACGAAGGTCTGGCTGTCGTGGGCTCTTGGTCTATTGCTATGTGTGCGAGTTCGTAGTGACAGGTGATGTTTTTGTATGTGAGTCTAAAATGTGTGTGTGAAGATTTTCCCGTGCAAAAATGACAGACTGTTTTGTATTGGAAAAAGACGCTATGGGCTAAGGCTACTTCCCTCCGGTCAGTACGTCTGTGTTACTCTAAGGATAAGGGTATTTATAAAGGGTACGAAAAAGGTAAAATAAAAACTCTTACGAACTAAAGTGGAGGCCAGAAATGTAGAAAGAAACGCTGCAAGGAAAACAGAAGAGAATATTTAATTAGGTAGTATATTATTAGCCAATGGACGGTATGTGTATGAGCACTATGAGCTAATTCACTTAAATTCAGGAAAATATGTAATTATATAGAGTTGTTAATTAGTCTTCAGTTTAACCTATTCATTAAAATGAAAGTTAGATTTCAAATATATAGAGTTGCTAATTAGTATCTATATAAATAGTTTAACTATTCCTATATCGGCGGTTCGTTTATATTTCAATTGGATTGCATCTTTTATTTTAATTTGATTGACATTTGCCTTTTTTTTTCATTACTTTTTCATCCAAACTACGGTTGACGTATCTAGATTAGGGTAAATCGTCTACAACTTACCCAAAATCTGAATTTTAAAACGATTGAGCTAATAATTAAATCTCTTACTAATGAAAATCTAATTCAATCGTATTATTTGATTATAATATTATTAATATTCGTATCGTTACCGTCAATCGTTTTAAAATTTAAATTCGTCATATGAATCACCACCAATAACCCTATTATTGGTGGTGATTCTCTTGTTGTCATCACTAAACTTTAAAAATTTACTAAAATTTGATATTGGATTATACACTCTAATCTCATCCGCTTACACTGCGTTTTTCAATATCTCACATCCCAGCTGTCTGTCACTGTGTTTAGTTTTGTACCAAATACACATTAATCAGAGACACACGCTTGTTTATTACTTGTAAAATGTATTGTTGCATAACCAAAATTAGTTAAATTACTCAACTTAGGCCCTACTTTTCTTTTGCTATTCTAGTGTTGAACGTTTAAAACGTGTAATGTGTGACATAAAGCTTGACAAGTTGCACTAAACTTAGACGTGGTCTAAATACATGCCGACATTTAGTCAGTACCTACGTAATTATTTCTTATAATTTTTACATCTAGAGTTTAGTTTAGTTTTTTTACTAATAAACAAGCGTGTACCTCTGATCAACTTTTAGTCGATATTAAATTAAATATGTATAGTGAAAACTGAGATATTGAAAAATGGACTGTAAGTAGATGAGATTAAAGTATATAATCCAACAACAAAATTCACTGAATTTTAGTTTAGTGATGACAACAAGAGAATCACCACCATTATTTAATTAACCTAATGATTCCAATACGATAATGATTGATGATACTACTAAGACTAACCATATATTAATATACTTGTGAAAAAAAAGGAAAATTCGTTTCGTAAAATCATTTAAAAACAAAAGAAATTTAAGTAGCATAGGTATTGGGTATTGACAAAAAATTGAGAAATAATATTTTTGATGGTTTTAGCAACTCTACGACGTCTTTTTTAATTTTAAGTAAATTAGCTCAAATGATTTATTATTATAGATGTTTTTTTTCATAGCTGAGTATAGGATATGTATAAATTTTTAGTCATGTAAGCTGGAGTGCTGGATTCTCTATAGTATGAAGATGCGTAACAAAGTCTTTTAATAAGGAGACAGAAAGTCTTGTACTACTACTTTTCATGACCTTAATTAACGCCGTAACAAATTAAATAAAATAAGCGGCCAAGTGCGAGTCGGACTCGCCCATGAAGGGTTCCGCGGCAGCAAGTAACATAATATAATTTTTATTTTATTTTTATATTTGTGTTGATTGAATAAAAGGTAAATTGCAGTTTACGATTTATGACGTATTAAAAAAAACTACTTACTAGATTTCGTTCAAACCAATTTTAAGTGGAAGTTTGCATGGTAATGTACATCATATATTTTTTTTTAGATTTATCATGCTCTTATTTTAGAAGTTACAGTTCTCGCGCAATCTATTCAGTTTAGAAAAAAATGATATTAGAAACCTCAATATCATTTTTGAAGACCTATCCATAGATACCCCACACGCATGGGTATGATGAAAAAAAATTTTTTGAGTTTCAGTTCATGTATACCCCCAAAATTTATTGTTTTTTTCTTATTTTTGTGTGAAAATCTTAAAGCGGTTCACAGAATACATCTACTTACCAAGTTTCATCATTATAGGTCTAATAGTTTCGGAAAAAAGTGGCTGTGACATACGGACGGACAGACAGACAGACATGACGAATCTATAAGGGTTCCTTCCTTTGGCACGGAACCCTAAAAATGAAATGAAGTTGATACTAAAAGTAAATTGATGATATTGGTAAATTAGGAGACAAAATATGTAATTGAGAAACTGCGAGACATATTTATTTTGTTTTAAGCTTTTTGGTTTAATGCTCAAAATAATATATTTTTCAGAGCAAGCTGAATTCAGTGAAAAGATCCTGGCAATAAACTGTGTAAGTGAAAAATTCGCTGTAAACTACCGTCAATCGTATGGGTTCAATAGTAAATAAAATAGTCGTTAATGTATTAACCATAGAGCTATTATAGATAGAGTGGGGAAGACATACGGCTGACAGTAAGCGGAAACGTCCAACGGTTAGAAAGAGAGAGAGGATCGCGGTACCCTGTCTGTCTTTCTCTACTGACGCATGCGAAGTAAAGGACTATTAATGGTAATCCAATCACAACAATTAACCTTCGAATCGTTCTACTTTGCGCATGCGCAAGTACAACCGTCCGGCTGGAGGCTTGGCTCGAGGCATGAAAGTTGTGAATGGCCAAATAATAAGACACATGACATATGTCACATGATATTTAATTATGACATATGACAACATGGTAAGCTAGCCAAGATAACATATTCTATAATGGCAATGGGTACGGATTATTTGCGTAGAAAGGTTGATTGTAGGTCAACCTTTCTACGCAAATAATGTGAACGGAGGGGTAAGAAATTTGGCGCCGTGCGAAAAAAGTAAAATGAATTATGGTCCAATTTCGAACGCTGGGCGACCACCAGTTAAAATATTCAAATGAAAACTTAAACGTTGGTCTTTGGATATGCCCCACTACCACCATACAAATATACGCTATGTTACCTATGACAACTGTGTCCTTTTTTTTTTAATACTCGTAATATCGTAAATACTTTTTTCCTACGAATATAATATTTCAGATACAAAATTTGTGCTTCACGTATTAATATATAGATATACCATGGTAGAGGAGGGAAAATTAGAAAATTACCTATTCTATTTCCTAACCACAAGAAAGCAGTTTATTGACGATAAATTCATGAAAAGAATATGGTCTGATATGTACACATGCTTAGCATCCAAGCTATACGACCCTCTCATGCCTAGCTTCGTGCATACTGAGCGCCATTTTGTTTTTTTTTATTTTTATAACAGCCAGGCGGCGCAATACTTACCGATTTCATAGAATCCTTGTAAAATACAAAAAATAATTATTACATTTTTTTTTTATAAATAAACGTTTATTATCACTATTAACAAAAACGAATAACAAAAACATGATTGTCTATGGACATATACATTTTTATATAAACACTTGATACTTTTCTTCCCATATTTATGGAACAAGAAGGGTGGTTGAATGTCCTAAAAATAAAATATTTAGTCACTTAAGTTGTAAAATATATGAGAATATACCAATAAAGTAGATTAGAAAAATAATTCTACTAATTTATTTAATTATCACCCGATTTACACCAGCTATGCTCATGTTAGTGTCGTGCTTTCGTCCATTTCTGACCTAATTTGGATAACAGATATACATATTTAAAGAGTTCCTATAGTAAAACAGAGGATTTGAAGACCACTATCAACCATAGCTGATATTACTTTCATTAATGCTAAATTCACGCGATTTTAACTAATGACTTTGTTTTAAAACTTGCTTATACTTCAGTGCGTCTATCAAACATTTATGTTTCATTACAGATGCATTCATTATCCCATTATATACCCATAACCAGATGTACCCCCGTACCCCAATTGTACCCAATTTCGTTTTGATTATAGATTATTGAATAAATCAGTATCATCATGAATAAGGCGTGTCCCTGGGAGTCTGATGTCTTAAAGTCCGAATTGGGAGTTGTGGATTCGATACCTACGTATTGCATTAAATAGGTACTGTTTCTTTTCAGTTAAATTTATATATACTAGATGCATTCAGATTGAGCAAACAAATTAAATGTAAGTAACGACTGTTTTTATTTTGGCATGGGTTATTACATTGTATTTTTTTTAATCAATAATGTGCATAAATTTTAACTATTTTTTTTTTGGGATTAAAATGATTATAAGGTAAATTAAGTAATTAGTATGAAGAAAAATGAATTTTACTTTCTAATAGGTGTCATAACTTTTATAAAATGGTTGGAACAGAAACCCTGAATACATAAATCCTCTAATAAGTTCGTTAGAAACTTGATTCGTTCGTTAAACTTTTAAAACACATATTTACAGTATTTACTTAATTTTTTTTAAATAATAAAAAAAAATTTTTAAACAAAATGTACACACAGCAAATGAAATAGCTAGTCATATTTACATGTGTGTGTTATTTCGGTAAGTATAATATATACGTTTACGTAAATTGTAAATAACTCGTTTCATAACTTATACAATTTCAAATTGTCAGTGTTTCTAAGCTATTCTGCATTATTACTTTCAATTTCCCATTTTATTATAATCACAAGGCCTTCGACCCACTTATTGTTACTACTGTGACCAGATATTTCATTTGTCGTGTGTATACAAACTAACACATAACCCAATTTCTCTATGTGAAATCTTATGTTGGCTATATTTTATAGCATGACAAAGCCTTCTAACACTCGACAGATGTACTATGCACAAAATATAAAAGAACAAAAACACACAAAGATTTATAAAATAAATATTCTTACCGATAGGTAGAGAGGCAGCTGAGTTGGGCATAGAAGAGGCCCCACCACCGGGCGATGGGGGCGCTGTTAGTGCTGACAGAGCCTGGGTATAAAATAGTACATTGTTCACCGAGGGAAGAAAGGGACCGATTACTAGAGAGGGAGCAGTTTGTGGCCCGAAGGCACAGCCTAGGGCCACAATACTCCCGAGGTAGGAATGGGACTTTCACCCGAGTGCTACACAGTGCTTTATACTACACCTGTGAGAAACATTTAAAGACTTGTATTGTAGAAAGTATTTAAATCAAAACGTAAGACACCATGTAAGACACAATTTAGCTTAGAATTTGACCGATATTTTGCGCTTCTTTTGTTTTTTTTTATTCTTCACAAAAGGATGGCAGTGGCACGGAGATTCCATATTTAAATTATATGAAAACTCCTTGGGCAGGCGCATTCTCCTTGCAGTGATGTTGTCCTGCGACATCAGTGTCCAGTTAACGCCCTTAGACGCCTCTTACCACACCCATGGGATGAACAGGGGTGATGAAACTCCGTATGACACACTTACAGCTTTGGTCGTAAATCATTAAAACGTGAAAATAACATTCGGGATACGATACGAGAATTTCTATATCACGATACAAGATTAGCAATTACTCCATAGTTCAGGGTAACTTCGATAGATGGCGCTGTAATATGTTTCTGCTGCGCTGTAAGTGAAACGGATCGCCAATTACTATGAACACTTACCATATGTGAACTAGATGAGTCCATGTGCGGTGGTTGTAATTCCACAGAAGCGCATTTACTGTTGGACTTCTTTTTACGCAGACCGAATTTGCGACGATCCTTCTTCACGTTGGGAGAAGCGCCTTCCAAAGATACCTGCAAACAAAAGAGGACATAATTATTTGTTGAAGTAAAATAATGCTTTATCAACAACCCATAACATCCCACTGCTGGGCTCGGGTCCCCTCTCAAGAGAGGGTTAAGGCCATACGTCCGCACGCTGGCCAGTGCGGGTTGGGGACTGGCAACACAGTGTTGTGGTTACGTTATCTTGCCATTGGATGTTTTTAAGCCGCCCAAAGGCCTCCAATTAAGCCAAAATAATGCTTAGGGCATCAAAATTTTAATGCAGGGTCTCATGCATACGTAGTTAGTACCTGGACGACCGAGGTTAGGTCGGTATTTTTAGGGTTCCGAACCTCATAAGGAAAAATCGGAACCCTTTTAGGAATACTTTGTTGTCTGTCTGTCTGTCAAGACCCGCATGGAGGTATCAAGCTGAAATTCATATCAAACACTCAGGTCTACTGTCTCTTGGAGTTGTGGAAAAATCAAACTTCTAAGCCAACGCAATCAAAAGATACACCCGTTTATTTTGCAAATTTTCGACACTCGCAAGCGAATCAAAACCTACAGGGTACTTTCCGTGAACTCAGAATCTTGAAATTTGGTAAGAAGCAACGTCTTATAGCACAGATAAAGTCCGGCCGGTTGTTTTAGGAATGTGAATCCAAGAGTTCACTTACATCTGTATCATGATGAAGCTGTTGCTGCAACTCCAACGCGTCCAGCAACCGTTGCAGTTGTTGCACTGATAGTTGCGCTTGGCCCAACTCCCGAGACGCAGTGTCAAGTGGTCCCCCGGATTCTGTCAATCGAGAAATAAATGGATAACGTAGATTCCCGTGATTACGTCACGTTGTTTATCAATGTATCAATACAGTACAGTTTTTGAACACAATATAAATGAATATTTTGGACATCTTACACACAACGCCATCTAGCTTCAAACTAAGCAGGAAGCATGGAAGCTAGAATGACTGATAGAATATGCACCTCCAGTAAACAATTGATGCGTTGATTAGTGCTTAGTAGCCTATCTTACTCCTTATATCATCAGCTATCTGCCAGCAGGTCCATCAAAACCGGTCCAGCCGTTCCAGAGATTAGTCGGAACAGACAGACAGTAAAAAGTTTGATATAAGTACCGTATTTACTTTCATAGCCATGTAGTGAAAAATTGGCAATGACACTTTAATTTTATTTATCTGTATAGATTAAGTAGCAGTTTTAAAATTTCTATATTAATAAACTAGACGTGCCCGCTACTTCGTACACGTAACATTTGAATTTTCAAGTTATTTTTAATTTTTCACTGTTTAAACCTTCCCTGGACTACGAACATTTCAAAACCAAAATCAGCTAAATCGGCCCAGCCGTTCCCGAGGTTTAACGAGACAAACGAACATCAATTGATTTTTATATTTAAGATTATCTTAAAAGAAAGGTGTTTAAGATGAAGAAGAGAAAGAGTACTCATAGAATGTGACAGTTTTTACTTGCACATGCATAACCATTGCAAACGCTAGTGTGTAAAATATCCCTCTACCCACAAAGAACACAAAAAATGTTACAAGGAAGTATTTTCTGTGGAAGTAATGAGTCTTAACTGCCTTTATGTTAAACAGCACGTATTGTTTTCTAAACTGAAATATTCTATTCATTTTCTATAGTTTGAAACTGCGATGGTTTGTACCATCTTCTTTTTTTACATATATAGTACGAAATGAAGTCACTTACCCTGTCTGCTCGCTTAGACTTTTAAAATACTCAACGGATTTTAATGCAGTTTTCAGCAATAGATAGTGATTCATGAGGAAGGTTTATATGTATAATACATGCATATTATAGTCGAGGAAATATGTCAATTTCAAGGACTTCCGTGCGAAGCCGGGTCGATAGATAAATATTTTATAATGTTTGTGTGGTCAAGGGCCAATCATTTTTTTTTGTGTCTCAGTTGATCCTGAAATGGTTCCTTACCTATGATCCAACCGGCCAGTCGTCCACCAGGGGTGCCGCACACGAAGCCTGCCTGGGGGCCTCTTATCGACGGCGCCGTCGGGCTTAACAGCCCTATGGAGAAATATGTCAATGTGGGGGATAGGGGTATTACAGAGTTTTGGAATATATTGGATAGTTACAAAAAATCAAGCAAGTTGGCATAGTAAGGATAATTTTGCGAAATAATTCATTGGTATTCCGGGGAATCTTAAGGAAAACTGGAATATTAATCTAGAATTCCCAGTTTCTAGCGACAGCGACTTTGCTTTCTGTTGATGTATTAGTCAGTCACCGATAAGTCCATTTTCCAATATATTCCAAAATCATGAAACTTACACACTTGCAAGAAACTAAGAAGGAAAGTGGGCGAGCGAATACTCTGCTTTGAATAATTAAGAACATCAATGTCGCTAATGAACTTTAGATTTATTTTAAATTAATAGGTTTAACCTAAGTTTTACGTTTAAATTAGTTAAATGTCATGTTATTCTAAGAATTATGTATGAAATATTTAGCTAAACTGATGTCTCAGTAAACTTAGTACACAAACAGTGAATTCAGACGTAATTAAAATAGCATCCTTGTATAAAAAAAACCTGACACTTTATCTCTAAGAGATGTAAGTACACAATTATACCTACAAGCAAAATGCCACTTACAGGTGGCCTACTCAGAAATAACATTCACAGGTGGATTACTCAGAAATGCCACTTACAGGTGGTTTGCTCAGAAATGCCACTTACAGGTGGCTTACTCAGAAATAACATTCACAGGTGGTTTACTCAGAAATGCCACTTACAGGTGGTTTGCTCAGAAATGCCACTTACAGGTGGCCTACTCAGAAATAACATTCACAGGTGGTTTACACAGAAATGCCGCTTACAGGTGGCCTACTCAGAAATAACATTCACAGGTGGTTTGCTCAGAAATGCCACTTACAGGTGGCCTACTCAGAAATAACATTCACAGGTGGTTTACTCAGAAATGCCACTTACAGATGGCTTTCTCAGAAATGCCACTTATAGGTTGTTTACTGAGAAAGCCGTTGTTACTGACAGCCAAAAAAATTACGAGTAATAGGGACTGACGGCAGTTAGAGTAAAAACTACCTTTACATATAGCAGACAAGTGCATTTTCGAGGTACTAACATTCCTTTTCTTCAACAAAGGACGCTTGCATGTTTTTTTTTAAATATTAAAGCACTAGCACAAGTATTTAATCATATAGTGTCTCATTTAATTCCCTTAAAAGAAACCTCACAGTAGTCGGGTTTAACTTTCCTCTATTTTTTACCAATTATAATATATCTGAATCGATATATAATGAATTGTGAAAGAGTGTAGACAATATATGCTCTGAATTATAGAATGTTTATCTCTGTTAACAGATTAGCTTAAAAAAATATAACTCTTAAGATGTTGTTAATTATTCAAAACACTATTAAAACTATAAAATACTCATGCATTAAACTATGGGGCTAACTATTCGCATTGATGTCATAACCAGGACATCCTTATCTACATACTAGTTCTACATACAATACTTAATCTCCTAACTACTGAATCTTACTTTAGGCTAAGTTAAAAAACTAAATAACAGAAATTAGTAAATGTTTTTTTTTATACGGTAAAAGAATAGAACGTTATCTACTTCTGTTTCATTATCATCTTGCTGTATTATTCCAAAGACTATTGGGTGTCGGCTACTAGTTCAACCAGTTTTCCCTGAATATCAGTTTTTCCACAGAGCGGCTGGCATCGGACCTCCACAATCCTGAGCGCAAACTGAATTCGAAGGTTGAAGTAGTGGTCAGTGTATTTGAGGGTTCTTACTTCCCGATACGACTGCTATGAATGTTCGTGATGGCTTAACGTGCTCTCCGAGACACGGGAACCTACTTCAATATACTTCTAAGGCTGTATGGGAATTTCTAAATCAGTTCACCAGTAAGCAAAAGACTAATAAATACATATGAATTAAAGGCAGCAAATTTACAGAATAATCCATTCTAAATAGATCAGATGTTACGAAAACCATCTAACCAGAGTAAAAAGACATTTCACTGGTACACCGATATAATGTTTTCAACTCTTCATTCTGTTTCACATCCATATTAGAATACGACATCGAAATAGACTTCGCATCACCGAATTTATTACTAACATACAAATAGTACACTTTCATTTCCTTCTGTGGTATTTTATCCTTTAAGAATTTTATGTACACTTTGTCCGTCTGCGAATGATTAGATACCTTAAGTAGAGGTGACAAAATTGAGATTCCTTCAACCTTTTCTGTAACTTTCGGGGTCAGTTTTTTCCTTTTGATCTCTCGGTCATAGTTATTATCTGCCTGGAAATGGTAGTTATGGGTCGCTTCAGAGTCCAAGATACTTTTGATAGCTATAGAACGTTCTCGAGTGGAGATTGGTTTAAATCGATTTGGAAACGGAGGAGCGCGTTCAACTTCTACTTTATTTAAATTAGTTTCAAATTTATCAGTTGTTTCAATTTTAAAGTTCTTTGGAATGATTTCACTGTCAGTGCAATTTTTTATGTGATCCATAGTCTGTGATTCAGAATGCGCAGTGTTTCTAAAGTCTATTGCACTTATTCTTTTATCAAGTACACGTTTGTTGTCAGCGAATTTAACAGTGACCGTATTAGTTGTCATTTCTCTGGTATCACCACTGCTAGTGCTTGTTGGAATGTCAGGATATTGCGTTGCTACCTCCTCAATGTTCGAAGTACACGATTCTTCATTATAAATGTTACCCAGAAAACTTAAGCCTTGGGAATTACAGCAGGCTTTCATAACTTTTTCATGTTTCTTTTTCAGTTTCAAGTATAAAGAATTAATATCTTTATGTAAACTCGGTACATTCTTTGAGAGCAACGTTAAATTTTCCAACAGGAGTAGAATAAACTTTTCATCAATAACCCTAGGTATTGGTTTTTCAAATACAGATGTTGGTGATATCTGACATTGTTCAACTTTAGAATTCAAGGCTATGCCGTTATTTTCATTTTCTTTATGTTTTTTCTTACACTGAAATTTAGGCAAAGTATCTTTTCTGAAAGACATAATATAACAAGACTGCTGGTCATCATTGTCAAAGTATTCTCTATGGTAAGCATTACTGCTATCGAATGAAAGACCCAAAGAATGTTCACTTTCATGCGTCACTCGGAAACTTTTGTTAGTTTTATCAGTACTACTTAAGTATGGTTTCAAATCAAATTTTCTTGGGAGTTCAACGAAAGACCTTCTTCTCGATTCGTTATTAAATAAATCGTTAGAAGTTTTGCTATTCGGTGGAACATAACTTAGATTTCTATCACTTGCACTTTTATTGTCAAAGCGCCTGGACTCTGAAAATTCTAGTTTTAAGCGTCTCCGATCGAATTCACCCACATCCTTCGATTTTTCTTTTAGCTTTATTGTAATTGACATGAGGCCTTTCACTACCGGATCGCTAACCATAGAAATATGTTCTAAATCATACTTTGCAAGATCAATAACAATCGTTTTTTCATCAATACTTTCGTATATTAATTTCTTTCCAAGAAAATCTTTGCCCTTGCCTGACTCAAAGTCTTGTTCATTTGTAACGCAACCATCTTGAGATTCTGTTTGTGATTTGTTACTGTCCCAACTTTTTGCATCAACTTTCTTTGCTCTCGAGAATATAGTTGTCACTTTGTCAAGAATATCTTTTAAATATATCTGACCTGGATCTACATTTTCATTAGTTTTAATATTTTCTGTTTTCATGTTGGTAACACTATTTGAAACTTTTTTTATGACGGATTCAGTTTGAACTTCGCATTTAGGCTCAAGTTTAGTGACGACAGAACTAGACTGAGAACTAGTGTTGGTCAAACTGTTACCATCATTAAGCAAAACATCTAAGTAAATGCTTAGAAGGCCTTTAGCGATATCAGCAGAAATAGATGTTTCGCTAATGAGATGGTTGATGGAGTCTTGAATTTTTTCAGTAGAAGAACTAGAAAAGTCTTTTTTAAGTTCATTGGTATGCCGATTTTTTCCAATGTTATCAATCAAAGTTTTAGTTGTTTTGATATCTTTATCTTTACTTTGTTTTTTCGCTGTGGTCTTAACTATGTACACTGTGTTTTTAAGCAAAGTTTCTAATTCTTGGATTCTCCGTTCCTTTTCAAAGCTTTCTGTATCACGTTTTGGACTTGGACAATCCATTGGGCATTGCCTTTGATCTGCCCTAGTCATTTTACTAATAGGCTTCTTTAAGACAGGAGGTTTGTCCTGAAGGGTAACACTTATGCCGTGAAACTGAGTTTCTTTGGTTTCCATATCGATAAAATCATTTGAGATCATTTGATCTTTAGTAAAGTATTCATTAGATTGTCTACTTATAGACTTCGTGCGCCTCATATGGTTTTTGACAGAAGCGAAGGATGTATTCTTTAACCAGTACTCTAACAGACTTCGGAAAAGATGTTTTACTGGATGATCGTGATCTAATTTTAACTCATATAACTCTCTTATAACCAATTGTATATATTCTTCTGCTTCGTAATCTCTGTTCTTACTTCTTATAAGTGACAATATAAGTCTTTGAGTAATTTGGTCGCAGTCTGATGCAGTCATAACATCTTGGAAAGTTTTATTTTTCTTTTGCTGCGTACATACAGCAACTTGAATTTCGTTGCTTTTTTCGTCAATCTGTGTGGAGCAAGCCACTTCATGGCTTATTAATCGATGATGTTTAACTGTCTTGTTTCCAAGTAGCATACTTTTGCTTATAGGTTTTTTTAATGCGGGCTCGTCAAAAATATTTCTATATTTGACTAAATTGGTCGACTTTTTGCTCCTCCTCATGGAGTTAACTGGACTTATGCAGCGAGATTTCTTCCGGGTGAAGAAGTAGTATGCTTGTGTTTCATTAACCTTGTTGTCGGTTGGTTTTAATGGTTTCACATTCAATTGATTTAACTGAGACGTATTTTCTAAAGTATTTGCAGAGTCTCTATGGTCTTCTATTGCTTGTACGTCTTCGATTTTATTGTCTATTTGTTGGTTGGTTATTAGTTTTATTTGCTGTGGCGTATCTTTTAAGGCACCCGAAGATTGTCGAGAATCATTTAAATTGGCAAGGTTGGCATTTTTCAAAGAATTGTTATCCAAGTCTGTACTGTGTAACTGCGATTCAGCTAAAGTACTTCCTAGGGAGACATTGACAGATTTCTGTTGATGGATAATTGGAGATTTTCGCTTTTCTAAATTACGTTTATCCAATCTTCTTGATACACAGTTCATAGAACATAGGCTAATATGATTTTCGCACGGTTTACCGGAGCAGAGATTATCGAGTTGTTCGTTCAATGTTGTTTTGCTTCCAGAAGTGGAATCACTGGGTAGAATGGTATGACTTTCGTAATCGTATGAAGAGCTGGATTCTGATGAATGGGAACTAGTACCTTTAGGATAGAGGAAAAAAGGGGTATAGGATTAAAATAAGGATGGTTAAGAAAAATTTGTACAAATATTACCTGGATTGACTTTGTACAATATAGGACTAGGTTACTTTATCAGTTGCTTGTGGTATTATACCTGAATTTAAACTATTTTGAATAAGTATAACCTCAGTAAGATATAAGGAACTTCACACTTTTTATTCTCAAAAGCCTGCCTTTTGCAACTATTACTTCTCAAGGGAATTGTAAATGTGTTTTTGCTAGACGCAGTTGTTATAATGTATGTATATATGTCCTTTGGTTAAAATTTATAATTCCAAAATTTCATTTTCCTACTTTTAGCCTATAATATATAAGATTTCCTCAAGCATTCTATCAGTAAGTGCAAAAAAAAAAGATTTTTTCTAACTACCCACTCTATAGAAAAAAAAATGTCTAATAAAAATTCATGCTTAGTGAATATTTTATTTCGAAATTATAAAACTTACGTGATGATGTGTCTGTAGGCGGTAGATCGTCCAAAGGCGGGTGGATCTTGGGAACCGACTCCCGCGCACCGAACGTGAGAAGATGTTGTCGGTATAACCTTTAAATAGAAAAGTATATAATAATATTAAATATTATTTTAAAAGGTTTCCCCATCTTTAAGAGACACACCGTATGAGAAATATATCCTGTATCGTAGGTAACTTTCCAAACATATAAGAAACGGATACAGAGAACACTCAGACTCGGAATAACAATCTGTAGTTTTTTTTTAAAGACAACTCCCGCACTAGGAATAAATCCTGTGTCGCGGGGGACTTTACAAACATACATGAAACGGACACAAAAAACACCCACACTCAGAACAACAATTTGAGGATCATACAAAGTGTTGTCCTACGTAGGATTTGAACCCACGACACTTGGCGAAGTAGGAAACGGCGTAGTGACCGCCAACCACTAGGCAAAACTTGCATTAACGGTGGTAATCACTTACCATCAGGTGAAACGATTTCTTGTATATTCCCCCTCCCCCAAAGGATTTATTCCTAGTGCAGGAGTTGTCTTTAAAAAAAAAACTACATATTGTTATTCCGAGTCAATTTATACTAGCGCAGAGTCGAAGCGCATCGAAGCGTCAAATACTTTACAACACATAACAAATTCAACCTTAACTCCACAGCGTAACGCACACATTACTTCTGAGATTTTAAAAAGAATGCGCACAGCGTTGTTCACGTTTTTAAAATCTCAGAAGTAATGTGTTGTTATGTTCAGTTTTGGAAAAACGCTTCGATGCGCTTCGACTCTGCGCCAGTATAAATTGACCCTTAGCGTGGCTCTTGTTACCTTCCTCACTTGACGAAAAGTAAAGACTCTATGTTTACCAAGTACGGTGTTTACAAACTCACCTATGAGTCTTCAAAACGTTCAGCCAAGTTCTGAACACCTCCGGGGTCTTCGCTCTTAGGTGGTAGATGAACTCATCAGCGTCAATGTCGATGCGCCTGCGCCTCGCCTTAGCCGATATGACAGAGAGACCCACGTCTACAGATCCGTGGAGACGACCGCGGGCGACATCTGTCGGGGATCTCGCGTATACTAATATACCACCGTCTACCACGAAAAAACGCTGAAAACAAGAAAATTACTTGGTGAGGTTTTTTTACATTAATCTATATATATAAAAATGAATCGCCGAAATGTATACACGCGCATAACTTCCGATCGGCTGCACCAAATTAAATAATTCTTTTTTTATGAGTCCGTTATTGTTAGGACAAGGTTTGTATACAAGAAAAGTTTAAAAATAACGGGCAGTCTTTTTTTGTCAGCGACTGTACATTGCCTGTGGGAAGCTGAGACAGATATGTAAATATGGCGGTACGAAGTTCGCCGGGTCAACTAGTTTCTTTATATAAGTACCCTAAACAAAAAGAGATGGAAAACTAAGGTTCTATTAGCTTTTGCATCCGGATCCTCCCGTGTATATGTCGATTATCGCGTGACAATTGGCCTATGTACTTCCTCAAGAATCAAAGTATCTCTGTGCCAAATTTCATTAAAATCGGTGCAGCGGTCGAGCCGTAAAAACGTAACAGACCGGCAGACATATTAGTATGGACGTCCAGTAGTGGACTATTGAATTCAGTTTATGTGATGTAAATATGTAGGTAAATCGGAACAATTAAAGGTACCATGCCCTTAAGTACGGCTAAGATATGATTCTGTAGGGAAATGGGGTATCTCTCCATTTTTAACATATACTCAGTTTTAACATACCTTATGCCACCCCTTTAGAGGCCATTTTCTTTTTTTATGTAGGTACCCGTTGAAGACATCAGGCCGCTTCTCAAACCTCTGACCATCTTTTAGCCCTTCTAGAACTTCCCACTCACTACCTCGCCGCCGACTGAAAAATATACAAACTCCTTTTTAGATCAATGGGTGACTGAAATAACCGGCTGTGGTCTTATTCGAAACTATTAGTACCCCGCAATTTCGGCTGTATTTTTAGATACTCTTTATTTGTTTTAGGTTTACAGATACGATGTTTGAGAAACTAAATTCTCTTTGTATTTTTTTAACTGTGGATTTTTGGGGTTATTTAGAGCGGAGAAATATATTTAAAAAAAAATATCCATCTAGATATCTTAAATTTTAAAAACAGGCACGCCGCGCGCGCCGGTTCAAAGTTTATCCAGCAGTCCTTGAGTTTTAAAGGGTGTTATTGTCGGCCTCACAGAAAACCGGTGTGAAATAGTGCTTGCGCTGTGTTTTACCAAGTGAGTGAGGATACCGGAGGCCCATACCCCAAGCCGTATCTCCCCCCCCATCAACGCACTTGTGGCGCCTCTGGTATTGCCATGGGCGGCGGTAATCGCTTACCATCAGGCGATACGTCTGCTCGTTTGCCGCCCTATTACTTACATAAAAAAAATAGGTCAGATCATCATAGTACATAATAATTGAGAGAAATTGGTTACCTTCTAGTCTTGCCACTGCGTGGAGGCTGCGGTGGCGGTCGGGGCGCTCGGTCCCCGCTGTCTGCGGAGAGCGACGCCGTCTCGCCGGAGCAGTCCGAGTCGGATGGAGCCCTGCGGAGCGCCGCTGCACGGCCCGCAGCCCCTCTACGACGTTCCCCTGAAACAAAAATAATAAAAAATTAAACAAGATGTTTTAATTTTTGGATTTTTACAAAACTGAAGCACGTCATTTAGTCGTGGGAGTCGTAAGAGCGTACTATACTCCTTGCGCTGTAGGTGCAGGTGGTTTTTGTAGACTAGAACATTCTGGTTGGTTTAATTTAATTTAATACAGTTATTAATGATTTAATATATTGCGAATGTGGTACAGCTGAAATACTAAGTCATAATTTGTAAATCGCGGCAACTTTCAAGTGTGAAACGAAATGTTACTTAAATTCACCCGCACCATGCTAGAGCGCAAAGAGTATAATAGAGCAAATTGTTCAGGATAACAGCACTGCAAAAACACTTGAAACAAATCATACAAAGTCTGGCCAGCTTGGTAGTATAAAAACCTCATTTCTAAGCAAAAGCGCAAGTACAGTGGGTTCCTAAAAGCTGTAGATACCGTGGGAGAGCTACGCTTCGGCATGAATGGGCCGGCTCGACCGGATTGGTACCACGGCCTCACAGAAAAACGGTGGGAAACAGCGCTGTTTCACCGAGTAAGTAAGGATACCGGCCCATCTCCCCCCATCCCCCAAAAACCGGCAACGCACTTGTGACGCCTCTGGTGTTGCGGGTGTCCATGGGCGGTGGTAATCGCTTACCATCAGGCGATACGTCTGCTCGTTTGACCTCTATTGCATAAAAAAGAGGTATTTTTAACTAGTCCCGCCCATGTATGTGCTCACCACTGTAACTCCTGTACACCAGGGTCAACAGCAGTGACCCACGAACACACCGAGTTATTGCACTCGGGGTCCTCGGGGAGTTCCAGGAATAAATATAAGACTAGCTGAAGATTTCGAGAAATAAATATTATATCTAATTATATATAGATAGGTAAATATAGGTAGGTACACTTTCAAAGCAAATACAAGGCTTTTATTTTGTTTAAGGCCCCATGGGTTTTCATCTTTCTGGGGCAAATCGGCAAGGCATACCTGACTCGAAACGAATAAAATTTTTACAAAATAAAAACCGACTTCAAGGTTCGAGTCGATTTCTCTTTGATTCAATCATCAGATCTTAGTGTCTTTATCATGGTACCACTGTTGGGATATCCCTTTCCATTAAAAGAAGAATCATCAAAATCGGTTCATAAACGACGAAGTTATGCGCGAACAAAAATAAAAAAAACATACATACGGTCGAATTGAGAACCTCCTCCTTTTTTGAAGTCGGTTAAAAACCACAGCATTACATCATATCTTCTTCTTCAGGCATACCCAAAAAAATTAAAATTCATGACTGATGGAACCAATCTGAGTTGGTCGGCCATATACCAAGACTAGGCACTACTCTAATTTAGCGATCGAAGTCTCGGGAAAACAAGCCTCGCCTTTCGACAGGCTCCGAGGGTACAAATTAATAATTAGAATTACCCTTTCCTATGTTTCCAAAGTTCAAATGTTTGTATAAATCTTTTATCAACAACTTTCTAACATACGAAGCGCGTAAGTTAATTACACGACGAACAATTCAGTAAAACAGACCCAAATTATATAACCCTATGTGGTTTTAATTAACAAACTGTTTTCTTTATATTAATATACAGTATGTATATTATCCTGGAGGGTTATTCTCGAGGGATGGGAAATGATTTTAGGGGTTGAATTTTATTTAAACAATTCTGAATGTCGGGTTAAACCTTTATGTTGTATTCCCACGACGTCGCGGGAGCCGCCGATAAACACTCAATACAACAATTGGTCTGAAAATAGCCAGATTTCACGTTTTTGTTTTATATGAAGGCTAGGAATAAATCCTATGTAGCGGGGGACTTTACAAACATACATAAAACGAACACAAAGAACATCCAGACTCAGAACGACAAAGTGTTGTCCTATGGGAATTGGGATTAGAACTCAGAACAGTTGGCGAAGTAGGAAACGGCTGACCGCTAAACCACTAGGCCAAACGTGCAGTCAACTAGGCCAAATATTTACTAATATATAAAGCTGAAGAGTTTGTTTGTTTCTTTGAACGCGCTAATCTCAGGAACTACTATTCCGATTTGAAAAATTCTTTCAGTGTTAGATTGTCCATTTATCGAGGAAGACTATAGGCTATATATCATCACGCTAAGACCAATAAGAGCGACCGAATCGGAGGGAAACTATTACGCTACGGGCAATAGGAGACGCAAACGAGGTTGCGTGGGTCAGCTAGTTTATGATAAAGAGGGTGGATAGGCAAATATATTACTTTGTAGCAAGTGTCTACCACGGCTATAAACATTAGCAACTCAATCTCTTGACTGCACAGATGGTGTTGTGGTTTACTGGACGTCACGCAGTTTTCTACTGCGGTAAAGTGCTGATGGTTTATTCGTGGGGGAGCCACGCTTCGGCATGAACGGGTCGGCTCGACCGGAGTGATACCTCGGCCTCACAGAAAACCGGTGTGAAATAGTGCTTGCGCTGAGTTTCACCGAGTGAGTGAGGATATCGGAGGCCCATACCCCAACCCCATCCCCTATCTCCCCCATCCCCCAAAGGCCGGCAACGCATTTGTGACGCCTCTGGTGTTGCAGGTGTCCATGGGGGCCGGTAATCGCTTACCATCAGGCGATACGTCTCCTCGTTTGCCCGCCCATAACATAAAAAAAAAAAAAAAAAAACCACATGGGACAACGCTTCGTGTGATTTACAAATTGTTATTCTGAGTGTCCTACGTGACCGTTTCATGTATGTTTGAAAATACCCGCGCGACTCAGAATATATAGATATTCCCAATGCAGATGTCATTGCAAAAAAAATCATAAGTGGGCTACTGGCCCTTAACTGATTAGGGAGAAAGGTAAGGTACTCTTAATACCACATGCGACAAGTTTACAGTTTGGTTGTGCTGTTGTGCATGGCAAACATTTCTTGAAAAGCGCACTGCAATAGCTGCCAATTTTATAGTAGAGGGACTTTTGTCGAGTTAATAATTGTGAAAGTTTCGACGAGTTTACACTTGGTTATGGTCAGGTATTACAGCTAGTTCGCTTCGTTAATAGCAATCCAAGATATCATCATTAAATAAATAAATATTTCGGATATCTAACACAACGCCATCTAGTCCCAAGCTAAGCAGAGCTTGTGTTATGGGTACTATAGACAACTGATACAAATACATATATACTTTATTTTTGTAAATACATACATATTATACATAGAAAACACCCTAACTCCGAAACAAATATTTGTAGATCATACAAACATTTGGTCCGACCCCCGGAATCGAACCCAAGACCTCATGATCAGCAGTCGCACACGCCAACCGCGAGACCAACGAGGCAGGACATTGACAGTCTCTAATAGTGCTTCTCTTTGCATTGCTGCATAATTTGCTCCTTTTTTTTTACAAATTTGCCCCCTTAGCTAAGTTACAACAATCATGTGTATTCACACATGATTGTTGTGTGGCCGGTGAATACTTTAATGTATTCCTAATCCGGACAACAATAAACAACAAATACTAAAATGCCACTTCAGTAGTCTACATAATAAAAAAAAAAAACTTAAAATTCAACCATAAAAGTTACAAATCTTGGTGTAATTTTATCAAAATATTCACCACTAGCGACTCGCCCCGGCTTTGCACGGGTGGATTTCAGATGCCCCCGCCGACGACACGATTCGTGCATTTTAAGTCTGTGATATCTCCGAATATATTCATTTAAATTAGATACTGTAAAGGGCCATTTTGATCTATATTAAATGCAAAATGTATTTAATTTACTTAATTGTATAAGGATTCATTTTGTATTGCTTAAAATCACTTCGTAAATAAGCCATTATTTCTCGTAAAAAGAAAGGAATAAAAAATGGTTGTTGTGGGTTATCCCTAAGAGATAGACATATACCGTCGCGGACTTTTTTGTAGTACTTTTTAAGGTGTACAATACTGTAGTACATTATTTTGATCTATCTCGTAGGGTGCAACCAGCGTTTGCAATGTAAGCACAAAAAAATGTGTTTATTTGCTACATCACATTAGAAACCTCGAAAATTAACAGTGTTTCCATACTATATTTTGCATTTATTATACATAAAAACCTTCCTCTTGAATCGCTCTATCTATTAAAGAAACCCGCATCAAAATACGTTGTGTGGTTTTAAAGATTTAAGCACACAAAGGGATATAGGGACAGAAAAAGCGACTTTGTTTTATACTATGTTGTAGTGATTTTTATTCTCACTTAACATAACCCAACTCCATCAATCGATCATTCTCCGGCGTCACGGAGTGTTACAAAGGTGACCTAAATAAAGCTTACCAATATCGCATTTTATTCGGGGGATCCTTTAATCATAATCATTTGACTGTCATGTAAGGCGTGGACAGAGAAACTTGGATCGATTGTAAGGAAGAATGTTTAACGGGCGGATTTTCACCTCACTAGTTCCAACGGCAATTAGTTTTTGAGGAACAATATCTCACTATTTCCTTCAGCTTACTGCCGTCTACTGCTGAACGAAGGCATCCCCTAAAGAGCGCAAACCATCCCGGTCTTGGGCAGTAAGTCGCACTAATCTACTCCTGTGAAAGTGTTTTATTTGTGAAAAGTAAATAGATAGACAGTAGACAGAAACAAATATCTCTACCAAGGTCTACAAAAGGTACCTTTTCACTGATTTACTAGAGTCTATCAGTCAATCAATAAAATTAAATTAACCATTTATTTAAAAACCCCTACGCAAGCACTTAATCGAGTAATCATGCGCCAAAAATGTCTTACATCATTTTGGAAAAGAGCTGATACTCTTATACTGCAGGACCTATATTAACCAAACATAGTTAAGAACTACCGCAAGGAAACTGACTTTGAAATGAAAAAAAAAAACAGAAACTTATAACACCCCTCTTTTTGCGTCGAGGGTTAAAAACAAGTCCAACGAGTAGTACTTACAGACATCTACACGTTTATCATAAAAAAGCAATTAAATACATTCGTTTTCAACTGCGAATTACGAAGCCCTGAAAAATCCAGGCCATCGATATCTGCTGGAATTTATATTGGAATATATTTTCAAAAGTCTATACCAAAACAAAGGTCATAAATCTGAACCTGCATTGTAAAACTGCAGCCAAAAGCTGTCCCAATTACAATAAACCTTCAAGCATGACTAGTAGGTCACAGGCAGCGCAATGCGACGCACTATTAGAAGTTCATGTTAACATTATAACGTCTACCGATTATGGAGTTAGATATATCGCATACTTATCGCAACTTAATCGATTCCTTTGTGTATTAAGTTGATGGTTTTCATATTCTTTGGTATAATTGCTTCTTAGGGACAACAGTAGAATATACTTTTATCTATTAAATACTAACTTTTGCGCGCTGCTCCGTCGGTTATCGCAGCAAAGAGTAGCCTATTTCCTTTCTCAAGAATCAAAGTATCTCCATGCCAAATTTCATTGAAATCGGTGCAGTGGTTTGTCCGTGAAAGCAGGACAGACAGACTGAGTTACTTTCGCATTTATAATATAGGTATGGATAATTGTCGTTCTCATGTCACATTGTTACCGATTTTCACGATTTTTTTTAATGCAAGTTTTGCTGGCGTGCCTAAAAAAGAACAGTTAACATCACGTTTAGACGAATAAGAGCCGAGTATGATTGAAAAGAGACGCAGACGAAGTTGCGTTGTCCGGCTAGTGTGGTCTGCTGTGCTTGAGGTGTCGGGTTCGATTCCCCGGTCCGACCAATTTTTTTTAATAATCTTCAAACAATTGTTTCGGAGTTTACTATGTATAGGTAATATGTATGTATTTACAAAATTAAGTAAAGTATTCTATGAGTCAATTTAGCTGTCATAATGCGAGCTTTGCTTATTTTGAATCTGTGGCATGTCTGGGAAGATGGCATCGTGTGGCATATGTTCGAAATATTTAAAAAACAGTCATAATACGTATAATAAGTGTGGGCGCACACCGGACTCGACAAACTGTCTCCGACAAGACAGTTTGTCGAGGCTCGACTAGGTAGCCGTAAAAAGCGTTGTGTTAGGTGGGACATGCGTTGTGGAATTGTAATGCAGGAAGTATAAATAAATAAAAAAAAGTAAATAAACACTCTATAAAGGCGTAATATCCATAATAAAATCGTCCTTTCCACTTCTTCGACCGTTTGTTCGGTCTCATGCGATGCGCGTCAGCACAAGACAACTGTCGAAAACCGTCTTGTCGCGGACGGTCTCGTCGAAGACCATTTCGGTGTGCGCCCGGCCTAACACCTTTCTCGAAAACTGAAAAACTATTTATTAATAATACGAGTCGATCCATACTGCTAGCTAGGCAGTCGACTACGCCCACAATAATTCACCAATCACTTATTGGCCGTGCAAACAGAAGAAAAATACATCACATTACATGATAACATTAGTTTATTGTGTGTGGGATAGGAGCGGCCTTTCCCAACACAACCCTATCTATTTTATTTACCTTAATTCTTTTCACTCGTTTAAAGAGATTAGATTCCTAAGGAAAGCTGGCTACAGCCAACCCAAAATAATAGGATTCGTGTTGTCGTATTTCGATGGTGAGTGCGATACCGGAGGCCCAATGATGCAGTGGGTACATGTTGCATTGTCTGCACTTGCAGTGAGTACGGTGACCACCACTCTTGGATTCTGCTCATGTTTTCTATCAGGCAGAGTCAAGTCACTTTGGCAGGCTCATATATGAAACAAAGAAGACGCCAGTTCTTTTAGATCAACCAAAACCAATTACACATTGCGTTGACTTTAAATAACATTATAGGGCTCCCACACATAACTTCGATGCGATACGACGCTGCGTGAAGTTCTTGGGGTGCATTCGTGTGAGTTCGCAGATATTTGTCGCAAGTTGCAATTCGCAGTTATGTGTGGGAGTCCATAGTCCTTAAAATATTGCTTAATCTGTGACAGTAGTCACGTGTCAGTCAGAACCTACCAGGTTAGATTTAGGTGTGATTTTTTAAAATTTATTATGTATTGTACTTGTACTACATTTGTGATAAAACTGGCACGTTAAGAATCAAAATATAGGTGAAACAAAATAAAATTGCTTGATCAAATCCGTGCTGAAATTAGCATGGTTGTACTACCTTGTAACTATATTATACTGCTTACAGCTGTTGTTTGATCACTTTCCTACTTGCAATTATCCATCAATTCTTACTGAATTGGTTAGCCGTAGAGGATTGGTTTTAGAGGGATGGAATTTTCCGGCAACAATTCCAGTTACGCGACCTTGACATTGACCCTTAGCCATTGTTTTAACTCTTCAATTAATCAATTCATCTGTATAAGTTCCATCTTTTTAACCGACTTATAAAAAAGAGGTTCTCAATTTAGTTGCATTTTTAACCAACTTCAAAAAAGGAGGTGGATATCAATTCGACTGCTTTTTTTTATGTTTGTTACCTCATAACTTTCGACTCTGTGAACCGATTTTGACGATTCTTTTTTTATTTGAAAGCTGGTGCTTCCCGTGTGGCTCCATGTCAATTTGGTCCAGATTGAAGTCGGTTTCTTTTTGTAATTTTTTTTTAATATGTGGCAAAGGAGCAGACGTATCACCTGATGGTAAGTGATTACCGCCGCCCATGTGTTATTATTTGTCTCCTTTTCTTCGCTTATCTACACTACTGGCCATCTTATTCATTGTCACCGGTCGATGTCGATGGCAAAACCTATTGACTGAGATCAAAACTATATACAGTCAAATGTGGGCGTTTATTACACCTCTGCTTACCCCTTATAGTTAAAGGTGTGAGTGTATGTAGGTCAGTACTTATATGAAATAGAGATTACATTATATGTTGTTTTAAACTTTCATGGTCAGAAACATTAAAATAGAAATCTACGGGATTGCTACCATGTACCTTTTTGTTTGTGAGTATCCGATATTTCGGCGCTGTTGCAAGCGCCATGATCACGGAGTAACTAACATTATATGTATTGTGTAAAAGGCCTTGTCACCGTATCTGATACGATTAGTCTAGATTAATACTGATACGAGTTTCACAAACCGTGTGATAGCAGATAGCATCTTCATTTTCCTCTATCTCACTTAGGTACAGGAAAATAAAGATCTCAAAATGCGTATCACAAAAATGAAAGCGTGTTTTAGAAACTACAGTTTTGCGTTAATCTATAGGTATATATATAAAATGAATCGCCGAAATGTATGTACGCGCATAGCTTTCGATCGGCTGCACCAAATTAAATAATTTACAAGAAAAAATAAAAGATAACGTTTTGTTCACGACTGTATACTGCCTTTGGAAAGCTGAGACAGATATGTAAATATGGCGGTACGAAGTTCGCCGGGTCAGCTAGTTAGTAATAATAATATAATCGCACATCTCATTATATATACGTAAGTCCGATCCTTAATGTAGTATAGCCTGTACCATAGTAACCAGACAACCATACACACTTATCCATACTAATATTATTGTTAAAATTATAGTATAAGGACATCAGATGAAACCAGTAATGCCATCTGTTGACGGTATTGTGAACTAATCAATATAATCAATCAATCTCTATTGATGTTAGATGTTCTTTATAAGATCCGCTTCCTGTATGTTGTGAACGAACTATTGAGTACAATAAAGAAAGATACTTCTCGGTAAGCCATCGTTGAAGCAAGTTGTTTCAGTGTTTCATTTACTTACAATAGGTTATGGACCCAGAAAGTTTTATCAAAGTTGTAAAGTCATATTTAGTTAGCGTAGGAATAGTGTTAAAAAGTGCAGTGGCAGTGGACGATTGCGCGTTGTATCACTGTAGTGAATTTATTTGTGTTGCACGTGCTCACACAGAACGTCGCGAACATGGCGTCTAGTACGAACTCGTTTATTGCAAATGTGCCAAAACTAAAAGGTCGAGAAAATTATAGCGAGTGGGCGTTTGCCGCCGAAAATCTGTTAGTACTCGAAGGAAAATTAAATTTCCTCAAGACTGAAGGGGTTGGAGCCGCCATTGCGGATGACGCCATGACAAAAGCCAAGTTAATTCTAACTATAGATCCGTCTTTATATGTACATATTAAGAGCGCTAAGACTACTAATGAGCTATGGCAGAAATTACAACATATGTTTGATGACTGCGGTTTTTCGAGAAGAATCATGTTATTGAGGAATTTAATATCAATACGTCTCGAAACTTCAGACTCAATGACGAGTTACATTACTCAAATTATTGAAACAGGGCAGAAATTATCGAGAACTGGTTTTTTGGTAAATGATGAGTGGATTGGCAGTCTTATGTTGGCAGGATTGCCCGAAAAATATTTCCCGATGCTAATGGCCATCGAGCATTCCGGGATCGCCATTACGGCGGATGTTGTCAAATCAAAATTATTAGACATGTCCGGAAATGAAGATTCGACGGAAACTACAGCGTTATACGCTAGAGGGCGCCAGCATGTCAATCAAAAATCGAAGCCATTGAATAAAACCGTTCACTCCTTTCACTCGTACAAAGATGGCGAAACGTCAAATGTCAACAATAGAAAAAACAAAGTAATCAAGTGTTACCGTTGTAAACAGATCGGGCATTACAAAAATAAGTGTACACAAGTTCAAGATATAAAAACAAACAACACTAATGCTTTTTCTGTAGTGTTTTTAAGCGGAAACTTCAGCAAGAATGATTGGTATTTGGATTCCGGAGCGAGTGTGCATATAACGTCAAACGTAAACAATATTCGGAATGCATCAGATAACGCGAGTATACAGAAGATTACAGCGGCTAATAATGAAATAATGCCTGTGTTATGCTCGGGTGATGTTGATATTGTTACAATCACGTCGAAAAGCAAATATTCTATAACAGTGAAGGACGTGTTATGTGTGCCTAGTATTGCTACAAACTTGCTATCAGTGAGTAAGTTGATTCAAAATGGAAACAAAGTTAACTTTCAGAGAAATTGTTGTTATATAAATAATAGTAGAAATCAACTGGTTGGAGAGGCCAGATTAGTTGATGGTGTTTATAAACTTAATGTTGAAAAGAGACACGACTGTTTATTTACAACATCTGACAGCGTGAATAGTGTGTTATGGCATAGAAGAATGGGCCACTTAAACAGTAGCGACCTTAATAAAATGAAAGAAGGTGCAGTTGTAGGTATAGACTTCAAGGACAAAGCTGTTACTGATAAAAGTACATGTGTTGTATGCTGTCAAGGGAAGCAGTCACGATTACCATTCAACCATGTGGGCACGAGAAGCAGTGAAGTACTCAACGTCATTCATGCAGACGTGTGCGGACCCATGGAAGTAACTTCAATTGGTGGCTGTAAGTATTTTCTAATTTTTGTCGATGACCACACACGCATGTCCTTTGTATATTTTTTGAAGGCTAAAAACCAGGTGTTCAAATATTTTAAAGAATTTAAAGCTTTAATTGAGAATCAACAGGATAAGAAAATTAAAATATTTCGAACTGACAATGGTCTAGAATTCTGTAATGCATTATTTGACAGTTATTTGTCTGAAGCTGGTATAGTACATCAAAAGACTAACACATATACCCCAGAACAAAATGCAATTAGTGAACGCATGAACAGAACTTTGGTGGAAAGAGCTCGTTGTATGCTATTCGATGCCGGACTAGACAAACGCTTTTGGGCTGAGGCCGTAAATACAGCCGTTTACCTTAGAAATAGGTCACCAGCATCAGGGTTACACAACATGACACCATTTGAGCTCTGGACAGATAGAAAACCAGATCTTAGTCACATCCGGATTTTCGGGAGTCAGGTCATGGTGCATATCCCAAAGGAGAAGCGCCTTAAGTGGGATTCTAAGTCTAAACCACATATTCTGGTAGGTTATGCTGAAAATGTTAAAGGGTATAGGATTTATGACCCTAATAAGAAATGTGTGTTTGTGAGCAGGGATGTCATAATACAAGAAAACTTAAAGAATATCATAGATGATCAGATATCAGTTTCAGTGGGGGAACTCTCAGAAACGCAACAAGTTAAAAGTGAAACAGATGATTCTGTTGATGTAGTCATTAGTACAGAACCTGAAAGTGGTACTAATCAGACTGATAACTTTATATTGCAGAGTATAGACGAGATTCCAGCCCCAGAAAAACTAAAGAGGATCAGGAGGCCACCACAGCGTTATGGTTACACAAATTTGTGCATGCAATCGAATGCCGAGAATGAAAATGATCCAGTTAGTGTCAAACAAGCTCTACGAGGTCCCAATAAGGACAAGTGGATTGCTGCAATGGAAGATGAACTTCAAGCATTTGAGGAGAATGACGCCTGGATTGTGGTGAGTGATGTGCCTCAAGGAAAAACTTTAGTTCAGAGTAAATGGGTTTATAAAAGAAAGTTAGGTAGTGACAACAGTGTACGATATCGTGCTCGTCTGGTGGCAAAGGGCTTCACCCAGAAACCAGGAATAGATTTTGACGAGACATTCTCACCTGTAGTGCGTCACAGTACCTTAAGGTTGTTATTTGCACTTTCTGTACAATTAGATTTAAATGTTACTCACTTAGACGTTAAAACTGCATTTTTAAATGGAACTTTAAAGGAGGATATTTATATGGTTTATCCACAAGTTAATTTGGATAGTAGTAATAGCAGTAAAATTGTTAAATTAAATAAAGCTATTTACGGTTTAAAACAGTCGTCAAGATCATGGTATGAAAAAGTTGATCAATGTTTGACAGAATTAGGCTTCAAAAGAAGTCTTATAGAACCATGTGTATTCACAAAATTTCATGATAGTGTTAAAGTTATTATTGCTTTATATGTTGATGATTTTTATGTGTACTCAAATTGTAAAGTAGAGACAGATTATATAATTTCAGTACTGAGTTCTAAATTTATAATTAAAAATCTTGGAAAGGTAAAGCAATGCCTAGGAATGAGAGTATATATTGATAATCAGAAAAATGTTTGTACCTTGGATCAGGAACAGTACATTGATCAATTGTTAACTAAATTCAACATGTTAAATTGCAAAGAGGCTAGTACACCTATGGAGTCAAAATTAAATATTGATAAAAATGATAATGGTAATGATACTAATATTCCATATCAACAGTTAATAGGTAGTCTCATGTATTTGTCTGTGCTAACAAGGCCTGACATAGCTTTCAGTGTCAGTTTTTTGAGTCAATTTAATTCTTGTCACACTAGCACTCATTGGAATTATGCTAAACGCATTCTCAGGTATTTAAAGAGAACTAAAAATTATTGCATAAGGTATGTAAAAGGAAACTCAAATTTGTTAGGGTTTGCTGATGCTGACTGGGCTAATAATGGTATTGACAGGAAATCATATACAGGGTATTGTTTTATGATGTCAGGAGCTGTCATATCATGGGAAAGCAGAAAACAAAGGACTGTGGCTCTTTCAAGTATGGAAGCCGAATACATGTCAATGGCAGAGGCGTGTAAAGAATCCATGTATTTGCGAGTATTGTTATCTGAAGTTACTAATCAAGGTGTATGTCCTATTACCTTATACAATGATAGTCAGAGTGCTCAGAGGTTTATTGTTAATCATGCTTTGCATAGAAAAAGTAAACATATAGACATACGTTATCATTTTCTAAGAGATGCTGTCAGTAATAATGTTTTAAATATTAAATATATGTGTACTAATGATATGCCAGCTGATGTTCTCACAAAGGCACTTGGTGCAACAAGGCATCACCGATGCATTGAAGCCTTGGGACTTGTTAATTTGTAAAACAAATTGTTTCATGGTTTCATGTGATGTAGTGGGGGTGTTAAAATTATAGTATAAGGACATCAGATGAAACCAGTAATGCCATCTGTTGACGGTATTGTGAACTAATCAATATAATCAATCAATCTCTATTGATGTTAGATGTTCTTTATAAGATCCGCTTCCTGTATGTTGTGAACGAACTATTGAGTACAATAAAGAAAGATACTTCTCGGTAAGCCATCGTTGAAGCAAGTTGTTTCAGTGTTTCATTTACTTACAATAATTATAAATTCGAAAGTAACTCTGTCTGTCCGTTATGCTTTCAAAGTTAAACCTAACTAAAAAGAAATTTGACATAGAGATACTTTAATTCTTGAGGAAAGTACGCTGAGTTACTCTTTACCGCGATAACCGTCATAAACGCGGGTGAAGCCGCGGGCTAAAGTTAGTATATTTTTAAACATAACTATATTATTACAAATAAATTACACTTAATATGCGACCTCTGGCTTTGTAGTCTGAATCATTAACTGCTATATTCACAGCGGGCGTGGTCATCAATATTAATGACATCTGTCAAATTTGACGTGCAATGTCAAAATTAAAATTAATGAACCTATTTTTTTGCGCAAAATATAGATCATTACTAAAATTTTACAGAACTATGACGGCTAACAAGGTCTTACATCATTTAATTAAATAATTTTAATCAGTAGCTTTACATTTAATACCTCTCATTTCCCGACGTTTCAGACGAATTGCACCGACCAACTGTCGACAGTATCTGCTATGCATCTCTGAAACAAACATTTCAGATTTCACTTCGGATTTAATAAGACGCTGGCTATTACATTAAATAGAATATGGACACATTGCTTTAAGGCCCGTATTCACTTTGATTAGTGCGAGTGCAAGTGTGAAATGCAGGTGATCAATGATTGGTAGAAAATACGTGTGCACAGCGAATTCGCGGTCCACACATATTTTCTAACAATCATTGATCACCTGCACTTCACACCTGCACTCGCACTAATCAAAGTGAATACGGGCCTTTAGATTGGATATAGTCACTCAAATTAGACATTCAAATCCAAAGTGAAATCATTAACGCTTGTTACGCTGGCAACACAGCATATTATAAAAGGGGAGTCTCTTATGAGGAAAGTTCTCTGCGATTCGCTTTAATGTTTCGACCATTTTTTTAGCCCTCTGCACACCTCTTCCTTATAAACTTTAACTGTGCCGAATTTCATGCTGCTCCGTTCGTATATTTTTCATAAAAAGGGGTACAATGTTTTTGCTTCACGTTTAAATCCGTTTAATATATACTAGCTGAACACCGCGGTGTTAACCGCGGTTATTGTCATACAGCGGGAAACGCCGCGGAACAAAGCTAGTCTAATAAAAGTAGCCTAAGTTACTCCTTAGATCATCAACTATCTGCCTGTGAAAGTCCCGTCAAAATCGGTCCAGCCGTTCCAGAGATTACCCGGAACAATCAGACAGACAGACAAATAAAAAATGACATTTTAGTACATGTACCGTGTATACGTACATATACAGGGTTACAGGGTAAGTCGACCTATTCCCGTTAAGGGCGTGTAGTTGACATCGTTTCTGACTGATTTCACTAAAAACACCCTATCCTAAATCTAACCGTTTTTGAGATATTTGAATTTAATTGTTTTTACAAAAATTGCCTGATTTTCAACTGTCAGCTTAGATATTTTGAAATGTGTAGGTGTTATTATAAGTATTATTTGATTTTTACATGTAAAATAAGATGCTTTATGACCTTAATAACCAATATTATACGTAATGTTAACACATAAGTTGTTGTAGACGATTTAATCTAAAAAAAAAAAAAAAATTGAAAGTTTATTTTTCTTCAATTGATATCTAATAAAAATATTATGGCGCCTGTTCTGCAGATGTGCTTAAAAATAACTATGTTTCATCAGCTATCCAACGAGGTATAACAATCTAGGGTTTTATAAAAAAAACTTAGTTGTGAACCGCCAGGTCGCAATTCTAAAAGTCCCAGCCAATTGTTCTTTAAGGTTAATGAGGTGCCTGCGATCGAGACACCTTACCATTTGTGCAGGTGTGAGTGAGAAAAATAATCTGCAAATGTGTTTTGTGTACGTTTTGTATAAACTTGTTATTGTTAGTCTGCTTATGTGATTCGTCCGTGGTACATGTGATATTATTTTGTTATCTGTTTCCTACTTGACTCGTCTGTGTTTTTGGTCTGTTTCTTCTGATTTAAGATTGCTGTGCTTGTAAACTGGAGTCTGATTTGTGCTTGTGATACGTAACTGTTGAAGATGACAACCTACACGAATGAGGAATATGCTGACATGTTAATTTGCTAGGGATTCTGCAATTGTGTGTCTGTACATGCTCGTAATGAGTACATAAGACGCACTCTCCGGCACTCGACGGCTGGGATACCAGCCGTCGAGTGCCGGACGTGAGCGTGTTCGACGGAATTTATCGAAGACTTCGCAAAACTGGCCCCGTTTCAAACCAAACGACATACAGACTTGGGAAGACCTCTTCAACAGTTCCGTATCACAAGCACAAATCAGACTCCAATCAAGCACAGCAATCTTATATCAGAAGAAACAGACCAAAAACACAGACTATCCTTAACGAACAATTGGCTGGGACTTTTAGAATTGCGACCTGGCGGTTCGCAACTAAGTTTTTCTTTAGTTTTTTTTATAAAACCCTAGATTGTTATACCTCGTTGGATAGCTGATGAAACATAGATATGTTTAAGCACATCTGCAGAACAGGCGCCATATTTTTTTTTTTTATATCAATTGAAGAAAAATAAACTTTTTAAATTTTTATTTTTATTTGTTAGATTAAATCGTCTGCAACAACTTATTTGTTAACATTATGTATAATATTGGTTATTAAGGTCATAAAGCATCTTATTTTACATGTAAAAATCAAATAATACTTATAATAACACCTACACATTTCAAAATATCTAAGCTGACAGTTGAAAATCAGGCAATTTTTGTAAAAACAATTAAATTCAAATATCTCAAAAACGGTTAGATTTAGGATAGGGTGTTTTTAGTGAAATCAGTCAGAAACGATGTCAACTACACGCCCTTAACGGGAATAGGTCGACTTACCCTGTAACCCTGTATATGCATTTAGTAAAAAGCGGTTATTTCAATATTACAAACAGACACTCCAATTTTATTTATTTGTATAGATGTAGATAAAAATAATTTATTTATCTCCTTTGACATAACTTTTTTATACGACTAAGACGAAGCCAAAAGCAAGGGTAATCGTTTTGGCAGTCTGTGTAAGTTCTTACGTTCTATCATAGCGCCTAAACTACTGAACCGAGTTAAATGAATGAGGGGTCAATAAATTCGTAATAATGTACCGGGTGACATAGGCTATATTTATTTTACCAAAAGTTTTTGCGTATCCGAGTTATACGGTTTTATTAAACTTTTTCTTGTTATACATTGCTTTCCCCTATGGAATAGGGGGCAAAAACGAGCAGACATATCGCCAGATGATATGCTATTACCGCCGTACATGGACACCTGCAACACCAGAGGCGTCACAAGTGCGTTGCCGGCCTTTTCAGAAGGAGTACGCTCTTTTCTTGAAGGTCGTATTGGTCTGGGAATACCGCAGGCGACAGTTCATTCCACAGTTTTGTTATATGGTAGATAACTATCTGATACTTTATCACGAACTAGTCAAACTGGCCCTTGGTTTTCAAATTTTAAATTTGTGTGTGTTTCTTTGATAACAATCCTCTTACGTATTATATACATATTTATATTGTACAAAAAAAACAAACAGGTTTTCAATATAAAGCGTAGAATTTTATTTACATTATCGTGTACTTCCGTAAGTGTTTGCAGAGGTCGTATTAGATAATTTTTAAAAGTACTTACTACTGTAATTGTTTCTTATAGATGCAGGATACAAAGTAATATAGTATGTCCTAGTTCATCAACATCATCAGCCTATCGCAGTCCTCAGCTGGATATATACCTCTCCCATTGCACGCCATGCGTCTCCACGGTATTTGCCTCACCATGCGAAAGTGACTCTGTGACTTTCCTGCGCTGATTATCTACATAATTTCCACAATGTGTGATGACCGTGGGAGAGCCACGCTTCGGCATGAATGGGCCGTCTCGACCGGAGTGATACCACGGCCTCATAGAAAACCGGTGTGAAATAGTGCTTGCGCTGTGTTTCACCGAGTGAGTGACGATACCGGAGACCCATACCCCAACCACTCTTCCTATCTCTCCCCCCCCATCCCCCAAAGGCCGGTAACGCACTTGTGACGCCTCTGGTGTTGCGGGTGTCCATGGGCGGCGGTAATCGCTTTCGTCGATACGTCTCCTCGTTTAAATAAAAAATTTGTATAAATTTTTTATTTGTTGAAACACGTTCAACTACGACATGCTAAACGACACCTTGACAATAACAACGATCATCATCTTTATCTTCCTAGCCTTTATTATTCCCAAGATTATTTGGAGTCGGCTACTAGTTCAACCGGTTTACCTGAATATCAGTTTCCGCAGAGAGCGAAGGGAACCGCACCTCCAAAACCCCGAGGGTGAACTGAATTCGAAGGTTGAACTAGTTGTCAGTATACTCAGTATATTTAAGGGCACTGACTTCCCAATAACGATTGCCATAGATGTTCATGACAACCGAGACCGACGGCCTAACGTGCTCTCCGAGGCACGGGCGGGAAACACCGCCATCTTCCATACTCCGGGCTACTATTAAAAAAATCTTGTAAGAAAAACCCAACAGCAGTCCGACCCGGGAATCGAACCCGAGACCTCTTACGCTAACCACTAGACCTGCAAATATTGTTTCGGAGTTTGGGTGTTTTCTATGTTTTATATTTATGTATTTACTATGTAGGGACTACATGGCGTTGTGTGTTAGATGTCCAAAATATAATTTAAAAAAACTGTGCATTTACTAAGATTTACGCGGTTGATAAATGTACAAAGTACATTGCAAAATGTGTATATTGATGACCTTGAAAAGAATGTATCGTATTTATTGTCATCTTGTTTATATCTAGATATATTTGAGGAAATCAGTTTTATGTTATTAATAAATAAGCGTGTGCAAATGTTAAAGATTGATAACGCATTAATTAATCAATGTTACTGAATGTTACACGTATTAAAATACTGGTACGTAAAGATTAATATTTGTTTGTTTATATTTTATGCACTACCGCATCGTTTATCCAATCATCATGACATCTATACTAATATTATAAACGCGAAAGTTTGTAAGTATGGATGTTTGTTACTCTTTCACGCAAAAACTACCAAACGGATTTGGATGAAACTTTACAGTAATATAGCTTATACATCAGAATAACACATATGCTTCTTTTTGCCGCGATAACCGACATATACGCGGGCGGAGCCGCGGGCAGTCTTACATGTGTCGCCAGAGATTTAGGGAAGAAACACAAGGTTTTGATTTTAAAGATAATTATGACATCTAAACACATTTCACACACGGAAGTCTGATGCCAAACTAAGTATAGCCTGTACCATTGTATCCCAAAGGTCATTTTCTTAACAAACATTCGTTCAAAAATCTGTTCAAGTCTATCGCACACATGTCTTGTCTGAGAAGCCTGGATAGGGGCGTTGTGGATCCAGGGAGACTTGAAATAACATGGTCCGCTTCCCAGAGCAAGGCGCCTGAGATCGCCCGAGTGGTTGGTGAAAATAACACAAACTTTTTTTTCCTGAGTCAACGAGGAGACAGTATCTAAAGAGAAATTCCACTCCGCGAACAAAAAGAGCTTAAGTCGAATAGATATGACAATCCTTGAGTCACGTCGGGGATCCAGGGCTATTTTTTTCTAGATTACACCTGGTTCCTTGGCTACTAGTACCTTGAGACGACGTGCGGTTTTCCGCAGAGACAAAAATAAGGGAATCCTTGAAACGCGTTGCGGAATCCTTATCTCATATTAACTAAACACTGCATGTGACATCATAATAGATATTTAAATCGAGGCGCTTGTTTCTGATACCGATCTCAATACTTCCTTATCTGTATATGTCTTTATAAAGAGCAAGAATTTCACAAGGCAGTTATTGTCTGTCTACAAACCTGCTTTTTTAGAATTAATTATATGACTACAGTATCATAATTTATGTTGGCACTAAAACTTTTGTAACGGTGTTATTTAGCTCATCTGGTTAGATTGACATACACAAGACTATAAAACGATCTATTCATCACAACATAAGTTTTTAATAATCCACTGCTGGAAGGTTTTCTTACATAATTTGTTAAGTATATTCGCATAATTTTTTGTTTCTTGTTTCTAATTTATCCATTTTTTTCAAGAGATTATCTATCATAAATTTAAGCTAGGCGAAGAAGGAAAGTATTTATAAATTTGCATTACTTCCCAGTTACTATCACAACCTTAATAAATCGGTAGTAAAACGATTATTTGAAGCAATATAACTTTTCGTACATACTGATAAGGTAGATAATTGTTTGAGCATGATCATTCTTCCCCTCGTGGCTATTACTTGTATGATCAGATTTTGTTTTGCAGTTTTGATGAGACAAGCTTCAATCTTAAAATACCAGATAAAGTTTGCGAATAATCTTTTTGAATGTTATTTATATGCGTAAATACCTAATGTAATATCAATTATGCAACATTAAATGATAATATAGATATCTTATCACACATAATATATAACATTATCTAAAGAAGTTTTGAAATGATAAAGTTGATTTATTTAAAAAAAACCTTCCTTAAATGAGTCATATTTTTACTCGACTATGACAAAGCCAAAAGGAAGGGTAAGGGTTTTGACAATCTAGGCAATTCGAAAGGTAGTAGAGCCACCCTGATTTCAGCACGAACGGGCCGGCTCAACCGGGGCGGTACTACCTTCGCACAGAAAATCAACGTAAAATGACAGCGTTCGTGCTTCGTTGGTGAGTGCGAGACCGGAGGCCCAAATAGTCTAGTCAACAAGTTCCATACTTGTTGACTAGACTAAAAGATGCAGAAGCATCACTAGGCCGCCATGGTGTGGGTCACCATACTACATTGTCTGCATTCGCAGTGAGTATGGTGACCACCTCTCTTGGATTCTGCTTATGCTTTCCATCAGGCAGAGTAGAGTCATTTTGGCGGGCAATACATAAAAAAAAACTATGTATGTATGTTACTATGTTGCACAGCAGCGCTTAAACTACTGAACCTATTTTCATGAATGAGGTGTCAATGTATTCATAATCATTACTATCCTCGGCATTTCGCATCCCGGTCCTGCCAGCCATCTTGCGCAGATCATCACTCCACCTGGCCTGTGGACGTCCCACACCCACACCACGTTTGCCGAGACGCGGTCTCCACTCAAGAACACGTTTACCCCAACGGTAATCAGTTCTGCGGCTAATATGGCCAGCCTACTAATAATAATGTGAGTTAATATTTACATAATTTAACAGCCACATTATTCTACAAATTGCGTGATACGTTATCCCGGTCCTATTAGCTACCACAATCGAAAAATTTTGTAAGGGCCCCTCATCAAAATGAAGCCACTTACGAAAAATTTGCTTGATAGTAATAACTTGTAAAATTTGTTCCGATGATCCCGAACTATTAGCGTGTACGACCCGAAAACACGTCAACCCTTTTCTGTAACACTCTGTATAACAAAACAAGTACAATATACTCACGTTTGTTTTCAACGCGCGTCGGCTCCGTGACGACATTCTTCACTCCTCCGTGATTCATGTCTTTTTGACTAGCAGCTCTTAGCAGTAGCCATCTTAACTCATCTGCAACAAACAGACAACAATATAGTATTCAGTATAGGACGATAGTATTAAACGTTACGAGTCTCGTTTAGCATAGTAACTGTATTTATGTATGTACATATAGATTGCACGATTGGCCTAGTGGTTTAAGCGGTCTCACCACGCCGCTTCCTACTGCGCAAGTGTTGTGGGTTCAAATCCTACATTGGACAGCACTTTGTGTGATCCACAAATTGTTGTTCTGAGTCTGGGTGTTCTTTGTATCCGTTTCATGCATGTTTGTAAAAGTCTAAAAGTTTGTAAAAGAAAAAGTAAATACGTCTCTCTCTGTACTTTCACGGCTTAGCCGCTGTACCGATTTCAATGAAATTTGTCATGGAGATACTTTGATTTTTGAGGATGGACATAAGCTACTCTTTGCTGCGATAGCCGACAAACACGCAAAATCTAGTAGTAATTGTAAAAGTAATCATCATAATCATCTTAGATTATGCAACTGAATTAAAATGAAAGTTAATGGTGACCATCTTGAATTGTAAACGCATGCTCAGCTAAAGAGATCTCGTTTAATTGTATTGTTCCCAGGTTCAGTTCTGATAAAAAAATACCAGAGTAATAAATTATATTATAATACATAAAATATCTTTGTTAGCAAGCTTTTAGGAGTAATTGGATTTGTGGCTAACTTGATACACGATTTCTTTCATAATGTAATTTCCTTTCCCGCTTTCCAGATTCAGTTCAAATGATATTCTTGTTATAGTCAACTTAAACTATTTGAATGACAAAACATAGTAATTTAAATTTACTCGTCCTCGAATCGATATAATACGTTCTTTAAAAAACGTTTAATATGCTTTAACCTATACTAATATATAAAGCTGAAGAGTTTGTTTGTTTGAATCTCAGGAACCGCTGGTCCGATTTGAAAAATTCTTCCAGTGTTGGATAGTACATTTACCGAGGAAGACTATATGCTATATTTTATATAATCACGCTAAGACCAATAGGAGCGGTGCATCAAGAAGAATGTTACAAAAACGGGGGATTATTACGGATATTACGGGGGATTAGGAGACGCAAACGAGGTTTCGTGGGTCAGCTAGTATGTTATAAAATGATTGCTGCCAGACCAGACTGCCCATTCCAGAAACACTGGAGACTGGTGGAGACAGTCACAGGTCAATATAAATAATAAACTATAAAAAAATTAACTTATCAACTTAAGCACTATTGTTACTAACACCAATTAACAAACTTATTATGGACATTGGTCTGAAATAAATGGTATATTATTATTGTATTATTTATAGGTAGAAGGGCAATTTTAACCTAACATAATGCAGCCTAAAGCCGCCATGGTGTGGGTCGCCATGCTGCATTGTCTGCAATCGCAATGAGTATGGTGACCACCACTATTGGATTCTGCTTTATGCTTTCTATTAGGCAAAGTAGAGTCACTTTGGCAGGCCCATACATAAAAAAAAATCATGTCCTCTAAATGTCCGGCTAATCAAAATCATAAATGTCCAGTTCATATTTTTAACCGACTTCAAAAAAGGAGGAGGTTAGCAATTCGACAGTTTTTTTTATGTTTGTTACCTCATAACTTTCGACTGGGTGAACCGATTGATTCTTTTTTATTTGAAAGCTGGTGCTTCCTGTGTAGTCCTATTTGAATTTGGTCCAGTTTATGAAGTTGGTTCTTTCTTGTTAAAATTTGTGATTATCACCTATCACAGTACAACTTTCTATAATATGCCAATTATGTTAGATAACGAACTCTGAACTTAAATAAGTTTAATATATAGAAGTGAGAATTATCATATGCAAGACTAGCTGACCCACGCAGCCCCGTCTGTGTCTCCTATTGCCCGTAGCGTAATGATATACGCGGAAACAAATTTGTTGTAGGTAAAAGGGGGATTCAGTGAGCCAACCTTAGAAGCTAGAAATATGCTGTCTAGGATTTTTTTTCAAGTGGAACAATTCTTTCATACATTATCTTTGAGAATCTTTAACTTTTACGTAGCGCACGCAATGGAAGTTATCAAAAAAAAAAAACCCCGTTTTTGAAAGGTTTTTTCAAATCAGATTAGTAGTTCTTGAGATTAGCGAATTCAAGCAAACAAACTCTGCAGCTTTATAATATTAGTATAGATAACGTTGTAGATGAATTTTAGAGTACTTTATTTCTTCACTAGTTGTTGCCCGCGGCTCCGCCCGCGTATATGTCGGTTATCGCGGCAAATAGTAGCCTATGTGTTATTCTGATGTATAAGCTATGATGATGTGTAAGCTATACGTGAAAGAGTAACAAACATCCATCCATCCATCCATACTTTCGCGTTTATAATCTTATATTTAAAATTCTCGTGTCATAATGTTAGTTACCATACTCCTCTGAAACGGTTGGACCGATTTTTATGAAATTTGGTGTGCATAACCGGTAGGTCTGAGAATCGACCAACATCCATTTTTTATACCCCAATTTTTATTTATTTTTTATGGCAAAACAACGTTTGCCGGATTAGCTAGTATTAGTATAGATTTCTTGAGCTAATTTAACCAGACTATAAATAAAGAATAAACTGTAGGAGTCGTCCCATTTCTCCGAAAACCCTTTACTTAGCAAATTTCGGATGTAGAAACTTCGCCAGATAGGCGGACGTACGTAACTCAATTAGGCCAAACAACTGAGGGACAAGAAACGGATGGATTTCCAATAAAATTAACGCTGGGAGTTTCTGATAACTTCGTCGTATTAGCAAAATGTTGCTCTTCAAATTTCTAAAAAACTGTACAATTCGCCCCAAACTTTGAGTAGTATCTCATAAATATTACCACGATCAAGTCCCAATTTACAAGTCAAATTTTCAACGTGTCCAATGGAAGACCAGGAGTGGACTTATCATTTATTTACCGCATTAATAATTTAAAAAGGTTTACTTAAAAAGACCCTTATTTATATTTAGTCGTCCGTATCTGGGTTTTATTATCTCGATGTACTCGTTTCACTTTAAAAAGGGTTGAAGCTATTTATATAATACGATTTCTTTTTTTTTGTTGTTGATGGGGATGAAAATTCTTTAGAATCTGCGGGTCCTAAGAGTGTGGTTTCCACTCAAAAACTAAACCAACTTACTTCGCTTTGGCGGCCGACCTCAGGCGCCCTAACACTGTGGAGTACCCGGACCATGTGATTTCAGGTAAATATGTATTTATTTACCACGCTTCGGCATGAATGGGATGGCTCGACCGTAGTGCCCATTCATGCAGCGCTGTGTTTCATCGAGTGAGGATATCGGAGGCCCATACCCCATCCCCCAAAGGCTTGCAACGCACTTGTGACGCCTCTGGTATTGCGGGTGTCCATGGGCGGCGGTAATCGCTTACCATCAGGTGATACGTCTGCTTATTTACCCCGTATTTCAAAAACAAAAAAAAAATCCATCGAGCTAATTTTACACAGCGATCAAACCAAACCGGAACTACTAACTAATAGACCTGGCAAATTGGCCTGGAAAGGAACCGCACCAATTTGAGGGTGACTTTGAAATTACATGGGTGTTCTTTGTGTCCGTTATATGTGTGTTTGTTTGGTCCCCCGCGACACAGGATTTATTCCTAGTGCGGGAGTTGTCTTTTTAAATACAAAAAAAATAAAAAAATACATGGTTCGAAACCTCTCAACCCGTTCCGTCAGTCAGTCGCGTTCCCATACAGTTGTTAGTTTCCTACAAACGTTAACGTTGGTAGAAAGCTAACAATAAAAAAAACTAAAGAATAGAGGTGTTAGCGATTATAGCAAAAGAACCAACGCCAACACTTGCAACATGCCTAAGGGGGCAAATCCGAAAGAATTTTCGCCACGTCACCAAAAAACATGTGTACGAGGCGGAGCAGCTTACTGGATTCAATTTAAAACAAATACTAGCAAAATAGATTCACTCGCCGATATCAATTTCAACATTTTATATGTACTCACTCAGTGCACAAGGCAAATAAATGCAATATGTTTCACGCTCCACGGCGTTGTTACACCATCGAGTATGTTCACTCAAATCAACAGATTTTTAAATACATTGATTATTCTTTTTCACCCTAGAGCCTAAACGGCTTGTCGTATTTTTATGTGAGTGGTGTCAATAGATTCGTCTTAGCCGTGAGAGTGACACTGGGTACATCAAAATTAAAAAAAATTAAAGATTTTTGGCGCCAAAAATACATCAAGTGTGGTATCAAAATAAAGATTTTTTACGGTGATTACGAATGTATATAAAACTTATATGTTGTTATTGGTAAATATTGACGCAGTCGGGTTTTTTATTTTTAATAATTTGTACTTGTTTAATTGTTTGGTTGTGGGTCCTTTATTATTTAAATTGCAAGTAAAGTATTTGTTGTTTTCAACAAGATTTGTTGTTTTTTGGTTTGGTTCTTTCAACTGCAACCCTAACCTCTTAATCCAGTCACGAATTATTTTTAATAGTAGATTTTGCAACTTAATGTAAGTCGATGTGCACCTTGAATGATTTCTATGTTTCTGTGTTATATTCTATGTTGTTTAGACTCAAACCTTCAAAGCTTTTTTTTGTTTGTGCTTTAGATTTTGGAGCTTTTTATTAAAAGGAATTTCAGGTGGCAACAGCTTGCATACTGTTTTTACCTTACATGTAATACTAACACTATTGTACCTGAAAATCAGTTAAAAAAAAAGAGTAGCCATGAATTTCTTTGCCAGTATTCTTCTCATGAGCTGAAGCACAACTTGATAAGCTTGAGCGACTACAAAATCTCTGTATACGATTCATATTTGGCCTTCGTAAATATGATCACGTCTCTTAATTCCGTCAAATGCTCAAGTGGCTTCCGATTCGCTCTCGCCGGAATACTCATATCCTCATTTTTCTCTACAATATTTTGTTTAATCCCAGAGCCCCCTTCTACCTCAAAGAACGATTCAAGTTCCTTAATGACACGCATGAAAAATGTCCAAGGTCATCCGAGAATTTGAGACTGGAGATGCCTCTGCATTCCACAAAGTTTTACGACCAGTCTTTCACTGTTGAAGCTGTACGCTTGTGGAATGCACTGCCGATAAAAATCAGGAAAGCGCAGACAATAAACGAATTCAAAAAATTGGTTCATAAACATTATCTTAATTAAAACAGGCACGAATTAGGGTATGCGTGGATTTATATATTTATTCATACGTGATTTAGTTATCTATATATGTATGTGTATCTATTAGTATGTATAAGTATGTGATATATGAGTATGTGTGTATATATATATATCCGTTTCACTGTGATTCACCGTGGTTGAAGTGGCTTTCTGTTGTATTTATTTAAAAGCTTAGGTAGTGTACTTGTGATATAAAGTTGCAAATATAACAAAGCACTCAAGTTTAATATTACTGAACACTTTAAATAAACATTCACGCGCACAGCCGGCAGTCACCGCCATTGACAAGGTCACAGAGCTAAAATAGTCGATGTTTGGTTTTAAAGTGGCATTATATTGCATCTCTGTTTTACTTTGTACAATTTAAGAAAGAGTGACAAGGATAAAACTAATTTAACAAATTCAAATTAATGTTTAAAATCTTGACAACCGCGCGCTTATCTGTGAAACTGTCGTTTCACAGATAAGCATTTTGGCGAATTTTTAGTGTTGCTAGAAGTAGTTTCGAAAATGTACTGAATTTTTTTTTGATTAATATGTTTTTCACTCTGGGCATTTAAAATAAGTGTTTTAATGAAGAAATACATTAAAAAATAGATAAAATTAGTTAAAAATAGGACATAATCACGATGTCCAATATGGGCGCTTCTCCGATGAGGCCATGTTTTGACGGTGCCCAATATGGGCTCTTCACAGTCGAAGGGATATATGTATGTGTATATATAAATATATATATGTTAAAACATTATATTTATTAGTAAATAATATAATTAGTTAAAAACTCACTGCACCGTCAACTACCACTGTCTCTCCTATACATTTTGATCCATCCTAAGGTTGCCTGGAAGAGATTGCTTTTGGCAATAAGGCCGAACTGTGTAATATTATGGTGTACAAATAAAGAGTTTTCTATCTATCTATCTATCTACGCATTTTGGAAACTGGAAGTTATGGATCGACACAGGCAGGCAGTAGATTTTTGATGTTTTCACCTAATACACCTCGACAATACAGCACATGCTGTGGCGTCTATTTGTGTCGATCTATGATTTTTAACTATAGCTTCAATTTGACGTTCATGAGTGTCGCTTGGTGTCTTAGATGAATAAATGATTTTGATTTGATTTGATTCTACCTTGAAAAGTCTAGTAGTTACTATAAAAAGTGAATTAATGGATGTATAATGTAACTTATTAGCGACCCAGCCCGGCTTTGCACGGAAATCTTTGAAATTCGCGAATTTTCTTTACTATAATAAGAATGTATTACACATACAAACTTTCCTCTTGAATCACTCCATCTATTACAGAAAACTCCATCAAAATCCGTTGAGTAGTTTAAAAGATCTAAGCGAACAGACAGCAGAAGCGTCTTCATATTATACGTGCTATGTCAAGATTGCAATTGTTCACAATTAAGGTGCATTTAAGCTGGTTATTTATATAAGGTTGCTACATGAAAATAAGGGGCCATTCATAAATTCAGGTTACGGAGGGCGGAACGGGTCGACAAAGTGTGTCATTGTGTAACAAGGGGTTGTAGGGGTCTTAACGTTGGTGACGTCACATTTCAAATCCTAACATCTAAGTTTTGAAACGCAAAATTTCAATTACTTACAGTAAACTTAAATGAAGCAAGTAATAAATTATTAAACGAAAAAAAAACTATAACCCGACTATCTAATAACTTTTGATACTAAATAAATTTAATCAAAAGTTTTTAGGCCTATATCACCATAGAGCTATTATAGATAGAGTAGGGAAGACATACGGCTGCCTGTAAGCGGAAACGTCCAATGGTTAAAAAGAGAGAGAAGATCGCGGTACCCCGTCTGTCTTTCTCTACTGACGCATGCGCAGTAAAGGACTAATAAATGACTAATAATTGACTGCCTCTTTGGCGCAGTGGTAACGTATGCGACTGTTGTGCTTGAGGTCTCGGGTTCGATTCCCGGGTCAGACCAAATGTTTGTATGACCTGCAAATATTTGTTTCGGAGTTTGGGTGTTTTCTATGTATAATATATATGTATTTACAAAAAAAAAAGTATATCAGTTGTCTATTACCCATAACACAAGCTCTGCTTAGCTTGGGTCTAGATGGCGTTGTGTGTAAGATGTCCGAAAATATTTATTTTTTATAATGGTAATCCAATCACAACAATTAACCATCGAATCGTTCTGAGACAGATAGGTACCGCGATCGTCTCTCTATTTCTAACCGAGGGACGGCTGGAGGCCTGGCTCCCCTGCTCTATCTACGAGTATAATACCTCTATGTATATCACACGGGCTATTATTAAGAATCAATTGACCAATGAAATCATTTAAATCGGTTCAGTAGTTTAGTCGCTTCGGTAGAACATATAAAACAATATTAGCCTTCTGTTCGGTTTCGCCATATTCGGATAAAAAGAGGGTACACGACAGAATACCCAAAATCAGATTTCACTATATCCGTACAAAGGTTTTATGGAAGAGATCACCGTGAGCGATAAGACCGCCTATTGTAATACCAAATGTTCTCCACGTACCTATGTCTGTACAAAATTTATACTGTACTAGCTGTTGCCCGCAGCTTCGCCCGCGTGTATGTCGGTTATCGCGGCAAATAGTAGCCTCTGTTATTTTGATGTATAAGCTATATTACTATAAAGTTTCATCCAAATCCGTTCAGTAGTTTTTGCGTGAAGAAGTAACAAACATACACACAAACTTTCGCTTTTATATATTAGTATAGCTGTAGCCCGCGTCTTTGCTCACGTAGAAGTTGATTATATGTATTTAATTAAAACTGTTTAAGTATCTATGAATAATTTATTCATGCTTTTAAACGTATTTATTTATTTATAATCAATAGTCCATTAAAGTCGACTTTCATACACACTTTCGCCCCTCTTTTAACCCCTTTAGGAATAGAATTCCCATTGTGCTGATATATGTATTAATTTATTTGTAATCAAAAGCCTGAAGACAAAGTTTCAGGCTACCAAATTAAAAAATGACGGACTTCCAGTCTAACCTAGGGATAGAATATCCCGAAACGCTTAAATACGTATCTCATCATCATCATCGCAGTCCGCTGCTGGACATAGGCATCTCGAATTGCACGCCACTGTGCACTTGGTTCGATCCTCAGCTTCTCTCATCCAGCTCCTGCCAGCCGTCTTGGGCAGATCATTATTCCACCTGGCCTGTGGACGTTCTACACTACGTTTGCCGAGACGCGGTCTCCACTCAAGAACCCGTTTACCCCAACGGTTATCGGTTCTACGGCTAATATGGCCAGCCCACTGTCACTTCAGCTGGCTTATCCTGTGGGCTATGTCAATGACCTTGGATCTCTGCCGGATCACCTCATTCCTGATGCAATCCCTTAGATAGAGAAACGTTGAGCATAGCACTCTCCATAGCACGCTGAGCGACTTTAAACTTATGAACCAGCCGTGTCCACGTTTCGGCACCGTATGTCATGACAGGTAGGACGTACTGATTGAAGACTTTCGTATTTAGGCACTGTGGGATTGAAGACCCGACGAAGTTTCCCAAACGCTGCCCAACCCGGCTGAATTCTCCTGTGCTCTTCGTCCTCGAAGTAGTTTCTACTTAACTGCAAAGTCTGTCCGAGGTACAGGGTTCGAAAATATCCGATATTTATAATAAATATCAAAATATCGGATATTTATGATATATATCCGATATATTATATCAAGTTTGATATATATCAATTTTGTAAGCCATATTATCATTGTATTGTATTATATTTTATGAATACTATTTGCATATGTACCATACCAAAATTGTAAACATACCAAAATTATAAAAAAAAGAACGAATTTGATTTTAATGTTTTAAAATATTACAAATATTAATAATATCTTTATAATATAATCATAAGTCGTTAACCGACTTCCAAAAGGAGGAGGTTCTCAATTTCATCGGTTTTTTTTAATTTTTTTATGTATGTACATCGATTTCTCCGTCAATTGTGGACCGATTTTGAAAATTCTTTTTGTATTCGAAAGGGTATGCTCCCCATGTGGTCCCATGGCCACCATATCAGGATCTGATGATGGGATCCCAAGGAAATCGAAAGAAACCCTCAAATTTACGTGAGCGCCTGCAATGAAGTTAAGAGCAATTGTCTGCATGCCTTCATATTCTGTAGACATAATTTAATTTTAAATGAAATGATGATGAGAGACTTGAGAAAGACTAAAAAGCGAAAAATAAAAAAACTTCGTTTAAAAAAACCGACTTCAAAAACTAAAAAGTATGAAATAACTTAATTTGTATGTGCTACCTATTCATAGGTTTGAAGTCGGTGCCAAGCCGAAATATAATAATAAGTACCGCACTCGCCGCGCGTGACCTTGAGCGGGATTGCTGCTCTTCGCGTTGAACAAAACAACCGAAGCGTCAGTGACCTCGAAATATAGCGAGTGTGGTACCTAATATTACATTTGGCTTGGCACTGACTTCAAACCTATGAATAGGTAACACATACAATTTAAGTTATTTTATACTTTTTAGTTTTTTTTAGTTACCAAATCAGTCATCAGTCATTCGTAATAAATTGTAAATTATTATCAAATAAATTATAAAATCATCAAAAAATGCAGTATTCATAATACTCGTAGTGCTTTAGTTTGAAGATAAAGGTAGGTCACCTTTCGATTCTGAGTCTGGACTGGATTATAGGACATAAACGACATTTTGAATCATATCATCCGCTATCATCATGAGAAGGATCCGAAATCCAATCTAATTTCAGCTAGCATTGATATATATCAACGAAACCAGTTTGATATATATCAGATATAAATCGGATATATATCTTAATATATATCCATTGATATATATCCTCGAACCCTGCCGAGATACCACATATATTTTTGAACAACTTCGAGAACAGCACCGTGTACCACAACTGGCTCCGGTAGGACATGTTCGTACATACGTATCTACTCATTTTTAATCAGTAGCTTAAAATTAAAGTTGCATGTTTCTAACTTTAAGAATGACGGATTTCCAGACTAACCTATATACGAAATTTCAACCCCTCAGAGGTGGAATATCCAGAAACGCTTAAATACGTATCTACTCATTTTTAATCAGTAGCCCAAAACTAAATTTTCATGTTTCTCACTTAAAAAATGACGTACTTCCTTACAAACTTTCAACCCCTATTTCACCCCTTTAGGGGCATAATATCCAGAAACTCCTAAATACGTATCTTATCATTTTTATTTTGTAGCCCAAAAATAAAGTTCCATATTTCTTATTTAAAAAATTACGGACTTCCATACAAATTTCCAACCCCTATTTCACCCCCTTAAGGTTAGAATATCCAGAAACGCTTAAATACGTATTTACTCATTTTTTATCAGTAGCTCAAAACTAAATTTTCATGTTTTTCACTTAAAAAATGACGGACTTCCTTACAAACTTTCAACCCCTATTTCACCCCTTTACGGGCATAATATCCAGAAACTCCTAAATACGTATCTAATCATTTTTATTTTGTAGCCCAAAAATAAAGTTCCATATTTCTTATTTAAAAAATTACGGACTTTCGTACAAACTTTCAACCCCTATTTCACCCCCTTCAGGAAACGTAGAATATCCAGAAACGCTTAAATACGTATCTATTAATTTTGTATCAGTAGTCCAAAGCTAAAGTTTTATGAATCTAACTTTAAAATTGACGAACTTTCATACAAATTTTCAACCCCTATTTCACCCCCTTAGGGGTATAATATTCAGAAACGCTTAAATACGTATCTATTCCTTTTTAATCAGTAGCCCAAAAATAAAGTTTCATGTTTCTAATTTCAAAAATGTCGGACTTCCAGACTAACCTATGTACAAAATCACAACCCCTATTTCACCCCTTAGGGATAGAATATTTAGAAAAGCTTAAATACGTGTTTACTCATTTTTAATCAGTAGCTCAAAAGTAAAGTTTTATGATTCTAACTTAAAAAATGACGAACTTCCATACAAACTTTCAACCCCTATTTCACCCCCTTAGGGGTAGAATATACAACTCTTAAATACGTATCTAATCATTTTTAATCAGTAGCCCAAAAATAAAGCTTCATGTTTCTAACTTCAAAAATGTCGGACTTCCAGACTAACCTATGTACAAAATCACAACCCCTATTTCACCCCTTAGGGGTAGAATATTTAGAAAAGCTTAAATACGTATTTACTCATTTTTTATCAGTAGCTCAAAAGTAAAGTTTTATGTTTTTAACTTTAAAAATGACGGACTTCCAAACAAACTTTCAACCCCTATTTCACCCCCTTAGGGGTAAAATATCCAGAAACGCTTAAATACGTATCTTCTTTTTTTTTATCAATAGCCCAAAAATAAAGTTTTATGATTCTAACTTAAAAAAATTACGAACTTCCATACAAACTTTCAACCCCTATTTCACCCCCTTAGGGGTAGAATAAACAGAAACTCTTAAATACGTATCTAATCATTTTTATTCAGTAGCCCAAAAATAGAGTTCCATATTTCTTATTTAAAAAATGACGGACTTCCATACAAACTTACAACCCCTATTTCACCCCCTTAGGGGTGGAATATTTAGAAACGCTGAAATACGTGTTTACTAATTTTTAATCAGTAGCTTAAACGGAAAGGTTTTATGTTTGTAACTTAAAAAATGACGGACTTCCATACAAACTTTCAACCCCTATTTCACCCCCTTAGGGGTGGAATTTCAAAAAATCCTTTCTTAGTGCTCACTTACGTTATATAAAGAACCTACATGCAAAATTTCAGGATTCTAGCTTTAACGGTTTGGGCTGTGCGTTGATCTCTGGGTATGTCAGTCAGTCAGTCAGTCAGTCACCTTACTCTTTTATATATATAGATTAGTGTGTAATGAAGGTGTATCCATACTCACTAATATTATAAATTCGAAAGTAACTCTGTTACGCTATTAGGGTCAAACCACTGCACCGATTTCAATGAAATTTGACATGGAGATACTTTGATTCTTGAGGAAGGGCTTCTTTTTACCGCTATAAGCACTTTACACGCAGGCGGAGCCGCGGGCAAGGGTTAGTAAAGTCCTTTTGCTTAGATACGGTCACTGAACGCGCCGCCGTAGCGCGTGCGGCTTTTTGTCAGTTTTAGCCATTGTATGAATGAATATATTCGTATTTCACAACAATAACCACAATGCGTGCGGGTGTATCGACACTATCTAAACGAATGGGCTATAGATAATTTTAACCATATCATATTTGTATACTCGTATATAAATCTCTTACGGCTAACAACCTTTTTTACGTGTGGAAATCTAACGGTTTTTCAAAAACCACACGGTGTGTCACAAGTCAGTATTGGAGAGAGATAGACCATCTCACTCTAACATAACATTTTGAGGTTTACAAGTTCACTATTATTTGACCTCTAGTTCATTTCATTACAAAACAAAGACGAATCATTGCGCTAAAAACGTGCATGTAATCATTCAACGATGACGCGAGGTAATTGTCTTGCATTTACCACATATTAGTTGGCATTAGCAAGATTTAGTGATGTTAGCAAACGGATGTGTGTTTAGTAATGACTAAATGATTAATGTTTATTATAAGATTTGTTGTAATGTTATACTTGTTATGTTGTTATGCTTATTATATAAAACATCACAGGCAGTGTACAGTTGTGGACAAAAAAAAACTTTTGCCATTATCTTTTAATTTTTCTTGTACACTAACCTTGTCCTAACAATAACGAACACATAAAAAAAAAGAATTATTTAATTTGGTGCAGCCGATCGGAAGTTATAAGCGACACGGCCCGGTTTCGCATAGAAGTCTTTGAAATTCTCGGATTCCCTCTAGTCTATTGTATACTAGCTGACCCGGCGAACTTCGTACCGCCATATTTACATATCTATCTCAGCTTCCCACAGGCAGTGTACAGTCGCGGACAAAAAAAACACTTTTCCCGTTATCTTTTATTTTTTATCTTTCTAGCAAAAAAAGAATGAATGAAATCGGACTATGTGTTATTGAATTACAATTAATTACACATTTTGACTTTCATCTCCCCTCCCAAGGAAACCGTCCGGAATTTCGGAATAAAAAGTATCCTATGTCCTACCTCGGAGTATGAACTCAAATCATGCCAAGTTTCATTTGAATCCATTCAGTAGTTTCGGCGTGATGCGCGGCCAAGATACAGACAGACAGACAGACAGACAGACAAAAATGAAAAAAAAAAATAGTTTTCGTTTCAGTATCGATAACAGAGTGCCCTCCAAAAAAAATTTCAAAATATCTTCAATGTACAGAATTTGACCTGTTACATTTTTATTATAAGTATAGATAGATAAAAGAGTAAGGTGACAGACTGACTGACGGATTGAGCTGCCCATTCTTCACATGCTGTTTATTTTGAATGTTTATTAAACTTGTTTTGATGTGACGATAACTTGTAGTTTGAAACAAACTTATCTTAAATTATTACTATTGTTGACATATTTTTTTAAATTTTAATTATTATGATATTTACTGATTATTGTAATTGTGACTCAAATTGTAATTATCGCTTTTTTTATTGAAATAATGTCTTTTGCATTTGAGAATATTGTCTGGACTTTAAAAGAGACGGTGATCCCTGAGTTTGTTTCGTCCTTTTTTCTCAGGGCTACTCTAGTTAGGAAAGGCCGAACTCATCTGCTCAAAAAAAAGTTTAACTTGCTACAGTGTTCATGTAACCTAATTGCAGAATAAATGATTTCATTTCACTGACTGACTGACATACTCAGAGATCAACGCACAGCCCAAACCGCAGAAGCTAGAATCCTGAAATTTTGCATGTAGATTCTTTATATAACGTAAGTGAGCACTAAGAAAGGAATTTTTGAAATTCCACCCCTAAGGGGGTAAATCAGGGTATGAAAGTCTGCGTGAGCGAAGCCGCGTGTAAAAGCGAGTATAATAATATACTAGCTGTTGCCCGCGGCTCTGCCCGCGTGTATGTCGGTTATCGCTGCAAATAGTAGCCTATGTGTTATTCTGATATTTAAGCTATATTACTGTAAAGTTTCATCCAAATCCGTTCAGTAGTTTTTGCGTGAAAGAGTAACAAACATCCATCCATCCATACTTACAAAATTTCGCGTTTATAATATTAGTAGGATGCATGATCATACATATATAAATCTTTCTCTTGAATCACTATATCTACTGCTGAAAACTGAATTAAAATCTGTTGAGTAGTTTAAAAAATCTAAGCGGACAGACAGCGGAAGGTATATAAGTCATTTACTGTGTAAAGAAGATGAGTTTTAGCGCACGGTTTTGCTTAAAAGTGAATTGCACGGCTGGCCTAGTGGTTTAAAAGATCATCTCGCCGTTTCCTACTGCCTAGAGTATTATGGGTTCGATCTAAACATAGGACAAAACTATATGTTCCACAAATGTATGTCCGTTTCATGTTTGTCTGTGAAGTTCCCCGCCACACAGGAGAATATTGTTATAGGGCGGGATAAGGCATTAAAAGGAAACAAATAAAGAAAATAGATAGGTAATGTAGTTTTTTAACAGACTTCAAAGAAAGTTCTTAATTTAGATGCAAGTATTTTTTTTTGTTTGAATTCCGACATGTAAACTTATTCGGTATGGTATCCTTCCTGCTTATTCCCATGCATTTGAATAAAAAACTAATAAAAGTTATTGAGAATATAATTTAACCAGCTAAACTTCGCGGTGTTACCCGCGGTTATTGCTGTACCGCGGTAACGCCGCGGGGCGAAGCTAGTCTAAAAAAGACAAAAATTGTAAATAAATATTTTGGTATATGTGTCGTGTATATATACATATGCATTTAGCAAAAAGCGGTTATTTTAACACTACAAACAGACACTCAAATTTTATTTATTTGTATAGATGTATAGATGAATTACACCCAGACATACTAAAAATGTGCGTGTTTTTATAACACAATAATTTGCCATGTGTGGGAATTGAACCCCCTCTGGCTTTGTAGTCAAGATCACTAACCAACTATACCCAAATTCATAAATGCAGTATAATTTTATGTGACGTGAGTTTCCGTTCAAACACCGTTAACATGTCCGCTGCAATTTCATGTAACTAACGAGACCTGGTGTTAGCAATGCGCCATTGTGCAGTTCTTAGAAACTAGGGCAACAGTTAAGTGTTGCTGAGAAATATATCTTATGAACAAATATTTATTTATTTATATCGAGTGAACAAATAAACGAAATACTTATTAGAATCGCTTAAAAGACGTAACAACGTTCGTTAAATAGTTATGATCCCTTCGGTTTTCAGATGTTATTAGCTCCGGTTATGAGAATTAGAGCAAATGGAACATAAAACGAAAACCTGTTAGGATTAGGACGTAACATCACTCATTACTAACTGAAATTAGTATATTTAAGAACATCACTTGTGATCGGTTCGTCAAGAAAAATGAATTAGCGAAATTGGTTAACCCGTTCACCTCCATATAAAAAAAAATAGCTTTTTTTTATATGGAGATAGAAGGACATAGATAAAAGTAGAATGTACGCTGTCGTCTTGCTCGGGTGCCGTACCTATACGCGCTTTAAGAGCCACCACAGACTACAAATGTTTTAATCGGCCGATAGTTTGATCCGGTTGATTTTAGACGTATTTAGTCGATACCGAATCGTTACAATGAGCACACTCCCATATATCTTCATACTGATTAAGAAACCAACCAAACTATCGGCCGATTAAAAAGTTTGTAGTCTGCGGGGGCTCGAAACGTAGCAGTAATATGGATGTCCCTTCGCAGGCAATGGATACTGAAATTTAAAATCTGAACGTGGTGCTTTCGACCACACATCTTACATTCTGCGGAGCACTTTAATCTCATTCTTAGTGTGGTCTCTTGAGGAAACCAGAGGTTATATATATGTAGTTCGTAAGCCTCCGGTCTAGCCCTCTGAATAAATTATAATAATGGGTCTTAGTGTAAAGGGCATTTCATAGACGGGTAGAAGTTCAAGGAACTTTATTTGTAATTTATTGCTAACAAAACAGAAATTAACTTAATTAATATAGTCTCAAGTGACTATACAGCGAAACTCCCAATAATATATTAATATCATAGAAAGTTGATAAGCCAAGTTTAGGTTTTTTCGGGCAGTAATATTCTTCACTGTTAGTAATCAGACAGAACAAGCAGGATCAAAACGAAGAGACATCACATGAGACATGAGAGGGAGATAGAGACGAGATAAATTGAAATTGGTTTACGAATGGCGAAGATATCGCGTAATATACACACATCAAAAGTGTCTCGGGATCAAGCATTTTTATGCGGATTTCTTGAGATTGAGATGTGGCTTTGGCCCTGGCCTGCTCAGTCGCCAGACTTGAACCCGATTGAGCATGCATGGGATATGCTACAGAGAAGAGCTCTGCCGAATATGGAGGGTATCCAGTCGCAAGAAGACCTTTTTTTGTTGTTGCAACGAACATGGGCGGCCATTCCACAGCGTGATTTGGATGAACTCATTTTGAGTATGCCAAACCGATTCTTGTGTTGTTAGTGTTCGCGGTAGAAACACGGATTATTAATTGTTTAAGTTACCTAATAAAATTTTAAAGAAAACTGTTATTTCAGTCTTTTTTTCGAACTTTAATGTTAGTGGTTCAAATGTCAAAAATCCTTTTATTAGGAAAATGGCAAATTTCTTTATTAATGCAAAGGTGACTTGGTTTATCGTTACTGTGACAAACGAAAACACTTTATTTGATGAATCCTTAAAGAAAATTTTAATTAATATCAATCAGGAGAAAAGTTATTGCAAAAATATATGTTGATCCCTAGACACATATGTTGATCCCTAGACACTTTTGATGTGTGTATATAAACAAGTAACATATCAAGGTAGTAGAGCTACGCTGATTGCAGCACGAACGGGCCTGCTCGACCGGGGCGGTAGTACCCTCTCACATAACCTAAAATGACAGCATTCGTGCTGTGCTGTAGTATTTCATTGGAGAGTGCGAGATCGGAGCCTCCATGATGCAATAGCATCTTATTAGGCCGCCATAATGTGGGTCACCATGCTGCATTGTCTGTATTAGCAATGCGCATTGTGACCACTACTTTTGGATTTTACTCATGCTTTCCATCAGGCAGAGTAGAGTCACCTTTGCTCACGCATAAAAAAACGAAAAAAAAAGACTATCAAATATATTTTTTTATGGAATATGGGACAAACGAGCAGACGTATCACCTGATGGTAAGCGATTACCGCCGCCCATGGACACCCGTAACACCAGAGGCGTCACAAGTGCGTTGCAAGCCTTTGGGGGCTGGGGAGAGGGATGTGGGGAGGGGTTGGGGTAAGGGCCTCCGGTATCCTCACTCACTCGGTGAAATACAACGCAAGCGCTATTTCACCTTCATGACCCTCCATTTCTTGGAAGTCGGTTAAAAGGTTTTCCTGTTGTGGCAATCTGTTTGGTATGAGGTTTCCAAACCGAGATCTACCTATTCGATAACTAAGGTTTTGATATTCTTCTGCCTGACACAGGCCTGACCTAAATTGAGTCGCATCATCAGATATCGTGCAAAATTTACAAAATTTACCAAGTTAAAATTAACTGAGATAACTAAGGCTTCAATAATATAGGAGTTCGCCATAATGTATACGACAATAACGTCAGAGAGCTGAGCACAGACGTCATTGCAACTGTGTTTATTACCACAGATGAGTAATTTGTCTGGTGGAATCTTTATTCTTAAAGTTTAAAGACTTGTCTACTAGCAATGACATTATTGGATTGAAAAAGTAAAAACTAAAACCCAACTACGACAAAAAAGTAAAAACTAAAACCCAACTCCGACAAAAAACGACGCTGAAAAAGTATGAAACAGGTTTCAAAGGCCGTAGTCACGCGTTGTTAAAGTGTTATGGACTATGGTACATTAAACTACATGGACTACAGCTTTTGAAACTTAGTAATGTACCGTAGTCCATAACACTTTAACAACGCGTGACTACGGCTTTTGAAACCTGTTGCATACTTTTTCAGCGTCGTTTTTTGTCGGAGTTGGGTTTTAGTTTTTACTTTTTTTTATTTAAAATGTTTTGGTGCCCCTTATAGGTACCATAGAAATATCACAATTATCGAATAAATACGGACAAAGTCACGAGAAAACGCTAATAATATATATATTTTTGAAATGTACAAGTAATGTCCTTTCCAATGATACCAAACACGGCATATTTATCTCAAATTATGTTTTTAATACAGTACTTTATATCGGCTAGAGGGCGCCACATTAGAATCAGTGACACGTCATATAGCCTATAACCAGCGGACAATCAAGACGCTTCTAACGATACCACATTTGTCCAGTTCTAATAAGTAGTTAAGGAGCTATGAGGGAACAGATGAACATACATACATACATACATACTTACATACATAGCCTGTCAAAATCATAACACTCTTTTGGCTTTGCCGTAGTCGGGTAAAAAAGGATATCTACCTATGATTATATTAATACGTGAAACAAAACTGACTCCTTACAAAAAAAAAACCGACTTCCAAAAAACCATCCGACGAAAACTCCCTGCCAAAAAACACTAAAAAGCGTAAAATAAACTGGCTCTTCATAAATTGCTATGTGCCAATTCTTGTCTATACCTAATTCTTTATTCATTTAAATAGTAGTATTATTGTGTATGCTAGGTACCTAAAATCTGTTTGAAGTCGGCGCCAAGCCAAAATGTAATAGGAGGTACTGCACTCGCCGCTGCCGGATAGCTAGCATAAAACAACCCAAGCGAGCAGACACGCGCGGGCTGACGCGACGTCGTTGATGGTCGTCTCGAAATAAAGCGAGTGTGGTAACTACTATTACATTTGGCTTGGCGCCGACTATTTTATAAAAAAATATTTTAGAAAAAAATTATAAAAAGTTTTTATTTTTAGTGCAAACGAATAACGGTTATCAGTAAGTTGAACTATTTCATATAATTTCTGCTAATGCGAATATCTTTAGCGGTTTGAACACGTATTAAAACTGAGTATGATCAGTTTTCAAAATTATGCTAAGATGCAAGATTTCTGTTACCGAGAACGTGGTCTACGGGGCAATAGGAATCGTGTCCAAGCTTAAATGTCGTGATGAAATAGAAGCAGGCGAGTTACTTAAAGCAAAATACATTAAGGGGTTAGTCATCATAGCGCCTGTGACATCAGCTCACCTAAATAACTTAAAAGTATACAACTAAAGGTCTATAGATACGTATGAAATTAAAAGAATTATCCTCCAACTCCTAACCGATGAGGAGTTGTACCTTCCATCATCAGCTTACCTAAATAACTTGAAAGAATACGACTAAAGGTAACATACATACCTATGACATTTAAAGATTTATCCTCCAACTCCTAACCGTTAAGGAGTTTTACCTTTCATCATCAGCTCATCATCATTAAATGATGACTACCAGACGCAAATACCGGCGTAGCTTCAGAAAATATACGAAAAAAATAGTACGTGCCTGAAAAAAATGAGGGTTACCCTCGATTTCTCTGGGATGCCATCATCAGATCCTAGTTTCCTTATCATGGTACCACCGTCGGGACATCTAATTTCCATTAAAAAAAGAATCATCAAAATCGGTTCATAAACGACGAAGTTAGCCCCGAACACACATAAAAAAAAAAAAATACGGTCGAATTGAGAAACCTCCTCCTTTTTTTGGAGTCGGTTAAAAAATATGGATGTCCTCTTTTTGCTAAAGCTAAGGAAAATTTGAAAAAAAAAACCTATACCAAGCGGTCTGGTGGTCAGCGTGGTATAGCAGGTCAAAATGTCTAAAGAATAGCCTATGCCCAGCAGTGGACTGCTAAAGATTTTTGATGACGATGAAACGCGAAATTACAGAATCGATCTACATCAAATCTTTGGAAACTTAAGCGTCGCCAAGGGTATATTACTTATTAGAAAGGATATATTACTTAGATTTTTAATTAGGAAAAAAGTAATGTCTGGGTTCCTTAAACAAATGTTTTAGAACTCGATCCTTTATTTAAAGGAGTTTAATCTAAACGCAATTCGAATCGGTTGGATCGTTTTCCGAATCGAAATACGTAAATTACCTACGTATTTTTGTCGTTGGTATTTGAAATTACTAAATCGATCAGTGTCAACTGATTTATCGTGTAGTTTTCCTATCTTATTCTTCTGTTTTTCCTTACCTTATCTGAATTGGATTCTGCGTTATTAGTTTTAATTTCTCTAGTAATAGCTCGTTAAAATCATAGGTATCTTGTAGTACTATTCTACCTACTAAGAAATTAATTAAATGTGTTTCGGGAACATTCTCTTCACACAATCATTACCTTAATGACACTTTTAGACACACAGAACCCAATAATTACAATATTTTATGATAGTCCATTTCATGCAATAAAGAAAAATTCACCACCTTGATAGTAGTGTAACTAAAAAGCTAGTTCCTTGCAGTTGCCGGTAAATTTGACATTAGCTACTTATTAGAGTATTAACAGCTATTGATACATACCTAGCAAACATACTTTAAACGGGTTTTTCAATTTCATGGTCACGATTCACATCAATTTGTTATTGTCTAATCTATGGTTGAACACTAATTAGCACAAGGGTACACGCTTTTAATATAATTTCAAATTGTATTTGTTTACAAGGGTATAACGAACGTTCGCCATATTGGCAACAAGAATAAAGGAAACGTGATTCGAAATTTGAATTCTTTTAAATTATTGGTTATTTCAGTTCTGTGCCTTCGGCTTGACCTTCGGAGATAGCCTACCCCACCCATACGTACTCACATGCGTATACTTACCTTCCTTTTGTCTCTGTGTGTACCTTAAGTGCGGGATGAGGCGTGTAGAGGGGCTCCCCCCGCACGGCGAGGCGACGGCGGGCGCGCGAGCGCTCACGATCGCGCGACTTCTTCAGTACGCTTATTTCTTACCTAGCGTGCACACGTGCGTATATTTAACAGTTAAATAAAAGTTATAAGTGCGATCTCGTGTAGTGAATTAACGTTGTTGTAACGTTCTACAGTGTAGATCCAGGTAAGTTGTTATTACCAATTTCTTTTTGTCTCATGTGATTGTGTATACTTTCAAGTGCAAATCGACGATCGAATTTTGTAACTGCGAACCTTCACGCTAACATATGCTATGCTTGCCAGTACATGCATGTTTGTCGGACATACCATACATCCACAAACTTATAAGTTTTAGAATTTTTTCGTCGGACATACCATCCACGATTTAATACGCTGCTCTTGCAGTCAAACGAATCATCGGCCACTCAGCCAGGATTCTACAGGTCCTAGCTCACTCGACTAGTACCAACCGTGACCTAAGCGGTTCATTGCGGTTCAAAATTCGAGCCGCGCGGCTCAAAGTTCGAGCCGCGCGGCTCAAAGTTCGGGCCGCGCGGCTCAGAATTCGAGCCGCGCGGCTCAAGATCCGAGCCGCGCGGCTCAACATTTGGGCCGCGCGGCTCACAAGTTTGGGCCGCGCGGCTCGAAATTTGAGCCGCGCGACTCAAGATTTGGGACGCCCCACTCACAAGTTTGAGCCGCACGGCTTACAATTTGAGCTGCGTAATTCAGTAATTATAATTTGAATGATCCCCTATGCTTTCATGGGCCCTGTGCTTTGCTTATTTGCATCGATACTTTTGGTGAAGGATAACGCTTTGCTTCAGATGGCTCAGCAGGGAAAGCTTGTAACTCTCGGCGAGCTACTAGACGAGCGAGCAGAAACAGAACAAGACCAAGAAATTTTGGAGCGTGTGAAGATATTGGCACAGGAGCATCTCCCGGATGGTTGGACCTCTTGGCAAGTTACGACTGCTACCAAAGAGGAGGTTTTTGGAGAAAATATTGAGGCGAACGTGCTCAATAAGCTGGTTTACGCATTACCTACTGTAGGTTTGGTTCGCGCCTTTCTACCAGAGGCGGATCATTTATCGGAGAAGGCTTATCGTGAAATAAGATATAAGCTGCTCGATTGGGCTTTTACACGAGCTCTTATTTTAGGCCCACCAGCAGTGGCAAACCGTGTCCGAGGTTCAGCAGCTCGAACTGAACTTTTTAAGGAAGCAATTGATGTATTGCGTCCGATGCTACATACCAGATCAGAAGCGGATAAGATCCTGTCTGGATGTCTAGATATAACGGAAACAACCGGCCGAAAAAGGAGAAGTACATCTTCCGTATCCTTACAAAGCATCCAGCCGTCATCGCGCAGACGGAAACTTGATTCACCTTCACCCTCCACGTCACAGGACGCGAAGATAGATGCCTTAGAGCAAAAAATGGAACAAATGTTTTCTTTACTTCTTGAAAAGATCGAACGACGGCAAGATTCGGACTCTGATAAGGAAAATGGTATTTCGGATTGTGACGAAGAGTCAACGCCGTCTGAGACACCATGGAGAGCTCCTGCTATAGAACCAGACGAGTTTCAAGAAGAGGGAAGTGAGGATGAGCTTCAATTCCTACCCGTGACGAAAGAAGCAGATCCCCTTATACCCGAACCCTTGGCCCAGATTAAAATTGAGGGCATTGAGTGCCAAAGATTAGGTACTGAAAGCTGGAGCCGTATCCGCTATAAAGAAGTAGAAAAACACTTGCGCGCTGCATCAGTTTTCAGCCCACTTAAGGTGAACACTGAGTTAGGCACTCTTTCCCCACAACCATCCTCGTGGTTAACTAAACAAGAAGGAATACTGGGCACTATAACACATGGCTTATTGCTCCAACGTAAGGCCCTAGCAGATGGTTTAAATACCATCATTAAAAAATGTCCGGGTGCCAGTTCAGAGCTTAAACTGTTGGTTGCAGAGGACTCAAAGTTCAAAACGATTTCCGACCAAATTCTTCAGTTTGTGTGCGCTCACAGATCAGAAACAATCGACCTTCGTCGTAAGGTTTTTAAAACACGGAATGAGATCCTCAATAGTGCTTTACACCATATTCCGCCGTCAGCTACTCACCTATTTGATGAACGTCAGCTGAGCTCTTTTATTAAGGATAACGGTGGAACAGCTGCCGTTTTCGTATCTCCAAAAACCCAAGGAAGACACGGTATTACCAATTCATTTCGTAAGCCAGCACTTCAAACTACCGTCAAAACCAAGGCCGGTAAGCCTAGCTTTCGCCCCAGTACAGTCCAAAACGCGTCTAAATTTCAGTCTTCCTCGCATCACTCAGCATCCTATAACACAGCTACAAAAAGAACTTCGAATGGGAATCGAAGAAAGGGGAAGGAGCTCAGCAATAAAAAGTCACGAAATCCGCGTACATACTGACAATTTTCGAGGGGGGCAGTTGCAAGAATTTCTACATCAAGGGAAAAAACTTGGAGCCCCAAAATCAGTTCTAAAAATAATTACAGGATACTCGATCCCCTTTGTTTCCAAACCACTGTGCATTCCCTTGCAAGAGAATTTAGGAAGATTCGCGACCAATCCGTCAGACACAATGACCAAGGAGCTCAAAACACTTCTAGCTCAGGGCGTAGTGGAAAAGTGTTTCGCCAAAACGGGATTTCTGTCTCGAATGTTTCTCATTCCAAAATCAAACGGAAAGTTAAGGCAAATATTCGACCTGCGACGCTTGAATTATTATCTGAATCCACGAAAATTTCGCTTGATAAACCAGACTCAGGTTCCCAATTTTCTCCAGCCCGGGGACTACCTAGGAAAGTTAGACATAAGCCAGGCTTATTTTCACATCCCGATAAAAGAGAGTCACCGAAGATTTCTTGCATTCGGGTATGCCGACGAACTTTACCAAATGACATCTCTCCCGTTCGGTCTGTCCAGTGCGCCTCTAGCCTTCTCCCAGGTCAGCAAATGGCTAGCAGGTTTACTGAGGGCGAGAGGTCTACGGGTTTTAGTTTACTTGGACGATTATCTCTTTGCGCACCAAGATCCCCAGGCATTGAAAGAACAAATGAGTTATGCAATAGACATTCTAAGCAGTCTTGGTTGGTGTGTAAATCTGGAAAAGTCTGTCCTACAGGCAACAAAAAGAATAGAGTTTCTAGGGATTGTATGGGATACCGATGCCAACGAGAAACGTCTCCCAGAAGAGAAGATAATACGACTTCTTGCGGATTTAAAACAGGTGTTACAGATGGGACGGTGGTCATGGCGAACAGGAACCTCACTCATAGGCCGGTTGAGTTTCGCTGCCTTGGTGACCCCTCTGGGTCGTTTATTTACCAGAAACATACAACGCGCCGGTCGACAGCTTCCACAGCATCAGCCCAACCAATCTCTGGTCTTAAGCCCCGGAGCCATCGAAGACTGTCTTTGGTGGAATCGCAATGTAAGGAATCCAGGAAAGGTATTCAGTCCGGAGCCCTCAATATTCATTACAACAGATGCGTCCAACGAAGGATGGGGTGCTCAGGTCGGCGATCAATATTTTTCAGGACAATGGACAATGGATCAAACGAAATGGCACATAAACAGAAAAGAATTGTTTGCGGTATTCATCGCATTGAAGAAATGCCACGATTCTATAGCAAACACATCAGTAATGATTCAGTCAGACAACAGAACAGTGGTTTCGTATTTGAGAAACCAGGGGGGTACAAGGTCGGTCACGTTGTTGGAAGAAACCAGGAAAATTCTTCTTGTAGCGCAGAGTTTAGGAGTGACCATCCAGGCCTTTTTTCTACCAGGCCGATACAATTCGGTAGCCGACTCTTTGTCCAGGGGAAGGACTCTTCCAGATTGGCATATCAGAAAAGAGATCACAAGCAAAATATTCATAAAGTGGGGTACTCCTCAAATAGATCTCTTCGCTACCAGTCGATCAAAGATAGTCCCAACGTATGTGTCAATAGAATCATGGGACACTCAGGCAGCATTCATCAATGCCTTCAGTCGAGCTTGGCATTACAAGCTGGCATGGGCCTTCCCTCCTCCTCCCTTGATACCCAGAGTGCTTCGCCACCTCAACCAATCTTCAGGAATATACCTTCTGATGGTTCCGCGTTGGGAGACAGTGTTCTGGAGAAGCGATTTGAAGAAGAGGGCTCTGAACCCTCCCTTTCAAATACGAAATGTCAACAGGTCCTTGATCGACCTCTCCACCAACTGCCCACTACCGAAAACAGAAGATTTCTTTTTCGAGGTTTGGAGGATACGGGCTGGAGCGAGTTGATAGCAGAGTTAAGCCCAGGTGACATTGATCTCATCCAATCAGCGTGGCGCGATTCCACTTGGCGTACGTACAAGTCGGCCTGGTTGCAGTGGGTTACGTGGTGTAGACAAAATGAGAAAACCCCCGGCAATCCACGCCCCCAGGATGTTGCTTCATATTTAGGTTTTTTGTCTCGTGTTAGGAAGCTTGCAGTATCAACAATTTTAGTCCACAAATCAGTGATATTGACTTTGGCAGATCCTACGCAAGAAAAACACTTAGCAAGTCATCCTTTAGTTTCAACAATGGTTAAAGCTATAAGCTTAAATAAGTGTGTGTCATTGTCATCTAAAAGGCAAATTTGGAACGTTCAGGATTTATTACGATGGCTGAAGTCCCATATCCCGTCTGATGATAGCTTATTCCAAGTATCTCGACATGTGGCTTTACTGCTATTGCTGGCTTCTGGACGCCGTATTCATGACTTAACTCTCTTGAGTATTGACGACCAACATTGTGAGAGATCAAACTCCTGCGTAACGTTTTGGCCTAAATTTGGTTCTAAAACAGACAATATCAAGAGTCGACAGTCAGGATGGCAATTATCTTGTTCTGGCGATCCTGATTTAAGCTTAGTAAAATGGGTAAACCTTCTCATAAATATCTCGGGCTGTAGGAGAAATGCCCGACCTAATTTGCATAATCTATTTATCACCACTCGTGGTGAAGTGAAGGCTGCCTCTAGGACAGTAATTGCAGGTTGGTTGAAAACTCCTTTCCGGGAATTAGGCATAAATTTTAGCCCAGGCTCGATAAGGTCGGCGGTGGCATCACATGACTACGAAAATAATGTCCCCTTAGATGATATTTTAAAAAACGGTAACTGGAGAGGTTCAGATAATTTTTTCAAACATTATTGTAAAATGGTAGAACCCCCTAGAACCTGTAACTCCAATATTCTTAGGAATTCATTCTCTGCACTGTTATGAATCCTTGTGTTTAGTCAATCTTCTGTGATAGCACCAGTAAGTTAATAGACTAATCTCTGAATTATTAGTTATTGCTAGAGTTTTATTGATTAAAATGTAAGAGTTGTTCTTTATAAGATTCAGTATTCTAGTACGTAAGGGTTAATATTCAAAGACTAAGTTGTATTTATATTATTAGACATAGTTCCTAAATTCTTGTTTGATATGGTCTCTCTATGTATGAGACTAGGCTCTATATTTTTGTATGCAAATAATACGAACAAATAACAAAACTGTTTTTTTCACTGAAATACTCTTGTTTATTTTCGTTGGCTGCTTTACACCCACTTCTGTCACAATACGCTTATGGGCGCCGGCAGAGGATAGACACGTCTCCGAAGGTCAAGCCGAAGGCACAGAACTGAAATAGGACCGTTTTCCACCCCGAAGGGAAGAAAACGATTATTTCAGGTCTTGCCGAGGCTTGACCGAAGCAAGTTCTTGCCGGCTCTTCGGAGTAAGGTACTGAAGAAGTCGCGCGATCGTGAGCGCTCGCGCGCCCGCCGTCGCCTCGCCGTGCGGGGGGAGCCCCTCTACACGCCTCATCCCGCACTTAAGGTACACACAGAGACAAAAGGAAGGTAAGTATACGCATGTGAGTACGTATGGGTGGGGTAGGCTATCTCCGAAGGTCAAGCCTCGGCAAGACCTGAAATAATCGTTTTCTTCCCTTCGGGGTGGAAAACGGTCCTATTAAAACACTTAATTACAAACTCAATTTGAATCCTAATATTCTAAATTTGATTTTTTTATTTCCACTTTTTTACACTATGGGCAAAGTTTTTTTTCAATTCACTATTTTATTATTGCACTTTAAACAGCATTTGAGTTTACCTCCTCGTATAATACTGAGAATTTTATCAGAAATCATAAAAATTGATAGCATTTGTTATCGATACTAATGAAGGATAACAAAGCATGACTGTTCACTTATTATCTGGTGTTATTTGAGGTTTAGAGATATGGCAATGTTTCATCTCACGGAAATCAGGTTAACTGATAGTCCCGTACCAGTATTTTACTCGAGTTATTGAGCGAGTTCACTCGAATGATTCCTTATTTAGTGCTCATTGAGCGTAGATTTTATTTTGGCACACGTCGGTATGAACGGTTGTAAACATTCGAATTACTCGGTAACGATATATGGGACAGAATTTCCAAAAATCCGAATGTGAATTCTCTATTTTGATGCTATCTTCATCAGTACGATGACATAATTTGAGTCTTTAGACTGATTATGTCAACGCTCAAAAAAAGTAAAATCGACCAAAAGCGACGTAGGCGGAAATCAAAGCGTACGCGTTGCGCGGTCGCGGCAAAAATACATTAATAGTAAATATACGATAGTTTTAGGTCCAATATCTAATATTATACTAACTCGATCATCGACTGATGACGCTGTTAGACCTCGAATCGAATGAACACGAGTCTGTTGCATCGATTATCGAATTATTGGGGGGCGTTAGTCTGAAGGTTATTTTTTATATCACCAAAACAATCCATATTAATATTATAATTTCAAAAGTAACTCTGTCAGTCTGTTGCGCTTTTTCGCGGTTAAACCGCTGCACCGATTCCAATAAAATTTGGCGTGGAGATAGGTATTCTTGAGGAAGGACCTGGGCTACTACTCTTTATCGTGATAACCGACATACACGCTACCGGAGCCGAAGGGAAGAGCTAGTTCGCAATAAATTGTCGGCCAGATTAATTTGTCAAATCGTTTCACTTGAGCTAAAGAAGACTCTATCTCTCTACTTAAGAAGAGTATTAGTTTTTTTGTGATTATATTTGACGTAAAATGTAAAGAAGTAGCTAGTACAACAGAATACTTTTTTTTATTATTGCAATATTGCGGTTACTAATTATATTCAATAAATCATCTTAAACTGTATGCTTAAACTTATTTTCATGCAAAATCTCATACTTATATAAAATTCTCGTGTCACAATGTTAGTTACGGAAAGGCAATGTTCCTCTGAAACGGCTTGACCGATTTTTATGAAATTTGGTGTGCATATCGGGTAGGTGTGAGAATCGACCAACATATATTTTTTAGACCCCAATATTTTTTTTATGGCAAAACAACGTTTGCCGGATCAGCTAGTAAACTATAAAATTTGATTAAATAAACAAACTACATAGATATGATCGATTAATCGATATACTCATAACAGTAGATATTATTTGATAGTTAATTTTATGTTGGTACGTCTCTCTTTGTTTCAAAATGTCAGTAGCTGGCAACTTAATGTCAAATCTGAGAATAACTAGTATTGCCATATTACTATTTTATTTTATTTATTGTGAAAAAAGTTACTGGATTTAAGTACATTTCAGTTCAATATTTGTAATAAAGATAGGAAATTGATAAAAAGCACCCGATATACTATTGTTATTGTGATTTTATGTCCGAATGTTGATTATTGTTTAAATATTAAATTAATTTTTTTTTCGGACATCTGACACACAACGCCATCTAGTCCCAAGCTAAGCAGAGCTTGTGTTATGGGTACTTGCGTACTAGACAACTGATACAAATACATAATACACTTTTTTTTTGTTAATACATACATATTATACATAGAAAACACCCAAACGCCGAAACAAATATTTGTAGATCATACTAACATTTGGTCAACCCCGGGCATCGAACCCGAGACCTCATGATCAGCAGAGGCACACGAGAGAGACAGAGAGACCAACAAGGCAGTCTATATTATTTATCAGTTCAGTCAATATTTATGAACTCGTTAGTTATTGAAGTGAAGTAGGACTTAATTTTGACCTGATAAACTAATATACTGATCAAAATATTACCATACGGCTCAGTAGATGTAGGACCTTCAATTCCTTTCATTGATGTTACTTGGCGTAGCTTCTAACAGCTTAAACATATAATACTTGGACTTGAAATACTTCTACCCATTATACTATTGCAGTTTACAGCTGGTCATAGACCACTCCTATAGTGCATCATAAAACCTGGCTATGAATTTTGAATTGAGTTGAATATGTGCCTTTGAGACCTGGAGACGAGAGCTCTTGCGACTCTGTATCAGTAGTCCAAGGACATGCGGGAGTTGGGTCGGAGTTCTGACACTCGAGAAATGGAGAGCCAGAAATCTCAACTCCGCTAGGTACTAGGTACTACGAAGGAACGACTTGGGCAACCAAGCTATGGGCACGTACAATGTACTCTGGATGTCTTCTGTAGTTCCTCGTAAGCAATCTTATTTTTTTATTTTTTTTTACTTTACTATTTTACTTTACTTTACATACATACATTTGGCTTGGCACCGACTTCAAACCTATGAATAGGCAGCACATACAAATTAAGTTATTTTATACTTTTTAGTTTTTGAAGTCGGCTTTTTAAACGAAGTTTTTTTATCATATAACGTAGACGCTATACATCCTACTAATATTATAAACGCGAAAGTTTGTAAGTATGGATGTGTTTTATTACATAGTTTCTTTCACGCAAAAACTACTGAACGGATTTGGATGAAACTTTACAGTAATATAGTTTATACATAAGAATAACCGACATACACGCGGGCGGAACCGCGGGCAACAACTAGTAACGAAATAAATTGAAAGTAAATTTAATGTCGGAAATACCTGCAGATGAAATTTGTAAGCAATCATATTTTTATGGCGTGTGCCAAGGATACATTAATATTTACGAGCTATGTTACGATTTGTACAATGTAGTAGATGTCCCATAAAACAAACATTGGAACTTTTTAGATGAAATTCTCTACACATAAATAGTATTCTGTAGTTTTTATTATCAAAAGCACTGGTAGGAGGTTATTTTAGGTTTTAAGGGTGTCAATATTTTTGTTTTAGCTATATTACGAGCAAACGAAATTACTCATAATATATTGAAACATGTGTATACATTTTCATACTCATTTGCCGGGCACGTGGCTCGCTAAAAACTTTCAACTACTGATGCAAATTAACACTTCATTTTTTTTTCCATTTTTAGTGCAAACAATCGTAGGTTATCAGTAAGTTGAACTATTTCATATAATTTCTGCTGATGCAAATAACTTTAGTGGTTTGAACACGTATTAAAACTGAGTATGCTCAGTATCCAAAATTATGCTGAGATGCAAGATTTCCCGAGATGTTACCGAGAACGTGGTCTACGGGGCAATAGGAATCGTGTCCAAGCTTAAATGTCGTGATGAAATAGAAGCAGGCGAGTTACTTAAAGCAAAATACATTAAGGGGTTAGTCATCATAGCGCATGTGTCATCAGCTCACCTAAATAATTTAAAAGTATACAACTAAAGGTCTATAGATACGTATGAAATTGAAAGAATTATCCTCTAACTCCTAACCGTTGAGGAGTTGTACCTTCCCTCATCAGCTTACCTAAATAAATTGAAAGAATATGGCTAAAGGTAACATACATTTGACATTTAAATATTTATCCTCCAACTCCTAACCGCTAAGGGTTGTACCTTTCATCATCAGCTCATCATCATTAAATGATGACTACCAGACGCTGAGTAGCTTCAGAAAATATACGAAAAACATAGTACGTGCCTGAAAAAAATAAGGGTTCCCCTCGATTTCTCTGGGATGCCATCATCAGATCCTAGTTTTCTTATCATGGTACCATCGTCGGGATATCTTCTTTCCATTAAAAAAAGAATCATCAAAATCGGTTCATAAACGACGAAGTTATCCCCGAACACACATAAAAAAAATATATATATACGGTCGAATTGAGAAACGTCCTCCTTTTTTTGAAGTCGGTTAAAAAATACGTTAAACAGTTAGGGTTTATTTAAAATTAATTTAGAAAATGTGTCCCGAATTACTGATTTGAGCTCCAATTTCTGTTATAATCAAATTCGACTACAAAATTCCGCATCTAAAAGCTGAGTCACGCGAGGTAAGTCTCGCAATTATGTCACTGCAATGACATCATTGGCCGCCGATGTTTTTATGTGAGAAACTTGTGTGAGCTTGGGTACGGGGCTCGCGAGGTGTGACTGAAGGTCGTTACATGTGGTAATAGCGAACAAAGTATTTAATAACCCGTTTGCAGTTGTTATAGTCTATGGTTTTTTTGTTTTTTTAACCAGAGACAATAAAATGTAGACGGAACGCAAAAGTTTAACAGATGCCGCCCGTTGAAGTGACAATTCTAATTTCAAAGAAGGTGAACGTGTCAAACAAGAAGAAACCTCATATCTTGTTTGACATTTTCAGGGCACAAAGTTCAGAAAACTTTGTGAGTTGTGGGAGAATAGGCGTCATGTCCCTCCAACATAAAGTAAGGATTCTCCGACTAGGTGAAGTTCTATTACACTGATCAACGGCTAAATATGTAATACTTTCATTGCGCAATTCAGGATTTATAGTTACTCCATAGTTTGACATGTCTCCGTTAGATGGTGTTGAAGTAAAATTATCTTAGTATGTAGAAGTCGCCACACACAGGAATTTGGTCTTATAAAATATTCAACTCTTATTTCCCAACCTTTCTCGCAACCACGTTTGAGTCTCCTATTGGATCCATACCGTGATGTTATTTAGCTTGAACAAATTGGATTACCTTAAAAAGATTACAGTTCAGCTAAACTTAAAAGATAGACATAATGCTGTAGAGGACTTTTAAAGGGAAACAATTTTGACATTCAAAGGTAGTAGAGCCACGCTGATTTCAGCAAGAAAGGGCCGGCACGAACGGGGCGGTACTACCCTGGCACAGAAAATCAACGTAAAATGACAGCCTTCGTGCTGTCGTGCTTCGTTGGTGAGTGCGAGACCGGAGGCCCAAATAGTCTAGTCAACAAGTCCCATACTTGTTGACTAGACTAAAAGATGCAGAAGCATCACTAGGCCGCCATGGTGTGGGTCGCCATGCTGCATTGTCTGCATTAGCAATGAGTATGGTGGCCACTACTGTGGCTTTTGCTTATGCTTTCCATCAGGCAGAGTAGCTATTTAAGAAGTATCAAAGATCTGCAAATAAGATTAATTAAATTCCTAGTGAGTAATAAAATCAGAGATAAATGTAAAGGAGACTATGATAAACTGTTTTCGATATGCGGAATTTTACCTATAGACAAAAAAGTTAAGTACTTAATAGCCTTAGAACATTATTATAGTGATGAATACAAAGTAGTTGTAACAAACAAATATAATACAAGAAGTGTGAGAGAAAATATGCTTATTAAACCGAAGGTGACTAATTATTATGGAGAGCGTACGTCAAAGTTTTTAGTACCTAAAATATTTAATGAAAATAGTGTATTAAGACAAAAAAAAAAAAAAATTAAATAAAGGTATGCTAAAAACGAAATTGCGAAGCGTACTTCTGGATAATTAGACTGCCGAACATTTATATTTTATAAATATTAAGTTAAGGACTAATGCTGTATAATGGTGTATATATATGTATGTGTATGCATGTATATATAAATAGCAAACAGGACTATAGTGATAATTATTGTAAAAAAGGGCGCATCTCGCCATCAAACGTCAAAGTTTGGCGAGACTAGTATTTAAGAAACTATTGTTAAAAAACCTCATTACTAAAATAAATAAAAAAAAGTCATTTTGGCGGGCAATACAAAAAAAACATACCTACGTTATTTTTGAGAAACTTTAACCATATACGCAGCCTACTCAAAGGAAACTCTTAAAAGGAATAATTTTCTCCACTTTTTATAACATTTTTCATTGATACTCCGCTCGTTTTGGTCGTACAGTGATAATATAAGTCTTCATCAATAACTATCTAATATTAAAATAAATTTCCTTCAAATCGGACCAGTAGACAATATAGACGGACAAATAAACTCTTAATCTTCATTTATTTTTATATTTTTGTATTTTTACAACCGTGGGTAGAGCCGCGGGGCGAAGCTAGTCTAAAAAAGTAAGTAGCCTAAGTTACTCCTTATATCATCAGCTATTTGCCAGTGAAAGTCCCGTCCAAATCGACCCAGCCGTTCCAGAGATTAGCCGAAACAAACAGACGTATCGTACTTACATACTTTTTACATGCATTGAATGAAAAGCTGTTAATTTGATCTTACAAACGGACACCTCCATTTTAATTTTTCGTATAGGTTATACAGATTAAGTCATTCTTACAAGGATCGGGTATAATATTTAATATGTAGCGAAAGTAGCTGCCAACACATCGAGCCTTCGAACGAATCAGTATAGTCTTACATTTTCACATATTTTTCCTGTTATTTTACGACCTTGCCCCTAAGACAGACCAAGTTCTGTTACCCGGCACGGACGGAATATTTATTTATTTATTTATTTATAACTTTATGCACTTTTGTACATCGGCGGACTTAATGCCCAGGGCATTCTCTACCAGTCAACCTTAGGGTGGTGTAGAAATCTTGTGAGGTAGGCGCACATAGGTTATACAATTTCGGATCTAAGATAAATACATAAATATACAGCAACATACATACATAAATATATATATAAAACATACATATCAATTTACATTCTATTTATACACTATGGACTTGACAGATTTGGTTGGCGTGTTATCCTTTTGATAATTCTGACATATCTTTTAGAAAGAGCTCATGTACCTTCTTTTTAAATGCAAAACGGTTAGTGGACTTCCTGATTTCAAGTGGGAGCGCATTCCAGAGTAGTACTGCTTGGACGAAGAACGAAGAGTTCACGAAGTCTGAGTTGTGGGAGGGACATGAGAGAAGCAGATTGTTTTCTGAGCGAAGCATTCTGTCGTGATTGGAAGACAGGAAGCGAAGGTAGGGAGCAAGGTAAGTAGGTGAGGATGGGGACGTAAGAAATGAAAATAGAGAGGTCAGAGCTCGCTGATTACGGCGCAGGCGAATGGGTAACCAATTCAGTTGGGAACGTAAGGCAGAGACATGGTCATACTTGCGAAGATTGAAAATGAACCGAATGCAGTTATTTAGAAGGCGGTCTAGCTTATTGAGGAGGTCTGCATTCAGGTCGAAATAACATACATCACCATAGTCGATTATCGGAATGATTAAGGACTGCATAAGCATAGTTTTAGTTTTAGGAGGTAGGAAGTTCTTGAGGCGGTATAGTGTTCGTAAGTTTCCAGTTACCTTCTGACTCACGTGAGTAACCTGTGCACGCCAATCGAGAGTTGAGTCAATGTGTAGACCCAGATCCTTCACTACGGGGCTAAAAGGAACCACTAAGTCGTTGAACACGATCGGCGATATTGAGTCAGTGTTCAATCTGCCAATCATGCGTTTGCTTCCTACAATTATCGCCTGGCATTTGGTGGGGTTTACTGACAGTCCAAATTTCAACGACCAGGCATGTATAGATTCTAGGTCTTTATTGACTTTGTCAATGGCCTGTGCTATATCCTCCACTCTTGCCTGTGAGTATAGCTGCAGATCATCAGCATACAGGTGATACGTACACTGAAGATGTTGTGTGATGAGATTAATAAATATTGCGAAAAGAAGAGGAGATAATATACCGCCTTGAGGGACGCCAGCGTGGAGGTCACACCAACTCGAAGACCTGTCTTCAACACGAACACACTGCTGTCGCCCCTGAAGATAAGATGAGAACCATTCCAGTGCCTCTGAGGAAATCATTATATGTTCAAGGATAGCTAGCAGGACTTCGTGAGTGACGGTGCCGAAAGCATTGGAGAAGTCCACAAGGACTAGTACTGTAACCCAAGTGTCCTCCATGCCTTTCCTAATATCACCAGTCACCTTAAGTAGCGCGGTAGCTGTGCTGTGGCCGGGCCTGAAACCGGATTGTAGAGGACTTAGAAGATTATGTTTGTAAATGAATCTTGAGAGCTGCTTGTATGCGCAGGCCTCAAGCACTTTGGATAGGAAGGGAAGAATAGAAATAAGACGAAAGTGTTCAGGAAGTGAGGGATTATTTTTTTTTGGGAGAGGAATGACGTGAGCCTTACGCCATTGAGAGGGGAAAGTTCCGGAGTCGAGGGAGAAGTTGATAATGTGGGTGATCACTGTGAGGATATGGTCCAGGATGGTCACAATCATACGTCGGCTAATGCCATCATTGCCCACTGCATTAGAGCGTATAGATAGGATAGTCTTTTTGATTTCCTCGGAGGGCACTGGAGAAAAATCGAATGAGTCAATAGTGGGACTGGTTAGGCCAGTTAAATAGTTTAGTGTTTGACACTTAGTTTGAAGGTCCAGGGTAGTTTGAGACGAGAAATGGTTGTTTATATCATTCAAACTAATAGTATTTTTGAACTCGGAATTTTGTTGTTTGCCAATACCCAATGATCCAAGAAATTTCCATATACTTGAAGAAGAGGAAGACTCTATATTTTGAAGAATATGTCGGCGTTTAGCGTTCCGTATCACCTGGTTACACCGGTTCCTTGCATTTTTATAAAGGATCCACTTGCTATCACATCGGTCCTTCCTGAAACGAAGAAAGGCCTGATCTCTTCGTCTCATAGCCGCTCGGACCTCTTCCGTCATCCACGGTGCCGGGGCACGCTTCAATTTTACTGTTCTGAGAGGGGCGTGGACGCTATATAAATTAATTATGGTGTCATTAAAAATATTGACTTTCCTGTCCACGTCAGTAGCAGCGGCCACACTCTTCCAATCTAACGTAGCAGCATCTGCGTGTAACTTTGCGATGTTTATGCGTTGAAAACTGCGAACCTGACGAACTTTGGGAGATGCTTTGGGAGGTTTCAGGTTGTAGGAAAGGAAGATCAGGTCGTGGTGGGAAAAACCGGGAGCAGGAAGTTGGCCGTGGGAAGATACAAGGTTTGGGGCTGAGGTAAGAATTAGATCAAGCCAGGTATCATCGTGCTGAGAATTATGGTGAGTGGCTTGAAGAGGCAGGACGTGGAGACTGACTGATTGGATGATTTGGAGCAGGTTGCAGGTTCGGGAGGAATTCGGGGCGAGAAGGTTAGTGTTGAAATCTCCCATGATAATGTGATGTGAGTGTTCCGACCCTAAAGATTCCAGAACTGTTTCCAGACTGGAGAAGTAGTTGATAGCAGGAGGGCAGTAGACTACACCTAGGATAACGTAAACTCCCTTGACACAAACCTCAAGGAAAAGATATTCTGCACTTGCAGAGGGGTTGGAAGGGGAAGAGGCGAGAATTTTATAATTTAAGAAAGTACGGAGGTAGATGGCTACGCCACCACCTCTTTTGTCCAGCCGGTCATTACGGATGAGGACAAAGTCAGTAAGAGGATAAAGGGTAGAGGGAAGATGAGGCTTGAGCCAAGTTTCCGAAATCAGGATGGCATGAATGTCATTGTCAGAGAAACTATCGGTTATATCGCTAAAATGGCTGGGGACACTTTGCGCATTAATGTGGCAAACATTTAGTAGGGGAGGGGATTGTGTAGGAAATATTTGCCGTAATTGCTCACCCAGAGTCTCTGTCAAGGAATTAAAACTGTCATGAATTGAAGAGTCGTCAGCGGAGAAGTACACATCAACCTCATCATCACTCATTAGTGTACCTATATTATATTTAAATTTATATAAATAAAGCAAAACAAAAAAAAACAATAAAATTAAATTTAAAAATAATCAAAAAAGATAATTATACAACTAGATAGTATTTAAAAGTAGACTATGAGAAATAAAGCAAAGTCGGTAGATAATATTTCTACACCACCCGCCAGCGCACAATTTAAAAAAAAAGAAATGCACATTGCACACTCCTCTTTATACGTCTGTGGCACTCACACATTACATACAGCTCAGCATACAGCAGTTTAAAAGGAACATAAATACAAAATTAGTTAAAAAGGTTCAAACAAAAAATCCAGACATAAAATACAAACAAAAGACAATTTTGTCGTAACTATGGTTTGCTGTTACTTTCCGAACGCACTCAATTGAAACGACTTCCGAACGAAAGTGACGTTCTCTTGACGTGACAGATGTCAAAGACACAGAAGTTGACACTGCTGAAATGAATGTGTTGTTTGTTTACTAAAAATCTGAAGGTACTTGCAATGTAAGCAATATGACAATAAGTTTAGGTGAAATATGTGAGCACAACATACCAAATATATCTTGTACCAGAATGTTGGCAAGTTAAATGAAACTTGTCACAGTTACCTACTGCCTTCGCGAACTCTTCGTGGCATTCTTTAAACTCGCTTTAGGCGGGGTTGTTGCCTTAGGATATTTGGCCAGTAGAGGTTCCAGTTCGTTCAGTGAGACTATATTATGGCGGCTGTTATCTGGGGCCTTGATGACTATTGTGCCATTGTGTGTCCAGCAGGCCGTCATGCCGAAATGGCGTCGAGCCGTACTGAAGACCGTCTCTCGAGTTCTAGTAAGGAACTCTCTTACTGAAAAGCCAGTCCCTTTCAAGTTCGTCTTCGCTCTCCAAACTGCCGCTCGAACATTCGTTGAGGTGAATCTTACTAACATGGGACGACGATGATCCTTGGATGGAGTACCCAAGCGGTGACAGAGCTTGATGTTAGGTGCTGTCACATCACCTAGACCCATCTTCTCACTAAGGATACCAAGCAAAGTCATGTTGCAGTCTTCTTTGACGGCTTCGGGCACTCCAAGTAATATCAGAGACTTTTGTCGATAACGAGTCTCCATGTTATCAACTATCCTTACACACTCGTTGATCTGCTTCCGTAGAAGGCCCAGCATGTTGAACATCAACTCTCGGAAAGCTCTGAATTCCTCAGAAACTCTTGCAACAGTTTCCTTAGTGTTTCCACCGGAATGTAGTTGTGACTCAAGCTGAGCCATCCTCTTTGAGAAGCTTTCTTCGAGACTATTCTGAGCTGTCTGGATATCCGCAAGTTGAGACATTATGAATGTAAGTTGCAGTGACAGTTGTTAGTGACCAGGTTTGCTGTGAAAATTTTAAATCCGTGCAAGTGAGCTGGCAGGTGGCTTAAATACTCAGTTTAGGATATATGTATCATACAGTAATTGTAAGTACCAGTCCAATAATCACTATTTTATTCTCTCAGATGTCAATAATTTAAAAAATACTTAGAAAGTTATAGGAGCTTTTAAAAGTTTTAAAATATCGACTTGAGGAAACAGAAAGCAGGAAAATATGTCGGTATCATGTGAATTTGTTTTCTATATAAATGGGACATTCGTTACATTTATCTGTGGATGGTTACTATGGGGTTGCTAGATATATTTTTGTCCATGTTTGGTATAGTTACTTATTACTAGCTGCGCCTCGCGGTGTTACTCGCTGTTGTTTTAATACATTTACAACAACCGGGGCAATTTATGCGGGGTAAAGCTAGTCTATTAAAGTAACCTAAGTTACTCCTCATCATAGCCCAGTTGCACTCGGTGATTAGAAACTATCACCGAGGTTAAGCGACGACGGCGCGGTTAGTACCTGGATGGGTGATCGCTAGTAGCACGATACCATGAGCGTCTCGGTCCCGGTTGTTGTCAATGGATAACAGTCGTGAAGCTTATTACGTAGCGGCAAGATTACGTAGCCGCAACGTTGTCTTGCCAGTCCCCAACCCGCACTCGGCCAGCGTGGGTACGTACGGCCTTAACCCTCTTCTGAGAAGAGACCCGAGTCCGGGACAATATAGGTTGTTGATTAAGTTACTCCTTATATCATCAGCTATCTGCCAGTGAGAGTCCCGTCAAAATCTAACTAGCCGTTCCAGCATCGACAGATAAGACAAAAATTTCCAAATAGATTTTTTGATGAAGTACTTTCATAGGCATTTAATGAAAAGCTGTTTGGAAAATTGGAAATTACAAACAGACTCTTCAACTTTATTTACATATGAAGATCTTCCTACATATTTAATTACCTTTTAATAAAGGTAGTAGATAAAACTTCCACATTAGCCTCGCATCTTTATTTTAAGGTAGTTCCCGCAGCAGCAAGAAATCAGGGGACTTTACAATCATAAACCAAACACAAACAGTCAAAATGTAGATGCATATATTTTGCCCTAGGAATTCTAATAATAAGACAATTGTGGTCTATCTGTTGGGAAAGTTAACACGATTCATGAGTATAGCGGGAGTTATTCGCGATAAATTATTGTATTTAAAAGGTCACGATATCTTTCTTTTATATCCCGACGTTTCGAACGAATTACACAATTCAGACTTTATAAGTCAATCTGCATTGCATTGAGATGACATAATGTTAAGTATTTATATTTTAGCTTACTTAGCTTAACTCGCAGCTGAGCTATGCCTGCTACTTCGTACGTGTTAAATGAAGACAATCAAGTTATTTTTTTCTCACCTTTTGAACCTGCTTTGGACTCCTACAAACATTTCAAAATTAGCTAAATTGGTTCAGCCGTTCTCGAGTTTTAGTGAGACTAACAAACGTCATTTTTTTTAAAATAAATATCCAGCTGTTGACTGTTAAATGCTGCTGATGATGATGAGGAATAAGAAGTTAATGATACTGGTTATTAACGCTATTTCGAGTCTTTTGAATGGGGATTTCGTGTAATCCCCACATCACGAAGTAAGTGCACGATCTCAAGACCACGCTACCGCGCCAACACGCGTTTGTATTTATCCAATACCAACAAAACGAATGACACAAAACCTATGTGCGTATGCGCAAGGTGAACGAGAAACATGTACGTGAGTTGTTTATATGGATAGAAATAGAGAACACTGTTCATAACATAGACGGTAAATAGCGGAGATAAGTGTTAAGTACGGCTCTGTCCACTATGATACCCTGCTTAGATCCCCCTTTTTTGTAGATAGGGTGGAAAATCCCTTCTGATCTCCGGCTCCCCAGGGAGGGACTGAGGAGCCAGGTATGTGGTGATTCTACTAAAAACCACCCCAGCGGCCGGTATCAGGCGCCCTGCTCTGAGGAGGACACGTACCATATTACTTCAGGTCCTCCCAAGGAAAGACGCCGCGTTTATGGGCTTCCCCTGCCTGTCGACCCAATCATTATATGGTGCGGCCTGACCGCAGTTTTGCGACTAGGCCGTCCCCCTACCGCTGACCGCATCAATGCTGCTTAGATCCCCTGGGGGATTCGTTTGGAATTTTCGTCCACACTAATTCCCCAGGAGATCTTTTTGGATTTCATTTCCATTTCCACAACGTCCATTTGGATGAACTGATGGGGGATTATTTAGAATTTTTATATTTATCTCTAACTAAAATTTGTAGTTAAGTATATGGTAGATAAGCTCACATTAGTCTATCAGGAACTTTATCAGTAAGTGGTGAAGCTGGTCCTAAGTATAGATTGTACGTTATATTATGAGGCCTCATACTAGGCAAGTCTGTGAATGCCAGATACGATTCAAGCTTGCGAGATTTCATAATTCGTACAGAAAAGATTCCAACTAAAACTTTGTGGACTTGGGGTAGATAATTGGAATCTATTTGTATAATGAATTAAGCGTTACTGTACTTAAATAGAATAACTTTCAAATAATAATATATTTTATACGATGAATTAAAATTTAGGATTCCTTTTTTAGCTTTGCCCCGCGGCGTTACCAGTCAGGGGCGGGTCAGCTAGTTCATAACTATAATTTGCTTTCACCCAAAATCCGTTAAACAAAATAAACACAAAAAGAATATAATAACATTAATAACATTCAAAATATTAACAAAAAAACGGTATTACAATCAGAAAATCCAAGGTTCATGTTTTATGAATACCATTTTATAATTTGATACCATTTGTTCCGGCACAAAAAACATGGGTTTTGACAATGGATGTATAATATTGTACTGTACCATATTATTTTACATAGCACTAGCTAAGCCCCGCGGTGTTACCCGCAGTCGTTGTTGTAACTTTACAACAACATCTGACGCCGCGGGGCGAAGCCAAGTTACCGTAGATTACTCCTTATATCATAAGCTAGGTATCTGCTGGTGAAATTCCCCTCAAAATGGGTCCAGATGTTTCACAGATTAGCCGGAACAAACAGACAGACGGACAGACAAAAAAATAAAGATTGATTTTTGATTTTAAGTGCTGTATATACTTTCATACTAGAGATGTGCCGACTAGTCGCCGACTAGTCGGTAAAGCCGACTATCCGGCAACTATCGTAGTCGACGACTAGTCGGCGAATAGTCGGCAAAAAGCGCCGACTATTCGGCTTATTACTTTGTTTGTATTTCTCAATAATTATGTATGAAAATTTTTATTTTAAAATCACTTTTAGACATTTTGAAACGTAAAACAAAGCAATGTTTTTTCCGGTAACCAGTTTCTAAAACTACTTGCTGATAAAAACATATCTGACATTTATTAAACAAAATATTTGCTTGTAGTGTTTTCTGTTTTTTCCTATCCACCACAAGAAATAATCATTGGCATTGACTACACATGACAGATTAGGGTCCACGCCGGCGCGGCCTCTAATTTTCTAGAGATAAACGCTGGCGTACCTCAGGGCTCCGTCCTGTCGCCCACACTGTTTCTTCTGCATATCAATGACATGTTAGCCCATGGCAACATAATAAATTGCTAGACAGACAACATCACAGTCCATGGGCGATATTTTGGACAACTTACAGTCAAGCTGGGAGGCGTCGAGGAAAAACGACAGGAGCTTATCGCTGAGCTCAACCATGTTCTGGGCCGCATTCCTAATGGGGCTATCAGAATCTGGTCGAGTTCAATGTCAAGATTAACATTAAGATTAACAGGTATGCGCGTTCTTTGCCAAAAAGTCTCCATTCCGTCCCCTTCCCACTTTTCAGAACGCTCAAATGTCATTACAAGGTAAGCTCGATATCTTGGGCATTTATATCTGCCGAGATCTCAACCCGCGCGAATACCTTGAGAATATCACCATAGCGGCCTCGAGGAAGCTAGGTATTTTAAACAAAGTGAGACAGTTCTTCTCGCCTGAGCATCCGTGTCTTCTTTACAAGACCCAGGTTCGTTCGTGTGTGTCGGAGCCGTTCTGCCGAGCTTCGAAGCTTGGATAGGGAGGATCGACTGTGTCACCTACCGATTCACTCAGATACTCACCGGGCACGGTTGCTTCGGAGAGTATCTGAACAGAATCGGACGTGAGGCTACGGCACTATTCAATCACTGCGAGTCCGACCGAGACTCCGCCCAGCTTACGCTGGAGGACCGCCCTGCGTGGGAGTCCGAGCGTCGAGTCCTGGCGATCGGAGTCGATCGCGGCAAGGCTGGCGAGTAGTGAAGGATGAGAGGCCGCGGTCTCTTTCTGTGAAGACATTATGCTTCAGAAGGAGTCCGCAGAGCGGGACCGAGAAAGGGCCAACCGCGCTCGTAGGAGGCGACGAAGGGGACGCGGTAGAGGTCGCTAGCTCCCCAATCGTCACTAAAGGGTTGTTGTGGCCACATCTACGGGAGATGTGGCCGCTACAAACGGCCCGAGACCGGTGACACCCCGGGGCATCCGGGGAGTGTCGTCTAAGGCGGGTCGGTGTTCCGACTCTTGCTGTGTAGAGCGGTAGGAGGTGCAATAGCGACCCGCCCCGGGGGTGACTATGGTTACCCCGGGATGTACCTCAGTCATGAGGTACGGCAGGAGGGTTTCCAGAAGCCGCTGATGCGTTCCTGGAGCTCCTCCCGACTGCTGAGGTAGGCCGCCGCGGGGTTTAGTGGGTGGACTGATTCGTCGGGAGTCCCACACACGCCCTTCGTGTGCCCACGGAGGGTATGGTGTACAATGCATTACCGCGTTAAAAAATTAGTTTGCTGGTGTGTGAAGTACTGTTCTCATCTTTGCCATGGTGTCGCACAGTATCTGTTTGACGCTCTCGACCGGTTACAGCAGCGAGCAATCCGCATTGTCGACTAAGCCACCGAGTCCCTTGAGCTGAGCTTCTGCAGTTGCGAAGAGATATAGCCTCGATGGCACTCCTCTATCGCCTTTATCATGGAGAGTGTTCTGAAGAGCTTTTCCAACAGCAATCCCACTTTCTCCCATCCTCTACAGGACAATACGTACTTGCATTGGAAGTCACCGCTTCAGAGTCGTAGAAATACGCTCTGGAAATAAACAGTTCCGTTTTGCCTTACTGTGCCTACTACCTACTATCAGTGCACGTGTTTCCCTTCCACTATGATCCCGGGTCTTTTAGGCGGCGTATGAAAATGCATCTCACTAGGCCGCTATAGTGTAGGACGCTATACTGCATTGTCTGCGCTCGCCGTGAGTATGGTATTGGATTGTTGGATTCTACTCAACCTTACATCAGGCTAAGCAGAATCACTTTGGCAGGTTATCAAATAAAAAAAAAAACATTGTCCCCTTGTTTAAAAAAAAATCGGCACAAGTGATTTTCTTTTTCATTTAACTCTTCATTTTAATCAACAATAATAATAATATCTTTACACAAGAATATTTTTTACACTAAAACACCGCTCTGACTCCTAACCTGACAGCAGCAAAAATGAAGAAACAAGGTTCACAGGCGACGTTTGCGACTGAGGCGCGAATCAGCTGTAATCGAAGAGTTACGTAAATGTCCGAAATGATCATGATCGGTTTGGCCGATTAGTCGGCCGACTAGTCTGCATTTTTAGGACCGACTAATCGGCTAGTCGGCCAAAGTACTGATCGGCCCATCTCTATTTCATACGCATTTAATGAAAGGTTGTTTATTTGAAACTACAAACTGAGACTTTAATTTAATTTATTTGTTAACCGACTTCAAAAAAGGAGGAGGTTCTCAATTCGACCGTATATGTATATTATTTTTGTTTTATGTGTGTTCGCAGATAACTTCTTCGTTTATGAACCGATTTTGATGATTCTTTTTTCAATGGAAAGGAGATGTCCCAACGGTTGTACCATGATAAGGACATTAAGATCTGATGATGGCATCCAAGAGAAATCAAGTCGAACCTTGAAGTCGGTTTTTGTTTTTGTAATTTTTTTTTTAGATTACTGTGGAGATGTTTATTTATTGAAGTTACTAAATGCACCCGTATGTAGACAGATTAACTATACGAGTGTCACCGCCTCTATACATCCCCTGGGTGTCGTAAGAGTCGACGTACGCCGGGCGCACACCGAAACGGTCTTCGCCGAGACGGTCCGCGACAAGACGGTTTTCGACTGTTGTCTTGTGCAGTGTGCTGACGCACACCGCATAAAACCGAACAGACAGTCGAAGAGGGGGAAGGGACGATTTGATTCTGGGAACATTACGTCTTTAAATAGTATTTGTTTATTTTTTTTTATTTTTTTATACTACGTCGGAGACTGTCTGTCTGAATCGGAATTGGTGTGCGACGGTCCCACCTAACACAATGCTTTTTACGGCAACCTTGTCGAGCCTTGACAAACTGTCTCGTCGGAGACTGTCTGTCTGAAATGGAATTGGTTTGCGATGGTCCCACCTAACACAATCCTTTTTACGGCAACCTTGTCGAGCCTCGACAAACTGTCTCGTCGGAGACTGACTGTCGACTCCGGTGTGCGCCCACACCACAGAATAATTAACATTACTGTCGTACCCACACTAAGGGAGCTTACTACGCAGGGAATTAGTACTGAAAAGAGAAGGACAACTTTAAATAAACCCTATTCCAACAAGTATAGCTTGCGTGGTAAAGTCAACCAAAACGTACTTGCTAAGATCAAGTTTATGTCCACCAGTGATAATCGAACGAATCTAATGGCGATAGGCGATCAAACTATTTACCTGATAGTTAACGACTCGCCCTGTAAAGTTCACCTGGCAGATCACATAGACTTCTTTCATATCTCGGAATTAAGATAAAGTTTAAACTATGAGGGAACAGATGAACATACATACATAGCCTGTCAAAATCATAACCCTCCTTTGGCTTTGCCGTAGTCGGGTAAAAACTATAAACTGACTGCGTAAAAACTTTTTATGAAATTTATATAGATAGCCTATATCACCCGGGCCATTATCACGTATCTATTGAAACCTCATTCATTAAAATCGCTTCAGTAGGTTAGACGCTACGGTTGTACGTACATATGAGTATATTGCCAAAGCGAATACCCTTCCTTTTGTTATCGCTGCAATTAAGTAAAAAGCCGCGGGAAAACGCTAGTCTATTTATATAAATCTACAGAGAGTTTCACAAAACAACAGATGTCAGTAACACCTGTACGAATGCGAAGAAATGCTAAATACTTCACACAATACATCGAACGAACAAACAATTTTGTTCACCGCATAACCTTTTGACAGGTATTTAGTTCTTTTGTTCAAAACTTAAAATCATTCGGTAAACTACCAAATCGATTAACATTAACTCGATGAATATTTAATAGCAATACGTATTAGTATGATGTTCTCATAGCCGATTTCGGCCACCGCGACCAGTCTCAATGGAAACCAGCCAACTACGCAGGAGATATAGTGCACAAGTGTGTACGCAGATACAGGTGCACTCTCTGTTCCCTCACTCTCATAATCCGATAGGACGGTTATCCGACACGACCAAGGAGAGATCAGACCCAGGAGCGCCGGCTTTACGTGCTCTCCTAGACACAGGACGTTACATAGAAACGTACCTTAACACTTTAACAACGCGTGACTACGGCTTTTCAAACTTGTTTCATACTTTTACAGCGTCGTTTTTTGTCGTAGTTGGGTTTTAGTTTTTACTTTTTTTTGTGTGTGTTTAGAGTCCGCATTATGCCTTGAACGGATGACAAATAGCTGTTATTCTGATTTCCTGGGGAAGAGTGTTTCCAGAGTACAGTCTAAATGAGGAAGTTAGAATGAACACATGCGGAAGGTACGAGAGGGGCATAACAGAACAATATTATTAGACCGAGGGGTTCTGTGGAAGTGTGTATTATATTTTTATTCTCTGTATCTACACTATCTAAGTAATAACGTTGTGAAAATAATATTTTAATGATGACTTTGAATAATGGTGGAAAATTGTCTTTTAATAAGCACAAAAAATAAACGCAATTATCACAATTGCGTTTATTTTTTAATAATATAATCTATACTAATATTGTTAACTAGTTTTTACACGCGGCATTGCTCAGACTTTCATCCCCTGATTTACAACCTTAGGACTGGAATTTCAAAAATTCCTTTCTTAGTGCTCTCTTACGTTATATGTATAAAGAACCTACATTCAAAATTGCAGGATTCTAGGTTCAGCGGTTTGGGCTGTGCGTTGATCTCTGGGTATGTCAGTCAGTCACATTACTTATTTATATATAGAAGATAATAATAATATAGAAGATTCAAAAGTAGGTAACTCTGTCTATCTGTATGACTGTTACGCTTTTGCAGCTAAACCAATTAGGGCGAATTTCGGCATAGAGATAGATTGGAACCTTGTTACATAATATATATAACAAGTTACTTTTTTTTTGTTAAACTTATGGACGTGCCATCTAGCAATAGTAATATTTAAAGACGTCAAAAAAATATTTCATACTAAAAGTCTAATAGGTGGGTCTTCTTGAAGACATAATATCAAGCCGAAACTGAGTTAGGTACCTAATTCGTGTTTTGTAGCACTTATGAGAATCTACAATTATTAAGCTCTTAGAATATTTTATAAATAAAATATACTCTTATAAGATATAATAAAGTATTCTGCGACAAGAGTATAATTTTCCTTTTATCTAAGTAAGCGCTAAAGAGACGACCTAGGTACCTAATCTAAATCATATCAGCGAGAGCTCTGTGTTACACAGTCGTTTTACTCGTAGTTTGAAAGGTTCGAAGACATTTAAGATAAAAACTCTTTGAAAGAATGCTTTTTAATTCTTTGCCACATAAAATTTTCATTGTCGGTGAAATTTTCCTAACGGTCGCATGTGTAATCCATACTATTCGAAAGTAACTATCTATTATGCTTTTACGGCTAAATCGTATAGAGCATGGTCTAAGAAAACAAAATCTCGCATTCCGAGAGTTATACATGCTGACGTCACTATCCAGTTACCACTTCATAGCAACATAACACGAAATGAACCAACCGGAACCAGACTTCATAGCAACATAACACGAAATGAACAAACCAGAACCAGCGATAGCGGTGATGACGTCAGCTTGTGCTGTGCTGTATTTCGGAATGCCATACCTGGCGAAGTATATTGTTATACCATGGTATAGAGATACTTTGATCCTTGAGGAAGACCATATGCTACTCGTTACTGTGATAACCGACATACAGACGTATATGGGCGAGCCATGGATCAAAGTTAGTTCCTAACATGTGCTAAATTATTAACAGTATACATTTTCACGAGAAAACCTTACTTTGATATGTAATACTAGTTGCCCCAGCAATGTTAACCACGGTACAACAACAACTGCGGGAAACGCCGCGGGGTGATGTTAGAAGAAGTAGCCTAAGTTACTCCTTATATCATCAATTATCTGCAAGTGAGTGTACAGTTTTTTATGGAATAGGCGGGCAAACGAGCAGACGTATCGCCTGATGGTAAGCGATTGCCGTCGCCCATGGACACTTGCAACACCAGAGGCATCACAAGTGCGTTGCCGGCCTTTGGGGGAGGGGGGGAAGATAGGGGAGGAGGGTTAGGGTATGGGCCTCCGGTATCCTCACTCACTCGGTGAAACACAGCGCAAGCGTTGTTTCACACCGGTTTTCTGTGAGGCCGTGGTATCACTCCGGTCAGGCCGGCCCATTCATGCCGAAGCGTGGCTTTCCCACGGTAGCGTTTCAGAAATTAGGCGGATATAAGGAGTATATAGACTATTTTTTTTCAGACCAGCTTCGCCCCGCGGCGTTTTCTCTGTAATCTATACAAATAAATAAAATTGGAGTGTATGTTTGTAATATTACAATAACCGCTTTTTAATAAATGAAAATGTACACGGTACATATACCAAAATAACAATTTTTGTCTGTTTGTTCCGGGTAATGTCTGGAACGGTTGGACCGATTTGACGGGACTTTCACTGGCTTAGACTAGCTTTGTTCCGCGGCCTTACCCGCGGGTCGACATTCACCGTGGGTAACACCGCGGGATTCAGCTATCGTAAATAATCGTTGAGATTACAGAGAACTATTGTGAGTACCATTAAAGTTTTATGATATTATAATAATATTAAATTTATATTCACTTTGAGAGGCCATAACTAACATCTGTTAGTATTACAGCACCGTAAGTAAATATTATTATTAATATATTTACAAAACTGATTGAACAGGTGTTGCAAACTGTTTATAAATTACTCATTGTTATGATGTTGAACCTTAATGAAATTCTATTAGCAAGTATTCATTCAGGATTCAGTGAGAAGGAATAATATTTTGACTAGAAATGTTTCATTATCAGGTCTGTTGGTCTAGCAGATGGTCGCGGATGGCGCAGCAGAAACATACTACGCGCCATCTACTGAAGATACATCGAACTACGGAGTAACCACTAATCCTGAATCGCGAATAGAACTTCTCGCGCCGATTAGCATATCAACCGTTGGGTCGCGGCCCACCTCGCCTGGTCGGAGGATCCTTCCTCCTTGGATAGACATGACACTCGTTCCCCCACACGGTAATTTCGCCGCTTTCTTCTGCACCGAGTGTTGTCGGGTTCAAGCCCCACATGGGACAATGTATCCACAAATTATTTTCTCAATCAGGGTGTGCAATTCATTTATTAAGATTTATTCCTACTGTGGCAGTAATCTTTAAAAAAAAACAAATTATATTTGACACTGAAAAAGTCATTGATTTCTTTAATTTTACCAGGTGAACAAGATCTTCAAGGCTCTAATGATCATTTAGAACAAGATCCAAAGACTGAACTAAATTTTTCAGCTTATTTTTCAGGCAGGGTGTTTCTTTTTTTTTTATTTAATAAGGAGCAAACGAGCAGACGTATCAGCTGATGGTAAGAGATTACCGCCGCCCATGGACACCTGCAACACCAGAGGCGTCACAAGTGCGTTGCCGGCCTTTTAAGAAGTTTGAATTCACGCTTAATATAAAAGTACCTATATTAATTTATCAGCAATTTGGTTGCCTAACTCATCACTCATAACATCAGACAGCTATGTATATACATAGGTATCCACATATATTATATTTTGTTTGGCCCTGCCAAAATAACTACTCCACCTGATGGAAAGCATAAGCATAATCCAAGAGTGGTGGTCACCATACTCATTGCCAATGCAGACAATGCAGCATGGTGACCCACACCATGGCGGTTTAGTGATGCTTCTGCATCATTTGGCCTCCGTTTCCGCTCTCACCAACGAAACACGACAACACGCTATCATTTTAAGTTGATTTTCTATTCGAAAATGCGAGTACCGCCCGGTCGAGTTGGCCCATTCGTGCTGAAATCAGTGCGGCTCTACTACCTTACATATACTTGTATGTGAGATGTGGGAAGCTATTATTATTAACTATTCAATTTTTGATATCATGTTTATTCATATTACTTAAAGTTATTCTATTATGAAATTAACTCATCATGTGTATTGTTAGCCAAAAGGCTAAAAAAATATTATTTTATTGGTTTCCACCTACATTTCCATACAGTAGCCAAAAATATAGCCCAAATATGAGCAGGTAACAACAATGAAATGTATACAAAAATTACAAATGGCAACTTGACTTAAAAATAACCATATTACTCTTTACAAATGTAAATTAGTCATCATGAGGGATTTTGACTAAGCATGAGTAACTACATAAACAAAAACTAATCTAATAGGTCTTTACCTATGAAATTGCCGTTTTGTATGCAATAAGTGAAAGTACTTATTTTTTCAAACTTTTTTTTTTCTGTTATTCGAAGTAATCACCCATGCAATCGACGCATCTTTGCCAACGCATTGGCAGGTTATTGATGCCCTTCTTGTAAAAATCCGCTGGACGGGAGGCAACAAACTCTTCAAAGGCATTTTGTACTGCCTCTCGGGAATTGAATTTTTTACCCACTAAAAAGTTGTCTATATTTTGGAAAAAGTAATAGTCGGTAGGTGCAAGGTCTGGTGAGTATGGCGGATGAGGGAGAGCTTTCATCCCCAGCTCTTGCAGCTTGGAGACTGTCTGTTGCGCAGTATGGGGTCGCGCGTTGTCGTGAAGGAGCAGTGGGGACGACCGATTGACCAAAGCTGGTTGCAGATGTGCAAGCTTCTCCATCATTCTCTTCAGTTCTTCACAGTACACATCTGCATTAATGCTCATGCCGTTTTGTATAAAGCTGTGGTAAATCACACCCGCATTAGACCACCAAACAGTGACCATCACCTTTTTAGGGGTCATTTTTGGTTTAGGGCATTGCTTTAGTGCTGAACCAGGATCTAACCAACTTGCTGAGCGCTTTCGATTGTCGAACAGAATCAATTTTTCGTCGCACGTAACAATTCGTTTTAAAATTCCTTCATTTCTTTGCCTGTTGAGCAGCGCAAGGCAGGTCTCGATGCGTACGTTGCGCTGGCGATCGTTAAGGCCGTGGGGCACCCATCTATCAAGCTTTTTTTACCTTGCCAATTTGTCGCAAATGGATCAATATTGTTTTGATGCTTACATTAAAAGCTGCTGCTAGCTCAGCTGTAGATTGAGTTTCGTCAGCTTCCACAATCGCCTTTAATTCATTATTGTTAACCAAAGTCTCCGGACGACCACGAGCTTCATTTTTCAAGTCAAAATTTCCAGAACGGAACCGGGGAAACCAATAACGGGTTGTGCGTTCGTTTGTACAGTTCTCTCCGTAAACGTTTTTGAGGTTACGTGCCGTTTGTGTCACGTTGTTGCTACGACGGAACTCATATGCCATAATTACACGATTTTTTAAAGTATCCATTATGACGAAAAATGTTCAAATGTAATGAAAATACAACGTTAATCAAAAAACAAAAGACTGAGTTTGTAAATAGAATGTCATGGTTTTAAAACAAAATTAATTTGAATTTAGAATACAGAGCCATTACAAACTTTTTTTTATTTGAAATGACCAGTACTGAAGAAAGGCAATTTCATAGGTAAAGACCTAATATATATTATATAAAAGAGTAAGGTGACTGACTGACTGACATACCCAGAGATCAATGCACAGCCCAAACCGCTGAAGCTAGAATCCTGAAATGTTGCATGTAGGTTCTTTATATAACGTAAGTGAGCACTAAGAAAGAAATTTTTGAAATTCCACCCCTAAGGGGGTAAATCAGGGGATAAAAGTCTGCGTGAGCGAAGCTGCGTGTAAAAGCTAGTTTATTAATATGCTGTAGCTCTGTAAATGTTTAACCATAATATAATTACGCCCTTTGGCATTGTTTTTAAAGAAATATATATATAAAAGAAATGTGCGAGCTGCGAGTTGAAATGACTCAGGTTAGTTAGTCATTGATGAAGGGGAAATTTTGAGTAAGACTATTGATTTCATAGTTAATAATATTTCTTATTAATACAGTATGATCCTATTCAGTATATCACAATGAATTATAATGGATTAATATCACCTGTATCAACCAGGTGATGGCTGAATATCCTTGCATTGTTTATCTTGCTGATGCAAGATGTGGAGTGCCTTGTGTCTACCTAGGCTTATAAATCGAATGCACTCTATATAATATTTGATTCATTCATTTTATCTTTTAAAACTCCAACAATGCATTAGCAATATACATCCTGAGTTGTGGGGGATTTTACAAGCATTCATGAAACGGACAAAAAGAACACCCAGACTTTTGGATTACACAAAATGCCATTCCAGGTAGTATTTAAATCCAAAACACTTGGCGCAGTAGAGAGCTGACATCTAACACACAACGCCATCTAGTCCCAAGCTAAGCAGAGCTTGTGTTATGGGTACTAGACAACTGATATAAATACATATATATACAGGGTGGATATGACAAAACGATATTTAACGAAACCGCGGGCCATTCAAATATGTCTGTTGACTTTGGGATTGTTAAATTTATTTGAAAATTGAAATTAAAAAAATGAAACTTTCAAACAAACTAAATGCCTAAAAATATTAAAACCGATAAGAACACCATTTGCAATTTAAGTTCACTGACCTACGTGCATACGAGTACAGCTGAGCGCCCACGGCAACATCAAACGGCGCCCGCGCGGTGCTGCCGCCTACTTATTGTAATAATAATGTACATGTATTTACACAATCACAATATTTCACAATAATATCACAAAACATGAAATTCAATTAATTATAATTTAAACTTTTCAATTCTCAATGAATACACAGATCGTATCTTTTAATAATGTAATTTTTTCGCAATTTTGCAAATTAGTAAGTAGGTAGGTACTAACAAATAGCTTTGCAAATAAGTAATAACAAAAAGTATGTCTTACGGGCAATGTCTTACAAAAAGTATATCTCGTCGATCTAATAAAGCCTGTACTTACTTGTATTTAAAGGTTTACGCTTGTTTTTTTTAGAACTTTGTGAATAGATCTATGGCTTACTTACTTGAAAATGAGGAGCAGCTGTACGCAAACTACATGTCAGTGTAGGTACGTAAAGCCAGAACGGCATTTTTTCGGCATTCTCCATAAATTAATATCATATCCTAGTATTCACTAGCCGTATAACCAAATCGAGGCATTGTTTCATTTACACTCACACAAAGTAATCCTTAAATAACAACTAAGTACTAACAAACCTAACTAATGTGTCCTGTCCCTGTCCTGTCACTATTAAAGCAGTTTTTCGCACTAATCACTTTAAAATACCTATTATTATTAATAATCAAAGCAAACAGTAGGTACATAGAGCTTCCGCGCCGGCTAGTTCAAACGTGCAACGACGACGCGAACACGTCACGGGTTCGCGTATTGCGACTGACTGCCGACTATTCAAATGCAGTTTTTTACGCTTGAAATTAGAAAATGATAGAAAAGATATTTTCGGCTGACCCTTTTACTCTCCCGGGTGATTCCTTCCAGCAATACCAACCTATTGTTTTTAACTATTTTGTGATTACGTGTGTGAGGATCTTATTGCTCAGACATAAGGTATATTTTAGAGTGAAAATTATTTGAGTAGTTAGACCTAAGGTCATTAACCCCTTGATGATAGCGATGCATTCAACACATCGTGTAGTAAATTTCAAAAACGAAAAGTAGTGTCCTGTGGCTTAACTACTGAACCGATTTCATTGAAACTTTGTAGGTGGACTTGTAACGTGTGTAGGTATACCTAGTTAAAAAAACTCTTGCTTTGTGGTATCCACCTTGTATATTTTGTTTTTTGTAAATGCATACATATCATACATAGAAAACACCCAAACTCCGAAACAAATATTTGTAGATCATACAAAGATTTGGTCCGACCCGGGAACCGAACCCGAGACCTCATGATCAGCAGTCGCACACGCCAACCGCTAGACCAACGAGGCAGTTTAAACATTCCACAGTTTTGTTGGCTTTTTCAGTTCAGTTTATATCAAAATCAGCAGTTTGACTAATTCATAGAAATGTTACATTAACTTTAAGGTTCTTATTAAATAATTATATCCTTATAAATAAGTAAATTGAAGTCTGTTTGTAATTTCTAATTAACAGTTTTTCACTAGGTAAATGCATTTGAATGATGTCTGTACATACCTACATCAAAAATGTATTTTTTAAATTTTTGTCTGTCTGTTCCAGGTAATCTCCAGAAGGACTGGACTTATTTTGATCAGACTTTCACTGGCAGATAGCTGATGTTATATGGAGTAACTTGGGCTACTTTTATTTTAGACTAGCTGTGCCTCTGTGTGTTGATGATGAAGCAGGGGCAGCTGGTGCAATGAATAAGTTATCTAGTACTTTAAGTTTCAATAAATATAAATATGGGTGTTATTAATTTTTTGCATGTCCTAATTGTTTTTATTAAATTGTTTTACATACAACCTTGAATCGACTATCAGATTGACAGACATATTACACTTCCTTATCTTCAATATTCAAAACTGGTAACTTGTGAATTAATTAAGACATCATGTTTCATTCAAGATAATATTTCTTAGATAATTGCAAATAAGCCATTAATAGAAAAAAGTTCTTAGTGCAATAATTTATTTCACTGGCAACAAGCCAAATTACAATTTTATTTAGATACTCTTATGATTTATAGGTGCTACATAAATTTAAGCACTACACATTATGAGAAATTAAATATCAAAGAAAACTGATGTCTATGGGCTCACACACTTCTACGATATATAAATAAACGTACGTCAATTACGTCTGTGTATCAAAAATTATTCCCAGTATACATAAGCAGACAAGAAAAAATAATACGGCTTCCCAACTTATCGGTTCACGTACACACGCAGTTTAACCTTCGAGAATATGAGCAAACAGGTTTTACAGCACCGCAGACACTCATAAACTTATATTATTTTAACAACAACACATTAATGCCGCCAAAATTGGCAGAAAATGGGGTGTCTTCTGCGATAAAATTACTTAATCCATTACAAAATTATATCGAACGCGAATACGTATAACTTGGCACTGACAACACCTCCCAAACGTGTTTAACAACAAAAATATTTCATATACTTACGTAATACACTTTAAATAACAGTCAGAACACAAACATCACAGTGATAATTGATTTTGAATATTGCCGATAAAAAAAATTTTCACACACAAATTCGCTACAAGAGTAACACAAGGAATTTTTAAATATTAAAGATAATGGTGTTCACTCGTTACATACACAATTCAAAGTTCACTTTAGTAATAATTGATGTAATTTAGAAAGAAACTCGTTAACAGTAAGAAACACCATTTTGAAAGATTGAAGAAAAGATCGTCAAGGATTTTCCCCTTCTTTCATGTCAACTGCTTGCGTCATTGCGGCAACTTGACGTTTAACTACTAAGTACTGCCAGCTCAATTTTTTAAATATACCTCTTTATCACCTTTAAAAAATAATTAAATTGTTCATATATTCAAAGAAGCTGTATATTTTGATAGTAGAGATAACAGTATTTGTTCAATCAAGAAGAACAATGTAAATAAACTAATAAATAATGTGTTAATGAAATATTTTTATTACCAATATTTTTACTTGAAATAAAGTAAATACATTAATTTTAGTACTTATTATGCCTTTTGTTTAAAAATGTTGCATAAATTATACTGGTAATTGCAGTTTTAAGGAACTGATTTGGTTCATAAAAAATAATTTACAGAAGGGAAAAGTTTTCAACTGCAGTTTTAGATTACAATTTTACCGAGATTTAAGGAAAACATGTGATGTAGTAACATTGGTCAGCAGCTGAGGTGCGTTCATAAGTAACACAAGATAATAGTTGCGTTCTCTGTGTAATAATTTTCATAACATACAATTTAGGATTTGGTAACCATATTATAAAAACGAAATGAGAACGGAAATTGCATAGTACACAGTTGTCACTCTATTGTTTTTTTTATTTCGTATTTTTTTTTAGAAACACTGTGTTGGTGCAGGTGCAGGGTTTATTAAAATATAACAAGTTAGTAGCATGGGGTGGGCCACTACCAGACTATCGAAATACATTAATCATTTGTGATTTTCACTATAACTGTCTTAGATCACTGTAACTTCCGTGGTTTGTTGGAGTTGCTAGAATCTCCAAGTGCACGCTAGAGTTTTGGGCTTAGCCAGGATTTGGTTACTGATAGGTGTTATCGTACCTAAAGTGAATACATTTAATTTTTAGATGAATTTTTATTTTGCAATTTAAAAAATATAACTGAATAATCAGACAAAAGCAGAGTGTAAAGAAAAGGGTTAGGTATTTCCAAATTATAGTTGATTTACAAATAATTCTAAAAGTATATTTTCCACCGCACTAGGAATTTAGGAGGGTGCTACGTACGCCTGATGATATTTTAAGAGCATTTTTAAACGCGCTGCCATTGTAAATATTTTTAGGCCCGTATTATAAAAGGCATCTCAAGTATCGTTTGAACTCTGATCAGTTTTAACTAGTTTTAAGTCCACATCAAATCTCAAGCGTCGCTCTTATTATAGAACTAACTGACCCGGCGAACTTCGTACCGCCATATTTACATATCTGTCTCAGCTTCCTACAGGCAGTGTACAGTCGCGGACAAAAAAAAACACTTTTACCGTTATCTTTTTTTTTTCTAGCAAAAAAAAAGAATTAATGAAATCAGACTATGTGTTATTGAAATACAACTAAGTACATATTTTGACTTTCATCCCCTCTCTCCAGGAAACCGTGCTGAATTTCGAGATAAAAAGTATCCTATGTCCTACCTCGTAGTATGAACTCAAATCATGCCAAGTTTAATTTGAATCCGTTCAGTAGTTTCGACGTGATGCGCGGCCAAGATACAGACAGACAGACGGACAGACAAGCAGACAAAAATGAAAAAATTACAGTTTTGGCTTCAGTATCGATTATAGAGAGCCCTCCAAAAAAAAATCAAAATATCTTTAATGTACAGAATTGGACCTGTTACATTTTTATTATAAGTATATATAGATTATAAGTATATAGATGGGTTTTAAGTTCTACTCAGTTTAAGTCACAGTCTATATTTTACCTAAGTGTGAACTTAACTTATTTATTTATTCAAACTTATGTCACGCAATGAAGGGGATCCTGCGGCTGGAGATGGACCGACGCCGCTGACTCGAAGAAAGTGGCTGTGGGCTGTGGTGACATACAACAGCGCCACCTACTAAATATACACTGAACTACGGAGTAACATACTACACGAAGTACCTAACTACTAATCCTAAATCGCGCTGGAGAAGTGCTCGCGCCAATTAGCATAATTATATAAAACATCCCAACATCAACCGTTGGGCCGTGACCGTGGCGTGGTCAGGTCTCATCAAAGGTCTCCCTCGTTCAGCAGTAGGTGTTAGGTTGATTTGAAACTACATGTGCATTAAGCACATGACAGAAAGGCGGAGAGTCAACGTAAAATATCAATGTAATGCAAGAATAAATAAAACAGGTAATCAGTTGAGACCAATATTTATTATGAAAACAATAGAACTATAAATTACTTGTTTGTACTAATTGATTTATTAGGACCAGGAATGCTTCTCCAATTTAACTCTTCATATTATAGTTAACTAGCTGTTGCCTGCGGCCCCGCCCGCGTATATCTCGGTTATTGCGGCAAATAGTAGCCTATGTGTTATTCTCATGTGTAAGCTATATTACTGTAAAGTTTCATCCAAATCTGTTCAGTAGTTTTTGCGTGAAAGAGTAACAAACATCCATCCATACTTACAAACTTTCGCGTTTATAATATTAGTATGATCAATGACACAAGTGGTATGATAAATTACATTTGTCATTGTCATGCAGTTTGACAACCATTATTTACAATTTCACCATGTAGGTAATTTGACAATAACAATTCTTATTAACTGTCATTCCTAAAATGTTTATTCTTATTTTATATCAGTGTAAAATTTTATTTATAATAGTTCCATCTAGTGTAAATAAGTCGAAATTTTTCGTAACTACCAAACTGCCCCTCTACCGCGCAATTAAGTTCTCACACCAATTACTTTAAGATTTTAAAATACTCAAATGTCAACTAAAAGTTCAGTAGGTATTTTTATTCAGTAGCAATTATATTATTATCACAGTTATCTTATCCTCGAGTTATTTGATTTTTTTGGTAAATAGAATCGAAATATAATGTAGTTCGGAATTGAGATAGCTAAAACGTTCATCATCACTAGGAAACTATGATGATGATGAACATTCAAACTATACCATATTAATGATGCTCACAGTTCACCACGATATACTTAGTATTCTGTACCTAGTTGGTACCTTACCTTTCTTTCTTTGTGTGTAAAATAAACACAAAAATAATTTCACAAAAACCGTCCCAACACCATCAAGTGTATATCTCCAAATCATCCCCATCATTGACATTAGTTAGTGTTTTCCAATACACATATTCTGGTTTCAGCCCCTTCGCACCCAAATAAAACGGGTACTCCATAGAAGTTGCCAAATAAAATATACCTCTTTTCGTTCTATCAACCAACAGACCCATCAAAATGGTCTCCAAAGGCACATTGCTGTAGCACTCCGAGTCTCTGGCCTGCTGAATACTGTTACACCTTATACCTATAAACTTCCTCGGATTATTCAACGCTGAAACCCACAATGCCAAGATCCTAAAGTGACTGCAAGTCGTTGTACAAGGATATAGGTTTATATCTGAAGGTTGGTACTCCCCACCATTGACGTAGATATCCACGTGACCCATAGGAGTCGCCATACCATAACCATCGATGTTCGTATGAATGACTTGGACAAAATCAGCATTTGAAGCATCCAGTCGTTCCGACGGTCCTAAATTTCTGAAACATGGTCCTGAAGGTTCCAGAGCTGTTATGGCTGAGATATTTCGGCCAGTCATTGTTTGGAAATGGCTGGCTATGAAGCCGGCCGTGTGGCAGCCTAAGCTGAAGCCTAGGAGTTCTAATTTGGAAGGATCCAGGCCAAATTCTGTGAGTTGGAATAATACTTCTGCGACATGTTTGCCGACGGGACGCATTAGGCGAGATGCTCTGGAAAGAGAAGAATATGGGTTACTGGAGATTCCGAGGCCTAGTTTTTCGAACAATGCTTTAGGATTATGCGTAAACGGCTCATTGTCATCTTTCCCATTTAATCTGATAAATAATAGTGTAATAGACTGCATATGAGTCTAAATGCGAAGACGAAGTTACTGTACCATCATAAGTTTCATTGCTTCTGTAAATGTTGAAGGGATAAAACAATCGTTCTCCTAAGGTTCTATTTAAAATAAATAAGGCACTCTTTGAAGTTTGTAACGAAGTGTCAACTAGAGCCGGTATATCCAAATATTTATTGTATTCTTATTTCGGACTGTACATACCTACAAACTTGGATTGTAGTTGTGCTGTTCACACACAGTTTGGCAAAAAGAGTTGACTGTATTATGTTGGCAGTACGCCATGGCTTGAGGCCAATACCAATTTTTCTCAAACATCTTCCGTGCTTTAGTCCTATTACGGATAATATATTTGGAAAGGTTGCTGAGTAAACGAGTTACTTGATGGTAAGTGGCTACCGCTGTCAGTGGTAACTTGCAGCTCAAGAGTAAGAAGTCCAATACTAGCCACTGAGTGACTCCTTACAGGAAACAAGAAAGCGCTGTTGAGCAGTTCTTTCGTTGCTTTTCATCAAGTGAACGGCTCCCCTGATTTTGGAGAAAGGAACTGAAAGACTGTTGAGCTGCAAGTATATATGGGCGTCGGTAATCGCTTATCATCAGCCCATCATCAACCCGTCTGCTCGTTTATCACACATACCATGAAAAAAAAACGAAATAAGTAATATCATGCTAGCGAAATCGTAGTCAATAACTGTCGTTTACTTACAAATGGTAGTGCACTGTAGCAAATCTCTGATTGTCCACTAAGATTACGTTGTACCCTCGGTCTTCGTATTCGTTTGCGAACATGGCTGATATCGGAAGGTTCGGGCTGTCCAAGTAACCGATGGCTACTAGTAGGGTCTTCCTATAAAGGGAAATGGGCGATGGTATAAATGGATGGATGGTTTTAGTTTGTTTCTTATTCTGTTCTTGTTCTTCAAGTTTCTTAAAAAGTAGCGGCGTAGAGACCGTATCAAACGCTTTAGCCAAATCCAAAGATAGACCAATGGTTTTTTTGCCTGCATCCATATTACGAACAACATAATCTTGTAATTATAATGGGAAACGAATAAATGTATGTCATCTCAACGCTAGGTCATAACAAATTATTAACGAATTTTACAAGAGAATAGAGACGTCAGCGATCGTAGAAAGAAATTTGAAGCGATTCAGTTGCATGTTGCCTAAGGGGGCTGGAACTTTAAAATCCCCCAAAAAGTTCATTTTCGTATTCAATGTTTTATTTCAAACTCTTAATACACCAGAGATTCAAAGAACGAAGTTTCATCAGCCCGTTTTGCTTCAGTAGTATGTGTAACACGTGGACAGTTGTTGATGTAAAGATGTCCCACCTCTTCAGATCACAACCGAAGCGAGACGGAATGATGAAACGTCATGCCCCTTAACTGTCCCCTATAGATTGTATTGAAGAAAAGTCATGGATATTGCGTATCATTTAAGTAGTTAGCGGAAATACGAAAGGTATAATAAGAGTAATAAATACATTGTAACTAACACCAGTATATTTATGTTTTGACATTTCTACTACGATTGCAAATACCTGTACACATTTGCAATCGTAGTAATGTTTTAATGTTGCTAAGTACACCTGATATCAAAATAGAGGTTAAGTCTTCGATCGTATCCATAATATATGCCATAAAATTAATTACAATCAGTCAAAACCTGGAAGTAACAATCAGCGCACGTGTTTTCCTCTTACTATGATCCCGAGTGAATCGAAGCATCTCACTGGGCTGTCATAGTGTGGGTCACCATGCTGTATTGGCTGTATTCACAACGAGTATGACGAACACTACTCTTGGATTCTACCATGCTTTCCATCAGTCAGAGTAGAGTCACATTGCCGTGGGAGAGTCACGCTTCGGCATGAATGGGCCGGCTTGACCGGAGTGATACCACGGCCTCACAGAAAACCGGTGTGAAATAGTGCTTGCGCTGTGTTTCACCGAGTGAGTGAGGATACCTGAGGCCCATACCCCAACCTCCCTCCACCTATCTCCCCCTCCCCATCCTCCGAAACGCTCTTGTGACGCCTCTGGTGTTGCAGGTGTCCATGGGCGGCGGTAATCGCTTACCATCAGGCGGTACGTCGGCTCTTTTGCCCGCCTATTCCATATAAAAAAAAGGCCCTATGTTAGAAAAACACTACAGTCTACAATTAATGATGTCTGTTGCTCAGTGATCCTAACAACTTTCGACCCACGATCCTCCATAATCCACGATTCACCTAAAAGAAGTACGGTGACGGGAGCGATCTAGGGACAAGATGCAAGCGATCATTCGTTCTGTGTTCAAATGGCCACCTTAAAATACCAACCTCTTAAAATTAACTCTCGGATCCTTCGCAATATTCTTAGCACTCCAGTACGTGTACTTCTGCCGGCTTCGTCCATTTCCTTGGACAATAAAAGACAAGTGTTTTAGCTGACTCTTCGGTATTAATGCAGGTTTTGTTGAACCGGGACCTGGAATATAGAGGAGAACCCATTACATCAATAACCTTGAATAATCCACTGCTGAATGTAGGCTTCTCTGTAGAAAAGAGGGTTGGGCCTAGTAACTATACCACACTGGCCAGTCGGGTTCATTTAGAATTTGTGTCAAGGTTTTCTTCTCTTTACAGTGCTCTGTTGCTTTTATTATGGAATAATGGGCAAACGAGCAGACGTATCGCCTGATGGTAAGCGATTACCGCCGCCCATGGACACCTGCAACACCAGAGGCGTCACAAGAGCGTTTGGGAGGATGGGGAGGGGGAGATAGGTGGAGGGAGGTTGGGGTATGGGCCTCCGGTATCCTCACTCACTCGGTGAAACACAGCGCAAGTGCTGTTTCACACCGGTTTCCCCTTAGTCGACTTAAGACAGCCATGGGATAAAAAGGGGTAGTAAAATTTCGAATTCTAAATTCGTGAACTCACGGATAAAGAGGAAATACTTTCTTAATTTGCATTTTGAAGGTGTCTCACTAAATGGAAAAGCAAGAAGGCAAAGGTCGAGGTCCCTTATTAGCAAAGTGACTTCACAACCTTCACCTGCGTGGTGTAATACATACTAATCTTCTTATTATTAAAAATCAATTGCTGTTCGTTTGTCTCGCTAAAACTCGAGAACGGCTGGGCCGATATAGCTGATTTTGGTTTTTATAATGTTTGTCGTAGTAGTCCAGGGAAGGTTTAAACGGTGAAAAATTAAAAATAACTTGAAAATCCAAATGTCACGTGTACGAAGTAGGAGGCACAGCTAGTAGATTATAAATTCCAAAGTAACTCTGTCTGTTTGTTACGCTTTTACTGCTAAACCACTGCATCGATTTTAATCAAATTTGGCATAGAAATACTTTGTTTCTTGAGCAATGACTTAGGCTACTCTTTAAAACGATAACCTATATACAAGGCAAAATGTCTATGAAAATACCTCGTGAATTAAATTATCCTACTAATATCACACTAATCCCACTAATATATAAGGGCGAAAGTTTGTGTGTATGTTTGTTACTTCTTAACGCAAAAACTACTGAACGGATTTGGATGAAACTTTACAGTAATACAGCTTATATATCAGAATAACACATATGCTACTATTTGTAGCGACAACCGACATACACGCGGGTGGAGCCGCGGGCAACAACTAGTATTGTATAGATTTTAGTCAGCTGTTTTGCTCTGTAATTCGTTATTTAGAAGACTTTTTTAAAATATTACTCTTGCATTAACAATTAAGTGTTACAAAGAGTTTACAAATGCAATGAAACGTTCACTAATAACACCCAGACTTAGGACACCAATTTGTGGATCAAAGTGTTGTCCATATGGTGATCGATCCCACATTACTTAGTACAGTAGGAAGCGTCATGGCGCCCACTTAAACTACTGCGCCATACCTGCAGTCCAGATTAGTAATTTACGATCCTATCTATATTTCAGAACCTCTTTCCGGATAATGTAACTTTTACTAACATTTCCCAGTTTAAGCGTTCGTTCTAAAAATTATTCAGCACAAGAGGAAGTGTCACGAAACAAATTGCTTCAGACAAGGAGATTAAAAACAAAATAATTATGTTTCATTTTCCTAGTTTTTAACCGACATTAAAAAAGGAGGAGGTTCTCAATTCGACAGTTTTTTATGTTTGTTGCCTCAGAAGTTTCGACTGGGTGAACCGATTTTGATATTTTTTTTTTATTTGAAAGCTGGTGCTTGTTCAGTACAAGATATTTTAGTAATTACAATTCGTTCAAAATTCAATTTCGATCTACTCTCGATGTCACAAATAAGATGCTCATTTGACTGCCTCAGTGGTGCAGTGTTATAGTGTTTGCGACTGCTGTGCTTGAGGTTCGTTTTCCGGGTCGGACTAAATGTTTGTATGATCTGCAAATATTTGTTTCGGAGTTTGATTGTTTTCTATGTATATATTTACAAAAACGTTGATGTGTATTTATATCAGTTGTCTAGTACCCATAACACAAGCTCTGCTTAGCTTGGGACAAGATAGCGTTATGTGTTAGATGTCCAAATATTAATTGTATTTATTTAAAGTACACACATCAAAAGTGTCTAGGGATCAAGCATTTTTATGCGGATTTCTTGAGATTGAGATGTGGCTTTGGCCCTGGCCTGCTCAGTCGCCAGACTTGAACCCGATTGAGCATGCATGGGATATGCTACAGAGAAGAGCTCTGCCGAATATGGAGGGTATTCAGTCGCAAGAAGACCTTTTTTTGTTGTTGCAACGAACATGGGCGGCCATTCCACAGCGTGATTTGGATGAACTCATTTTGAGTATGCCAAACCGATTCTTGTGTTGTTAGTGTTCGCGGTAGAAACACGGATTATTAATTGTTTAAGTTACCTAATAAAATTTTAAAGAAAACTGTTATTTCAGTCTTTTTTTCGAACTATAATGTTAGTGGTTCAAATGTCAAAAATCCCTTTATTAGGAAAATGGCAAATTTCTTTATTAATGCAAAGGTAACTTGGTTTATCGTTACTGTGACAAACGAAAACACTTTATTTGATGAATCCTTAAAGAAAATTTTAATTAATATCAATCAGGAGAAAAGTTATTGCAAAAATATATGTTGATCCCTAGACACATATGTTGATCCCTAGACACTTTTGATGTGTGTATCAACATCCAAGATTGATTGTAATGCGATGCAAAAATCGGTATTCTGCTAGTCTTATCATATTTTCATCTTTTATATGTTTATACGTAAGTTTGATAAGCCTTTAACTCAGTCAATTCATAAGTCATTAAATTTTCGTTCTGTAACGTTTAAGATGACGATCATTGATCTGATTAAATTAAAGCGAATATTACGTTGCTTTAAGCAGTTATAATTCTGGAGGCCCAAGTCTTCAAGAACTCTTGTTGTATTTAAAGGTCTATGCAATCGCGTATTATGACTTCCAGAAGTTTCAGAAGTGTTCATGTACTTAATATAGTAATCACTTTGACTGCCTCGTTGGTTTAGCAGTTGGCGTAAGCGACTGCTGATTATCGAATCGGTGCGAATCCCGGGTCGGGAAAAAAAGTGTCCTTGAGTTTTCTGATTATAGCAATGCTTAATAATACTCGTAGCTCGGGGTTCGGAAGTTGGGGTCTTATCTCCCATGCCTCGGAGAGGACGTAAAGTCGTCGGTCCTAATCTCTTCCCGGTCGTGTCGGATAACCGTCCCATCGGATATTGAGAGTGAGAGAACAGAGAGTGTACCTGTGTTTGCGCACACACTTGTGTGTACTATAATATCTCCTGCGTAGTTGGCTGGTCTCCGTTGAGACTGGCCGCCGTGGCCGTGGCTAGAATGACATCTTCATAGTAATCACTTACTGATCAGGAGACACGTCTGATTGTAAGCTCTCTATACCATAAGAAAATAATCAAAATCGTGACAAAGTTGTGACATTTTCAGTTAATTTGAACAGTCAAAACAATTTGTAAAGAAATTAGTAATGTTTAATTAGATAACCATTATAATGACCCTGTTTCCTAAAATATTTTGTCCAAATCTAAACATATCAGATCACGTTTCATTCAGTAAGAAGTATTTACGTGACCAAAATGACAAGATCAAGGCAAAATACAATAGTCATAGTACGCCGTTTTCCAACATATATACATCACTCATCATTCCCATTATAAAACTAGCTGAACCCCGCGGTGTTACCCGCGGTACGAAAATAAACGCGGGCAACGCCGCGGGGCGAAGCTAGTCTAAAAAAAGTTGCCTAAGTTACTCCTTATATCATCAACTACCTATCAGTGAGAGTCCCGTCAAAATCGGTCCAGCCGTTCCAGAGATTAGCCGGAACAAACAAACAGACAGACAAAAATTAAAAAAAAATGTTATTTTGGTATATATGTATTATTTATTTTATAGATTTCGGGAGGTTGCAAATAGACCGTTTCGGCAGATTTTACTAATAGCTGGGCTGTAAATCTAGTGCTTTGTGATTCTGACTGGTAACCTAGCCATGGTGAGTGTTCACGTCTTGTGCGATATCAAGCCAAGACAATTAGTCGTGTAATGATCACAATCAATCACAATCATAATGTCTGTTTGAAAACGAGTGCATTTCATTTTCAGTCGCAACAAAGTGAGAAAGTAAAATAATGGATAAGAGTAGGGAAACATAATGACTCACTAAGTATAAATGAGGAAGGTCCCCCATCAAGGATGTTATGCTATTATATTAAATTTGAAATCCTTGACAAAGAACACCCATACTGAGAACAACAATCTGGGGATCACAGAAAGTGTTGTTTCATGTAAGGTTGGAACCACTTCATTTGCTCCACTTACTTCATCGTTCATTCGTGTATTCAAAATAGAAATACTGCTCACGATATCTATTTATTTGTGCATCACAGCTCCTAAATGGATATATTTTTTTTAATGTATGGGTCTGCCAAAGTCCCTCTACTCCGCCTAATGGAAATCATGAGCAGAACGCAAGAGTAGTGGTCACCATACTCATTGCGAATGCAGACAATGCAACAATGAAGCATGGAGACCCACACTATGGTGGCCTATTCTATTGATATGCTTCTGCATCATTGTGCCTCCGGACTCCCACTCACCAACGAAACATGATAGCAAGAACACTGTCACTTTAGGTTCATTTTCTGTGAGCCCGGCATTTCTGTAATACCGCCCCGGAAGGAATTTCCGAGTCAAGGATATTTTCAATTTATTTAAACAGTAAAGATAAATAATTGAATACATGTCATGTTTTGGCAACTTTATTGTTATTATTTTCCTGTTTTCGAACATTGAGTTCAGTGTCAAGCGTTTGAATTGAATGGATTACGTCCTTTTGATTGTCAAGGTTTACACAAGATATGTGAATCGTGTATCCATTAGAAAAGATACCTTTTTTTGTATGACGGGGTGAAAAATTCCTTCGGATCTCCGGCTCCTCGGAGACACAGGAGCCAGGAGTATGTGGTGTTTCTACTAAAAATACCTCAACGAAAGGCCTCTGGCGCCCTACCCTGGGAGGACCCGGTCCATGTTATTTCAGGTGCAATTAGGAACATTAGGAAGGATACCTAACATCCTGTCACGGTTTTTGGACACAGAAAAGAACTGACTGCATGGATGACGTGGTTTTAAGCGGACACCTCGCCATTTTCTTCTGTGCTGATTGTTATGAGTTCAAACCCCACATGAGACAAAATTTTGTGTGATATATACAAATTGTTGTTCTGAGTCTGGGTGTTCTTTGTATCCGTATCATGTATGTTTGTAGTCTCCCGCGACACAGGATAATAAATGTATATATATATTTATTTTTTTGCGGGGAATGCTTTTCGCACCATACCCTACCAGGGGAGACGAAGGGCGTGTGTGGGACTCCCGGAGAACCGATCTACCCACTAAACCCCGCGGCGGCCTAACTCGGCAGTCTGGAGGAGCTCCAGGAACGCATCAGCGGCTTCTGGAGTCCCCCCTGCCGTACCTCATGACTGAGCAACATCCCGGGGTAACCATAGTCACCCCCGGGGCGGGTCGCTATTCCGCCTCCTACCGCTCTACACAGTAAGAGTTGGAACACCGACCCGCCTAATAAATGTATATCTATCTATACTTATAATAAAAATGTAACAGGTCCAATTCTGAACATTAAAGATATTTTGTATTTTTTTTGGATTGCTCTTTATAATCGATACTGAAGCCAAAACTGTAATTTATTTCATTTTTGTCTGTCTGTCTGTCTGTATCTTGGCCGCGCCTCACGCTGAAACTACTGAATGGATTCAAATGAAACTTGGCATGATTTGAGTTCATACTACGAGGTAGGATATGGGATACTTTTATCCCGAAATTAAGCACGGTTTCCTGGAGAGAGGGGATGAAAGTCAAAATATGTACTTAATTGTAATTCAATAACACATAGTCCGATTTCTTTCATGAAAGAAAAAAAAAGATAACGGGAAAAGTCTTTTTGTGTCCGCGACTGTACACTGCCTGTGGAAAGCTGAGACAGATATGTAAATATGGCGGTACGAAGTTCGCCGGGTCAGCTAGTATTACATACTCGTATAAACACAAATATATAAATCAAGATTTGGAACACCAAAATGGGGCGTTGTCCGGGAAAATAAGAACAACGATATATACTGACTTGATAACAATATTGGCATCAACAGAAACCAACACTAAATTATTTGTCCTAATCGGTATTGAACTTATAACCTCTGGCTCTTCAATCAGAATCACGAAACCGACAAACCAGCAAGTATTAATTATAGTAAACAAAAGAATGATTAATTCGTTGTTTTCGGTGTCAGCATCATTAAAATGGCGGGAATACAGCCATTGTTTATCACGTGCCAACTTTTTTTTCTTTATGGCGTGTGGATGTTAATAAAATTCTGTTGGGGATTTGGGATTGCATTGTGTGATTGAATTTGTTTACTACTTGGCATAATTCTTATCAACAACCTTTTATAGTCCACTGCTGGACATCGTATGTATGCCTTTCGACAGAAAGAAGGTGCGTTTTTTCTTAGTATGGCTCTTTGAAAATGAGCTGATGAGGATTCTCGTTCTCTTCAAACTTTAAGAAGCTACTTGGAGGGAGGGTGGTTAACTTGACCTTTATTGGAAGAATTTTTAATTCTTCTGGATTCTTATTACTTACCAGCTGCGCCCCGCGGTGGTACCTGTGGCGCAGTTGTATGTAAAGGTACATCAACAACCGCGAGTTGCTTATATAGCAGTTGGCCAGTTGATTATACATAAAAGGTTTATGTATAACCTTTGTATAACCTAAAAACTGCATTGAAATCCGTTGAGTACTTCTAAGGGAACAGACGCGGAATCAGCTTCATTTTGTACTATGTAAAGATTTATCTGAATTGCCTATGTTTAATACCTTCTACTTATACGAGTATTATGGAGTTGAAATAAAATGTCGTAAGTCAACTATATAATTCTCATGTACATGTTTTTGTCACTGAACGTCAATTAAAGCACGAAAGAAAGTAACTTAATTATTTTAAACGACATGTGTGTAAAAAAAATGACGCGGGCGAATGTGCGGGAAATATAAAGTTCATTGAAAATATGAATTGAAAATTGTGAACACTGTTAAATATAATGAACTGTAATCGAATGGCAATAAATAACCTAAGGGTGGTGAAAGGTATTTGGTAAAAAAACTTAATGTAAGTAATAGTTTTAAATATAGGTGCATACATTTAGACATCAATCCAGCCGGGTATCCCAAATCTACTCTAGAATTCACACAAACACTATTTTGAAACACAAATATTGTCACACATATAAAAAGTTTTATCATTTTCACAATAAATTTTCAGTTATATGTTTAAAAAACACATTAATTTATTTTTATAATAATTTTAAGTTATTTTGCCGATGGCTTTCATGCTAGTTTTGGCGCCAATTTTTTTTTTGTCACGTAACGACTGCACGTTCATAGAGCCTAATAACGACTGGTGTTGCAACTGTGGCTGTAGATGTTGTAAAAAGTAAGGAATTTTAGTGATTGTCTTCAAGATTATCTGCTATTAAAATGTGAAATATGAGGTTGGATTTATGTTTAGGTACATGGTTAGGTAGAAGCAGAAGCAGGCCGGGGCGGCGGCGCGAGTTCTATAAAGTGCTTGCGCCCTATTGTGAATAGGTATTAGGTTCCTACACAGGAGGGGGCCACCTACAAGTAGTGGGTACATGGTTAGGTAACATTTTTATTTTCTTTTTGTATTAGAAATTTGATTTGAAAATGGTCTTCTGTTTCTATTTTTCATTTTTAACCGACTTAAAAAAAAAGGAGGAGGTTTTACAATTTAAATTGCTTTTTACTTTTTGTATTTTTTGAGACGAAATACGTTTGTAAACTAATTTAGGTGTAGGACTAATAGGTTTTTGAGACCTTTAATTGCTGATTTCCATGGGAACAGGTAATCACTTTCTATCTGGTGACCATACACCTCGATTAAAAAATGATAACATCGGATTAGTAATCGATCTTACCCATAAATGAATTTGTAACAAGTTATTGAACCTCTTGTTAATTTATATAATATTATTTGTCTAAAATTAAACTCTATTTTTTAACCATAATCTCTTAATAAATCACTAGTTAAGAAGGTCACTGAACAGCACGATAAGCATCCCGGTTGAACGTCTATGGTAATCGTATTTAGGAAGTCAGTGCCCGTCAGTCAAATATACTGACAGCTAGTTCAACTTTCGAATTCACTTTACCTTCAGGGTTACGGGCGGCGGTCCCATGCCAGTCACTCCGCGGAAAAACTGATATTCGTGTAAAACCGGTTGAACTGGTAGCTGACCCCAATTAATCTGACTGCACGTTTGGCCTAGTGGTTTAACGGTCACTACGCCGTTTCCTACTTCGCCAAGTGTCGTGGGTTCAAATCCCACGTAGGACAACACTTTGTGTGATCCACAAATTGTTGTTCTGAGTCGGGGTGTTCTTTGTGTCCGTTTCATGTATGTTTGTAAAGTCCCCCGCGACACAGGATTTATTCCTAGTGCGGGAGTTGTCTTTAAAAAAAAATACAAAAAACAAAATCTTAGGAATAATAAAGGCTAGGCTAGGAAGATGATGATAATGTTAAGAAATAAATACCTCATTAGAATGAAGCAAAGATGTTTATTATAATGCTGGTTCCAATTATCGCATGAAACCTTATCACGCGAAGATCTCGTTTGTAAAGATTTCTTCAAGTGTTACTACTAGCAGTGAATGTAGAACTTTTAACTTTAAAGACCAAAGGACCTTGGACACGATTTCTCCAATTATGAATAAAGAAGAAAAATGAGAATAGGTAAACTGAAAATAAAAAATGCAACCTGAAAAATAAGAAATAGAAAACTGCATTTATGCAACGCCTCAATGATTTATTTATTAATTACACGTCATGTACTTTAGGTGCATTGGCGGACTTAATGCATAAGGCTTCTCTACCAGGCAGCCATTGGGTGATGCAGAGAAAATAGGATATAGGTGGTTTTATGTTATTTGTACTGTATCAAATACACATACATATATATACATAATGATGAATCCATTCTATATAGATGAAAATCATGTAATTGGATTTAATAGGTCTTTACCTATGAAATTGCCGTTTTGTATGCAATAAGTGGAAGTACTTATTTTTTCAAACTTTTTTATTTCTGTTATTCGAAGTAATCACCCATGCAATCGACGCATCTTTGCCAACGCATTCGCAGTTTATTGATGCCCTTCTTGTAAAAATCAGCTGGACGGGAGGCAACAAACTCTTCATAGGTAAGTTATGGAATCAGGCGTTACTTTGCGGAAATCCATGACATTAAATGCTATGAAATATATTTAGCTTTAATTCCGCGAGACAAATATCCAGGTCTGAAAGCAGGGCACAAATCCCACCGTCATGCATATGTACACATACAAAACAAGCGAGAAATAATCAGCATGCCATGCAACCAAACCTATACTCGACACGTGTTTCGCCCCTCCACGGGGCATCCTCAGGAGATGTTGACTCGTCGAGCGTTTGAGCTCGAATGCGCGCTAGCGCACCGCTGTCGGCCCTTTATATACCGTTTCGATGACGCTATAATCACGATCGATACAATGTCACAACGACATCTGTGCCGAACTACCCGCAATCATACTTAGAAGTGGTGATGGAATTAAGTTTGTTTGGTCATTCAACAGTGTATATGCATTATTATTGTTATATTTTGATATTTCTAACTGTTCCAACACACTCATCCGGAAACCCTTATCGCAAACATGCAGAATGTAATAGGTATTGTTGCCGCTCAAGGAGTGGCCGGTGTCGATTAAATGTTTTGCGAAATGTGATTTATCTGGATGGCCATTCCTGTGAGCGGCAACATGTTCCCTGTACCTAATTTCGAAACTACAGCCTGTCTGACCCACATAGACCCCGGTGCAATCATTGCATACTAATTTGTAAACTCCGGATTTTTTTGAATTCTCTAATTTATCTTTACCGTTACATAGTTTACGCAAGTTATGATCCGATCGAAAAGCTACGTAAACATTGTGTTTTCTTAGAATATTCGCGATTCTATCTGAAATTGGGCCTATGTAAGTGAGACTCCCGACATTCTTGTTAATTCTTTCGGGGGTACATGCATAAAGTGCTGAGCGAGCCCGGTCATTCCGCTTTTTCTTAATTATATTATCAATAACTTGTTTGGTGTAACCGTTTGAAGTCGCGATTTGATACAATATTTTGAGTTCTTTTGCGTAATTATCCGTGGACAGTGGGAGTGACATTAAACGGTGGACATAGCTGCGGAAGGCTGCTAGTTTATGCTGTAGTGGGTGACAGGATGAAGCGGGAATCGTTGTGTCAGTGTGTGTGGGCTTTCGATAAATTTGGAAATCGAGTTTGTTATTGACTCTTGTGATTTTTAGATCCAAAAAATTAAGGGACTGATTTGATTCTAATTCTAATTTGAATTTAATTTTGGGGTGGTGAGTGTTGAGCCTATTTACGAAAATATCCAATTGACGATTAGTACCTGTCCAACAGATAATTACGTCATCCACATATCTATAATAAAACAGAATGTTGGGCTCGCCCACCACATATTTACATTCGAAGTAGTCCATAAATATTTCCGCCATTAATGGACTTAAAGGTGATCCCATTGCTAGACCCTCTTTTTGGCGGTAGTATTCGTTATTGAATCGAAAGTAATTTTGTTCCATGCAAATGGAACAAAATTGGCCAGCTTGGAGACTGTCTGTTGCGCAGTATGGGGTCGCGCGTTGTCGTGAAGCAGCTGCAAGAGCTGGGGTTGGAAGCTCTCCCTCATCCGCCATACTCACCAGACCTTGCACCTACCGACTATTACTTTTTCCAAAATTTAGACAACTTTTTAGTGGGTAAAAAATTCAATTTCCGAGAGGCAGTACTAAATGCCTTTGAAGAGTTTGTTGCCTCCCGTCCAGCTGATTTTTACCAGAAGGGCATCAATAAACTGCCAATGCGTTGGCAAAGATGCGTCGATTGCATGGGTGATTACTTCGATTAACAGAAATAAAAAAGTTTGAAAAAATAAGTACTTTCAGTTATTGCATACAAAACGGCAATTTCATAGGTAAAGACCTATTATTTGTACATTTTACTGTCCACATATAAACATATAAAATAATAATAAGGTTCACCTAACCGATAAGGGCCATAGCGGCCAGTCTCAACGGAGACCAGCCAACTACGCAGGAGGTATTATAGTGCACAGGTGTGTGCGCAAACACAGGTGCACTCTCTGTTCCTTCTCTATCATAATCTGATGGGACGGTTAACCGACACGACCGGGGAGAGATTAGGCGTAGGACCAACAGCTTTACTCCGAGCCGTTATTAAGTTTCAGAAAAACTCTTTTGGCCCGACCCGGGATTCGAACCCGAGACCTCTTGATCGGCAGTCGCATACGTCAACCGCTAGACCAACAAGGCAGTCAAAAAACATATATAATATTAGTAGATCCAACCCTTCTTTCTCAGGAGGTTTATTGACTAATAAAGGATGGTGACGATGACTAATCTAGCCATAGTAAAGCCAATCGGTGTAACCCTTTCGAAACGTCGGGCAATAAGTACTTCTATGTCTCAACGTTTCGAACGGGTTATATCGTAACCTTTTAAAATAATTTTATCGCGAATAAGTCCCGCTATAAAACTGACCATGGTTATAAAGGGTCTTGCACCAAACCCGCGCCTTTCTTAAGAAAAAAAAAAGAACATAAATTTTAAAAATGTAATCATAATTTCAGAGGTTTTGCGTATTGACAATCTTCGCACATAATCTTGGTTTTACAAACACCTCCTTTGCAAGGATATTCTCCTTTTCTTGGGAACTGTGAGGGTTTCCTTGTGGTAAACCATGGTTTATGGAGCTTGTTCAGCATTGAGAGCTCGAACTGGTGGAGGTCTGTTGGGGCTGGTGATACGCATTGGAGAAGCATTGTGATAATGAAGATAGGTATCTGGAAGAAAGAGTTTATATGATAAGTATCTCATTTGTTGCGTATTTAAAGCATTACACCAAGATCTAGTTATATTTAGCGGTAACAATCTTCGTTGGCCTATGTCCAGTTAATAATTTTTTTTTTTTTGGACATCTAATAACACACAACGCCATCTAGTCCCAAGCTAAGCAGAGCTTGTGTTATGGGTACTAGACAACTGATACAAATACATATATACTTTTTTTTTGTAAATACATACATATTATACATAGAAAACACCCAAACTCTGAAACAAATATTTGTAGATCATACAAACATTTGGTCCGACCCGGGAATCGAACCCAAGACCTCATGATAAGCAGTCGCACACGCCAACCGCGAGACCAACGAGGCAGTCAACGTTGTGACTATTTTAACGTCAGAGTTGTGACTATTTTACGGCTGAGAAGATTTTTATCGACGTCTAACATATTTTCTTGACGTGACATGGGAGTGATGAGTTAAAGGTTACCGAGAAAGAGCGCGATTTTTGTATCACATAATGTAATGTTTCACATACCTTATGTGACTTTGTGTGTGTGTTGTGGGTCCGATCCCCATATGAAACAACACTTTGTGTGATCCACTTACAGTTATTCTGAGTCTCGGTGTTCTTTTTGCCACTTTCATGTATGTTTGTAAAGTCCCCCGCGACACAGGATTTACTCCAATTCCGGGAGTTTTCTTTTTTTTCTAAATTTATACATCATTCAGTTAATTATCACCGAACTGAGAAGTAAACAATGTATTGTTGGACAAAAATTAATCATTGTCGTCAATAATTAAACTTCCTTATTTGATTATAACAGAAAAACAATTGACATCGTGGATCGTGGGAGAGAGTATAAGGCACATAAGGCCGGTTCGTGAGATATCCTCAGGATCACAGAAAGTTAATGGAATTCTTTTGTTGCTTGTCATTGATTGAATGAGGTGAATCTAGGGTCATCTTAAGCCGGTAAGACACTTGCGGCTTGTCACCTTCCTTCCTAGCCTTTATTATTCCCAAGAGTACTTGTGGTCGGCTAGTAGTTCAGCTGGTTTTACCTGAATATCATTACGGGCAATAGGAGACGTAAACGACGTTGCGTGGGTCAGCTAGTGTTATATAAAACATCTTCGAGAGATACAAGCGTAAATATATTTGTGTATGTGATAGGCGTTCTGTAGACAAATCTAATACACAAAATAATGCGCAATTATGTATGTAGATTCCTGATTAATGTTATTATACTCTTGTGGCATCTACGACGTGGCTTCTTTTTAACCCCCGACGTAAAAAGAGGGGTGTTATAAGTTTGACGTGTCTGTCTGTTTGTCTGTCTGTGGCACCGTAGCTTGCGAACGGATGAAGCGATTTCAATTTAGTGTTTTTGTATGAAAGGTGAGTTACGTGCGAGTGTTCTTAGACATGTTTCATGAAAATCGGTTGAGTCGTTTAAAAGTTATGGGGGTGAAAGTGGGGAAGAATAACAGAATGTCTGCAAAAATATCATTGGCGTACGATTACTCGATTAAATGCTTGAGTAGGGGGTTTTTTAAATTTTGAATTTAATATTAAAACATGCTTTTATATATTTATCATGTTTCTATAGGTACCAGTCAATTCGTTAATTTAGCTCAATTTTCAACCATTTACCACTAAACTCAACACATTTATTAATTTTCATTAAACAACTCACCAATATATTCATATTTATCTGTTCACACAACACGAGGATCCAAAACAAATCACCTTTTAGTTTTTAGTAACTTTTCGTTTCCGATTTGCATAAATACTCGCCGAGTACCGCACTACGGCCCACATCCGATGTTTACACATCATCTGCCGTTATTCACTTGATATTAAATTACGCTTTGATTACTAAGGGTATGACACACTGTTTAGTTTGATCAGTAATTAATGTCAAACATTAGATAAGATTAAAATTCGTTGATAAAGGTGGGGTATAGAACAACACGGATCACCGAATGGAGGTGAGTGGAAATAGCGCCTTTTTAAAAACGCTCTCTCGTTTATTGCGGGGAGAAATCTTACAACAATTAAAACAAAACATTCAGAATTTTACACACACAAATACATTTTGTGTCATTAAAGAGTAACTCGTAGGCCTATTTGGGCTTATACGAGAAATATGAGGCCGGCAACGCACTTGTGACACCTCTGGTGTGGCGATGCGTCTGCTTGTTACCATAAAAAAATATTTGAGCTTAGAGGGGAACGCATGCGTTTGGTTACTCTACACATACTACATACTAGTATGCTCATAACATATCGAAAATAATCATACAAGAAAATGTTAATAACTGTAACCCGACTATTTAAATACATTTGCTTCCTTAGTCGGCTCCTGTGGCACCCATGGACTAAATTTACATTACACTCATACATACACACGCACATATACACGAATGCACAAACTCACACACGCACTACACACACACTCTCACAGGCACGACACACATAGTAACGGATCACAACTTATCGACCGACTGAACTGAGCTGGTGTGAATCCTGGAGTCCTGCAATACAGGTCTTGACCTAGTTTAGGCTCCAGTTCACCCCAACCTACAAATTTGTCTCTGTACTAATTTCATTGATATTTTTATTACATAAACACAAATAAGGTGGTGTCACTCCGTATTCTTAGACAATCACTACATGGATTTAATCTGAATAAAATTAATCGCACAATGTAAACTAATCCTAACACAAATGTGATTTGTAAATGAACAATGAGTCATCGCGGGAACAACGCATGCTCTGTCGGAAGTCAATGCGCTCATCGTATTTGGAACTCATTGTGGATTTGTTCTATAACTACTATGCTTGAGTTCTGACTGGTTCTGACACATTCTCATAATAGTACTACTTAAATATTTTGCCTTCTTATATTGGTATGACGCGTGTTTACTATTCAAAGCCCTTTACGTGGTTTAAGAGAAAATATGACGTGAGTCATTTTTAATTAAAAAGAAAATGGCGAAGAAAGAAACGGCTGGACTGATTTTTATGAAATTTGGTGTGCATATTATCGGTAGGTCTGAGAATCGACCAACATCTATTTTTCATACGCAATTTTTTTATGGGATAACAACGTTTGCTGGATCAGCAAGTAATTATATAGAGTTTTCGATTGATTACGAAGGTGGTTCTCGATTTGGTTGCATTAATTTTCCTTGTTAATTTAGAACTTTGCCATTTGTGAACCGATTTGGAAAATTTCGTACTCTATATTAGGTCTTGTCGCTTGGTTTCATGAAAAAAAGAAGAATGCAGGCGGTTATAGACTATAGTAACCTCACTTACAGGACGAAGAACGAGGAAATAACTAGCCAATACCGGTCTTCGGTGATTATATCACTGTGGTCGAGCCGACCCACCCAAAAGCACGATCCGTTTTCCGTTTTACTCATGGAAGATCGTAATAAAACATCTTTTTAGGCATGTAGAATTCACTTTCTTTTTTTTCACCGTTAAACTGTCCCCACTTACAGATATTAATCATAAATGTTTCACGACTGTGAGGCAACGATGTGGACATAATCACGTTACTTAATGTATCTCAGTCGTTTTATCTCAAGGCTGTAAGTGATAATCTCGTAATTCGTGTTGTATGTGTTTTCAGGTATGATGCTGTTAACTATGCCTTTGTGTTATGAGAGTGATAATACATTCTTGCCACAAATATAATGCTGCGTTAAAATATTCATTTTACGCCATCTAGTGGTCATAGGCGGAGCTACTAAGTCTGAAGGTAGATCTGCATCGCACATGTGGAATCATCCGAAACTTGAAGTTTAGTGAAGTTTGTCATTTATTATTATAAATGCACGAGCAATGGCCCGCGGCTTCTTCCACGTGATAATTTCTTGTTTTTAACCTTGAAAATAACAAATGTCTCCACAACCGTTCATAACTTATTTTACTCCATAAGCGGTGTATTTTTTTTGATGTTACTCAACCAACATTTTTTTTTATAGAATAGGGGGCAAACGAGCAGGCGTATCGCCTGGTGGCAAGCCGCCAATGGACACTCGCAACACCAGAGGCGTCACAAGTGCGTTGCCGGCCTTTGAGGGATGGGGAGGGGGATGGGGCGAGGGGTTGTGATATGGGCCTCCGGTATCCTCACTCACTCGGTGAAACACAGCGCAAGCGTTATTTCACACCGGTTTTCTGTGAGACCGTGGTATCACTCCGGTCGAGCCGGCCCATGCATGCCGAAGCGTGGCTCTCCCACGGTAGAATTACCTACATATGGAAGTCGGATCCCAAACTAGGCAGTCCCTGTTCTACACTTTTGATAAACATACTTGTGTACCAACTTCATACATACATAAAGTATTGATATTTTGTTTACTTGATAAATACATACAAAATTACAATTTATTATATAACCAGACACAGAACCACCACATACTCAATGATATAACACAAAAACATAAAAGAAATTAACAAAAGAAAAACCGACTTCAAGAACTGGACCAAACTGAAATGGGACCACACGAGAAGCGCCAGCTTTCGAATAAGTCGTCGAAACCCAGTCGAAAGTTCTGAGGTAACAAACATAAAAAACCAAAAAAAACCCGATGAAATTGAGTACCTCCTCCTTTTGGAAGTCGGTTAAAAATGATGCGACGTGCCTGTTAGTCTACTGTGGGTTCAATAACGACCCAGGCTAAATACTGTCCTATGAGCTCATTTGCTTTTTGTTTTTTGGAACGAAGGGGCCTTATGGGGCGTTGCGGAGGGGTACCCTAGCCGGCAAAATACGTCCATAACGTAGAATGACGCCTCGGTGGTAGCGTATGAGAATGACGTGAGGTCTCGGGTTCGAACCCCGTGTAGGATCAAATATATTTTTTTGATCTGCAAATATTTGTTTTTTGGGAGTTTGGATGTTTTCTATGAATATTATGTATGTACACACATCAAAAGTGTCTAGGGATCAAGCATTTTTATGCGGATTTCTTGAGATTGAGATGTGGCTTTGGCCCTGGCCTGCTCAGTCGCCAGACTTGAACCCGATTGAGCATGCATGGGATATGCTACAGAGAAGAGCTCTGCCGAATATGGAGGGTATCCAGTCGCAAGAAGACCTTTTTTTGTTGTTGCAACGAACATGGGCGGTCATTCCACAGCGTGATTTGGATGAACTCATTTTGAGTATGCCAAACCGATTCTTGTGTTGTTAGTGTTCGCGGTAGAAACACGGATTATTAATTGTTTAAGTTACCTAATAAAATTTTAAAGAAAACTGTTATTTCAGTCTTTTTTTCGAACTTTAATGTTAGTGGTTCAAATGTCAAAAATCCCTTTATTAGAAAAATGGCAAATTTCTTTATTAATGCAAAGGTGACTTGGTTTATCGTTACTGTGACAAACGAAAACACTTTATTTGATGAATCCTTAAAGAAAATTTTAATTAATATCAATCAGGAGAAAAGTTATTGCAAAAATATATGTTGATCCCTAGACACATATGTTGATCCCTAGACACTTTTGATGTGTGTATTTACAAAAAAAAGGTTCGAAATATTTATTTCGTGAACGAAAAATTTATATAATCTGTAAGTTGCATGCAACAAGTACGGAGTAACTCTAGACAGAACTTGTTTCAGTAGAGATTACTAGGTGGCAGCACAAGTTTAGTTATATTTTTTATTTTAATCGTTAAAAACCATAATAAAAAATGTATACCAGAATAGTTATTTTCTTTAGCATAGAACTCTTTTATATTTTTATAAATCATTTTAAATAAAATAAAGGTGTTCAGACAATTTTGTGGTTCTTAAGAGCCTGAACGAAAACTTTACTATAGCACCATCTGTAAGTTGCAATTATTATTATATTTTATTTGCTAGCTGACCCGGCGAACTTCGTACCGCCATATTTACATATCTGTCTCAGCTTCCCACAGGCAGTGTACAGTCGCGGACAAAAAACACTTCCGTTATCTTTTATTTTTTTTCTTTCTAGCAAAAAAAGAATGAATGAAATCGCACTATGTGTTAATGAATTACAATTAAGTACATATTTTGACTTTCATCCCCTCTCTCCAGGAAACCGTGCTGAATTTCGGGATAAAAAGTATCCTATGTCCTACCTCGTAGTATGAACTGAAATCATGCCAAGTTTCATTTGAATCCAGTAGTTTCGGCGTGATGCGCGGCCAAGATATAGACAGACATGAAAAAAATTACAGTTTTGGCTTCAGTGTCGAGTATAGAGAGTCCTCCAAAAAAAATGTTCAAAATATCTTTAATCAGATCAGATCTTGAGATTCAGATTCAGATTTCAGAGAATCAGAATTGGACCTGTAACATTTTTATTTTTGGTAGTATATAGATAATTCTATTTGTTGTTGTATTCAGATGTCAAAACAATTATTAAATGGCTTTATTATTTCAGTGTATGTTTATTTAAATAGTAGAAACATTACAAAATATTGTCTGAATTTAGTCATTGACATCAAGATTTCTATTATCATATTTTTTTTATGTAGCTGAAGGAAAAGATTAGTAAGCCACAACTAAGACCACTATCATTACATTAAACAGTTTATGATGATGATGATGGTCTCAACTATGGTAAAATTTATATTATTTTTTCTGAAATAGCGAAAAGATTAAAAATTATATCGTGTATTTAAAATTTTGTTATGCAGTGCATTTTAATTTGTTATCTATCTATCTTTCACTTCAATTCTCTGCGATGGTAATCACCTCCATTTTTATTTTAATCGATAAAAAAAATCATGATAAAAAATGTATACCCGAATAATTATTTTCTTTTTACCTTGAATAGAACTTGAAATAAATATTTTTATCATTTGGAACTTCGTTCCTATCTGGTGTCCCACGACACCACACGACTTTTTTTTATATATATGGACCTGCGAAAATGACTACTCTGCCTGATGTTAAGCATAAGCAGAATCCAAGAGTGGTGGTCACCATTACTCATTGCGAATGCAGACAATGCAACAATACGGCATGGTGAATAGGTGACCTACACTATAGCGGCCTAGTGATGCTTATGCATCATTGGGCCTCCGGTCTTCTGCGTCTTAGTGTAATTTATCTAAAACTAGTGAGCTGGCCCGGCTCACCACGTGTTAGGCCAAAACTCTCTTTCTTAATGATACCACGGCCTCACAGAAAACCGGTGTGAAATAGCGCTTGCGCTGTGTTTCACCACAGAATAATTAATAGTGCGTCGTACAGAAGTTTCACTCTCAGAAGTCAAGTTTAAGCATAAAAAAGTTTTCAACTTTGTCACCTTGCACGCGAATTTGAATCTTGTCGTGTGACTCGAGCGTTCATATTCCGTTAGACACCGCTCGAATTACTACAAGAGCACGGGGCTGCCGCTTGCTGTACATTTAGGTAAATATTAAAATTAATTATAAATCTTCCGGAATTTTGAAAAATGACAATATGGATTCATTGTTCTTCCTTTTATTAAAACACCCGTCAACAGAACAGTACCTTTTGTACGAATAATTAGTTCGTTTTGAAGTCATTTTTCGCAGTAAGTACCTACCTACACGTAATATTCAACTTCTTTACGCGCGACGCGGCTAGCGCGCGAACTGAGCGCAGAGTGGCAACCATTGCCATATAGTACTTCCCGGTAGGAGCTCGGCGAAATATAACTAAACTGAGAAGTGAAATCCCCCTGGTTTCACCGAGTGAGTGAGGATACCGGAGGCCCATACCAGAAACTCTACCCCATGCCCATCCCCCAAAGGCCGGCAACGCACTTGTGACGCCTCTGGTGTTGCGGGTGTACACGGGCGGCGGTAATCGCTTACCATCAGGTGATACGTCTGCTCGTTTGCCCCCTATTCCATAAAAAAGAATAGGCCTATGTTCTATGTAGACCATTAAGGGCTGTTGATGAAGATATTATAGGAAAATGAGTTCCTAAAAGTACGTTATTTGCTATTATCATAGACCTAATACAATCACAATTTTGATTAGCTTTCATTAATATAATTATACTTATTTTATAGTTGAAAATAATAGATAACAACAATCATTAGTAACAATATACTCGTAAGTATATTATTATTGAATGAACTTTACAGATTAAAATAAATTACTAAAAGTAAGGGTGGGTTTTAAATTTTTTATTACATTTAACAAAATCAATAGCTCTTATAGCAAGACTAGAGTAGGTATACCTGCCCCCTAGCCAAGTTGCAAGCGTTCTTATTTCTGCAATCGTTAACGCCTAAATTCTCGTGTGTCATTGGCTAATACTTTTTCTCAGATTACTTTGTGTAAGATTAGCTAATGACACACGAGAATTTAGGCGTTAACGATTGCAGAAAGAAGAACGCTTGCACCTTGGCTAGGGGGGCTGGTCTAATGGACGCAATTCGATTATGAACGTACGAACACGTTAGCGGTTTGTACCTACGTGTACGTACGTACGGCATCGTTTCCAAACAATTTCAATACCACTTTCATCCTCCTCCTATCCATAATTCCGTAACGCCGTATAAAAATCATGTTGTTACATGATTTTTATATACAGAGGAGGGGATAGCAACCCCTTTTCTACCTTGTTAGGTAGAAAAGGGGTTCCCCTCCTCTCCCCTCCTCTTCATCAGTACTCAGTTGGACAGTTTACAAGTGACGCCATAGTGCTAAATGTTTAGTGTTAAACACCACCTAAGTTCTAAATTCCGGATCTCTTATAAGAAATCCCAACAATACTTTTGGAGTATGAAATCGAACACAAGACCTGTAGATTAGCAGTCGCATTCGCCAACTGCTAGACCTACAAGACAGTCAGAGGCAGCACTTAAGAGACTAGAGGCAAAAAAAAACTTACTAAAAAAATGTAGGTAAAATATTTTACTATCATCAATCATCAACAACCCATATTGTCTCTCCGGAGAGGGTTAAGGCCATACGTCCCCAGTTGGCCAAGTGCGGGTTGGGGACTGGCAAGACAACATTGTGGCTACGTAATCTTGCCGTTGGATGATTTAAGCCGCCTGAAAGCTTCACTAAGCTTCACGACTGTTATTCTAGGATAACAACCGGGACCGACAGCTTAAGTGACCTCCGAATCACGGAGACGCTCAAGGTATCATGCCACCAGCGGTCACCCATCCAGGTACTGACCGCGACGTCGTTGCTCACCCTCTGTGATTGTTTCTTATCACTGAGTGCAACTGGGCTATGACCACCTCAATATTTAACTAGATCGGAGTTTATTCAAAACAAGTTCAGTTTTCATACAATAATATTGACCTGATTATTATGAACACAGCCTTATCATAGCACTCTCGTTATAAAAAGAGAATTCAGGAGTACTAGCAACTACTAGCGAGTACTTTGGGCAGTTGTGTTATGTATGACACAATGGCGCTCCTTCCTGCGGCTTTTATTTTAATTTTAGGCGTCACTGTTACATCTAGCTATGTATTATCAAGTAAGTGAAAGTATTTAAATTTATAATCTTGACGAGTCGATCCACCCAACTTCGTCTGAGTCTACTGTTGGTCGTATAGTGAGGTTAAATACAGTGTGGTTTACATTAAAAAGGGTTATACTCACGTTATACTGCGCTAATTTTAAAATATAATTAAAATTATTGCGAATTTTTTTGAAGTGAGAACTTCTTTAGCCGCGTTGAGCACTTTTTGGTAGGAGAAAATCTTATGCGTTCACGTCACCGACATGGTAATGTTTGATGTTGATAATTTTAATTTAAACATTATGAAATTTCTAATTTTACACATTTATTTTACAAATAATACTCTAAGTTTTAAGTATATCTTATTAAGAAATACAATTCGGTCATATATTACTTTTATAAAACTGTTAACGCAGTGCATATAATGAAAACTCTCAAAAGGAAAAATTTTTCAATAGGTTTTTCAACATTTTTCACTGATGTTTGTCTCCCATTGGTCGTAGTCTGATTATATAGAGAAAGGGCCTTCCCTGATTAACGGGCTATCTAATAATGTATATAAGTAGTAAGTAGTTCCTAAGATTAGATAGATTCTTAATTCTTACTAAATCAAAATCGTTGTTCATTCCTTAGTACATCGTGTTACCATTGGTCACATATGCTTCCTCGTATGTCTTAGACGAATTTTTAGAAAACATCTTATCAGAACACATAAATATGGTATAATTTCTGCTGCAGATGATGAAGAACCTACAATAGAGTGGCCCACCGAATACCACTTCGAAGGAGAAACGTTGAATTTGCTAACATCTGTAAAGAAAACTTTTGAAATATGGTAAGTTTTATGTACCCTATTTTTACCATATCTCGTGTCGTCTCATACAAAAAAATCACAAAGCAGTTACGAGAACTGCCAACAAAATGTAAACTCAAAACTATAAACAAACAGTTTGGTGAAGCTCTTTGCTCCTTAAATAAAATGCACTGTAGAAAGAAGTAAAATAACAAAAAAAAACCGACTTCAAGAACGACCAAATTGAATTGAGTCCACACGGGAAGCACCAGTTTTCAAATAAAAATAGAATCATCGAAATCAGTCAGCGTAATATTGAGTTATTCGTCAATTTCTCGCGCATATACTTAATGCAACTTGAAGACTTATATGATTTTCTCATGGATGACATGTCAGAACTGGACCAAATTAAAATGGGACCACATGGGAAGCACCAGCTTTCAAATAAAAAAAGAATCATCAAAATCGGTTCTCCCAGTCGAAAGTTATGAGGTAACAAACATTAAAAAAATACAGTCGAATTGAGAACCTCCTTCTTTTTTTAAGTCGGTTAAAAATATAGCTCATGGAAAGCGTTCGATGGCGATGACGCGAGTTCCATTATTATTTTTTACCCAAAAAGTGCGCGTACAGTCAGCAACAGATGGATTTCAGCTTTCGAAGTAGTGAAATTTATGTGAAGATGCTCTTCAATTTTATTAACCGACTTCTAAAAAAGAGGTAATAATATCTTTAAAATATTTTACGGTGACTGAAGTAGTAAAGGTTGCATTTATGCTCTTATCACAACATTTCTACAAAAATATTTTTGAGATATTTCTAAATTTTTGTGCTATTTTTAATTAAATAATGAACTGATGCTAACAGGTATAGTGCAGAGCAGAATCGTTCCCGAGAAGATTTTTTCGGTGGCAGCTCAAAAACTTTGTACCATGCTGACGAGGGCCACGCGTATTCGGTAAAGTTGCAAAAATAGTCCGTGTATGGTGTTATCACCCTATTCATCCCATGGATGTCATAAGAGTCGATTAAGGGAATGAACTATGCCGGACAGTAGCAAGACTGCACGTTTGGCCTAGTGGTTTAACGGTCACCACGCCGTTTCCTACTTCGCCAAGTGTCGTGGGTTCAAATCCCACGTAGGACAACACTTTGTGTGATCCACAAATTGTTGTTCTGAGTCTGGCTGTTATTTGTGTCCGTTTCATGTATGTTTGTAAAGTCCCCCGCGACACAGGATTTATTCCTAGTGCGGGAGTTGTATTTTTTAAAATGAATGTTTAAGCGGTCACCACGCCGCTTCCTACTGCGCCAAGTGTTGTGGGTTCAAATCCTACATGGGACAACACTTTGTGTGATTCAAAAATTGTTGTACTGAGTCTAGGTGTTCTTTGTGTCCGTTTCATTGTATGTTTGTAACGACTGATGATGTTGATACTAAACTGCCTCGGTGGTCTAGCGGTTAGATTTAGCGACTGCCGATCAAAGTTCTCGGGTTAGATTCTCGGGTCGGTCTACTATTGGATTTTTCTTACAAAATATTATCAATAGCAGCCCGGAGTATGGAACGTGGCAAGGTTTTCGAGCCTCGGAGAGCATGCTAATTCGTCGGTCACGGTCGTGAATACCTATGACAATCGTTATTGGATAGTCAGTATCCTCGAATATACTGAAAATTATTTCAACCTTCGAATTCAGTTCACCCTCAGGGTGCGGTAGTTCAATGCCAGTTGCTCCGTGGTAAAATTATTAAGGTAAAACGGTTGAACTAGTAGCCGACTCCAATTAATCTTGGTAATTAGAAAGGCTAGGAAGATGAAGTTAATACTTATGTGATGTGATAAATTAAAATCAGACGACTCTTTGACATACCATATAAATACACACATCAAAAGTGTCTAGGGATCAAGCATTTTTATGCGGATTTCTTGAGATTGAGATGTGGCTTTGGCCCTGGCCTGCTCAGTCGCCAGTCTTGAACCCGATTGAGCATGCATGGGATATGCTACAGAGAAGAGCTCTGCCGAATATGGAGGGTATCCAGTCGCAAGAGGATATCAAGTCGTCCTTTTTTTGTTGTTGCAACGAACATGGGCGGCCATTCCACAGCGTGATTTGGATGAACTCATTTTGAGTATGCCAAACCGATTCTTATGTTGTTAGTGTTCGCGGTAGAAACACGGATTATTAATTGTTTAAGTTACCTAATAAAATTTTAAAGAAAACTGTTATTTCAGTCTTTTTTTCGAACTTTAATGTTAGTGGTTCAAATGTCAAAAATCCCTTTATTAGGAAAATGGCAAATTTCTTTATTAATGCAAAGGTGACTTGGTTTATCGTTACTGTGATAAACGAAAACACTTTATTTGATGAATCCTTAAAAAAATTTTTAATTAATATCAATCAGGAGAAAAGTTATTGCAAAAATATATGTTGATCCCTAGACACATATGTTGATCCCTAGACACTTTTGATGTGTGTATATATATGTCACAATGAATGAGCAACTAAAACCTTTTCGTTTAAATAAAGGTATTCGCGAAGACTGATAGCAACATGCAACCTGACTGTTGGAGTGTTAAGGTTCAATTTGGTTTGGACTGTAGGAACTTCAACTAAAAATGCGTACTATCACTGCAACTGTTTATTGTAGACTCATTCGTTCAACATTATAACAATACATATAGATGATCAAACATGCCGCCCACCAAAAACATCAGTTTTTCCTACATTTGAAGTTAAACATATTAATTGGGCTTATATGAAATATAGTTATATAATTTTATTTTATACATCAATTACTCTCTTACAAAAATTCATTTTAATTGGTACATGTAAATTATACTACACTCAAAGGGAATCATGCTATCCACCTTAATTCATATCACATAATAGTGACAACACTATAAATAATGCAATTATTTTCTAAATTAAATAAATTAGTATCTTATACACTTGCATGCAACAAACAGAATGTAATTAGAACTCCTTTAGTGAGCATAAAGAAATTAAATTACAATAATAAATTTAATAGAAACTTAAATTTAGAACAATCACTCCTTATCATTAATAGGTAATTCACATATTTTGGAAATTGATCTTTTTATAATTTTACCATGACATCTAAGACTATACACTCGACAAACATCATCTTTACCAGGATGTTTGGCAACTATGCGTCCCAGTGCCCACTTACATGGTGGTAGATTTTCTTCTCGTATTAACACAACATCACCGACTTCAAATTCAGTCTTCAGTTGTAACCACTTTGGTCGCTGCTGCAATCTAGTTAAATACTCCGTCTGCCAGCGTTTCCAGAAGTGCTGAACAACTTGTTGAGTATACTGCCATCTAGTTAATCGGGTTACATTTATATGTGTCATATTTGGTTCAGGAATAGTTATAGGTGCCTCACCTATAAGAAAGTGGCCCGGTGTCAACACATTTAAATTCTCGGTGTCAGACTGGTCTATAGGACATAACGGTCTTGAATTTAGGCATGCTTCTATTTGGCATAAGACGGTGGACATTTCTTCAAAAGTAAGATTTTTATTGAGAATTCTTTTAAGGTGGTATTTCACAGATTTAACGCCTGCTTCCCATAGGCCTCCAAAATTCGGGCTGTAAGGCGGATTGAAATGCCACTGAGTTCCTTCTTCTGCAAATAAACCAGTTAAGTCACCAGGAATGTCTAGGGTGGCGCGTGCCAGAGATCAAGCAAATCTTTGTTTGATCCAACAAAATTTGTTCCTCGATCGCTATAGATATGACTACACTTGCCTCGTCTTGACACAAATCTTCGAAAAGCACTTAGAAACGTGTTAGCACTAAGATCGCCGGCCAATTCCAAATGGATTGCCTTGGTAGCCATGCATACAAATATACATATATAACCCTTATGACACTTAGCTCCCCTGCTTCTCGACATCAAAATTTGGACAGGACCGGCATAATCCACTCCAGAATTTAAAAATGGTCTAGCTGGTGTTACTCGGGCTTCCGGTAAGTCACCCATCAATTGTGTTCTATACTTTGCCCTCTGTCTCGCGCAAATGATGCATCTATGCAGGTAAGTCGTTACTAGAGATTTTACGCGGATGATCCAAAAGCGTGTTCTTAAATAATTTATCATTAATTGTATACCACCGTGTAGGGTTTTCTTATGTGCATCAGCAATCAGCAAGGTAACTAGCCCGTTCTGATGTCCTAGAATAATTGGATGTTTAGTGTTTTCTTCCAGATGAGCCTGTCTAAGCCTGCCGCCCACCCTGAGGATATTTTCACCATCAAGGTAAGGACATAAAATTTTTATTTTACTTTTATTATTTATAGGTTTATTCTCTTTTAGATCTGTTATTTCCATTCTAAAATCTTCCTTCTGTGTAATTCGAATACAAATTTCTAATGCTTTATCTAATTCTTCTGTAGTATGGTAAGCAGCATTGCCGTCTGCTTCCAAATTTTTGTATTTCTTGTAATAAATAAATCTCTTGCAATAAACTATTGTTCTAAGTAACTCTTGTATCGAGTCGTAGTCTTCAAATTGGATTAGACTTCTTTTATGTTCTGTATCTTCCTTTATCTTTAAGTTTGTTATAAATTCTTTCTTCATTTCCAAATCTGTAGATATATTACTTTGTTCACTTATTTCTATAACTTCATTTTTCAGCCACGCTGGCCCGTTCCACCAGAGATTACAGGTCTCCAACTCAGGTAAGAGCATTCCTCTTGAAGCTACATCTGCTGGATTGTCACTGGACTGTACATGGTGCCATTGATTGTCAGTGTTTTCCAAAATAGTAACAACTCGATTTCTTACAAATGTCTGCCATCGGGCGGGATCACCTCGAAGCCAGGACAGTACAATTGTGGAGTCAGTATAAGCATATATCTGACTAGCAGGAATGCGGGTCGCCTTGCTTATTTGATTTAGTAGCTGGGACAGTAAGACAGCTCCACACAATTCCAGCCTTGGTAAAGAGACTGGCTTCACTGGTGCTACACGAGACTTAGCTGCTATGATGCCAATCTTGAATTCCTTATTTTTTGTATGGACTCTGAGGTAAGCAACTGCTCCATACGCCTTAGTAGATGCGTCACTAAAGCCATGTATTGAAACGTCCTTCATATTATATGTTTCAGTCTGCAACCACCTTTCTAATTGGATGTTCTTTACCTGATCTAAGCTTTGTCTTATCTGCAACCATTCTTCCTTTGTTTCAGAATCTACCGAATCATCCCAGTCAACCCTTTGCAGCCATAACTTCTGTATTAATTGTTTTGCAGGTACTAGGGCAGGGGCTAACCATCCAAGAGGATCGAAGAACATTTGTGTTTCAGACAATATACTTCTTTTAGTAATCACTGTCGGAATAGCTGGTAAGTTTAAATTGTACCGAATTGTATCGTTCTTTATGTTCCAGGATAAGCCCAAAGCACGGACCATGCTATTAACTGGTATATCTATTATATTCAAGGAACCTTCGTTCTGATTCAAGTGTTTCATAAATTCTGTGCTGTTTGAATACCATTTTTGAAGATTAAAACCCCCTCTTTTCAGTATCGTTGCAATATGGTTCGCTGTGGTTATACTTTCTAATGCTGAATCATTGCCTGACAACAAGTCGTCCATGAAAAAATCATTCTTAATAGTTTCAGCAGCTAACGGATACTCACTACCTTCATCTTCAGCCACTTGTCTCAGCGTCTTAACGGCAAGGTAAGGGGCAGCGGCTGTGCCGAATGTGACTCGTAATAGGCGATAATCCTTAATGGGTCCGTTTTCTTCTCTTCTCCACAGAATTCTTTGGTAGTCAGCATCTTCCGTTGAGACTAGAATCTGACGAAACATCTTTTCAATGTCAGCTACATATGCTATTCTTCTTAATCTCCATCTCATAACTAAAGATCGTATATCTTCTTGTAGTGTAGGCCCAACTAACATGTCCTTGTTGAGTGACACATTATTAGTGTCTAAAGCAGACGCATCAAACACCACTCGAACCTTCGTCGTCTCGCTCGATTCTTTAATTACAGCGTGATGTGGTAAGTACACGCTTGGATTGTTTATTTCGATTGCAGGTACCTCTTCCATATGATGTAGATCAAGATATTCTTCTATCACTCTTCTGTATTCTGTTTTTAATTTATGATTTCTTTCAAAACGTTTTTCTAATTGTAATAATCTTTGCATTGCTATTTGTCGTGTGTTTCCATTCAAAATTTCAGGACTTTCAGTTTTAAAGGGTAACTTTACTATATATCTACCATCCTTATTTCTTCTATATGTTTCTTTATAAATTGTTTCGCATTTTTCTTCTTCTTGAGTCAATCTTTTCTTGTCTTCTGTTTCTAATTCCCACAAGTTTTGCAAGAAATGATCGATGTTGAATTGATGATGCATGACTATGATTGCTTCTGAATCTGCCTGAACGTTACCGAAAAGGATCCAACCTAAGCTTGTCTTCTGTGCACATGGGGAGCCAGGTGGTCCTTTGATTACTTCATCTTTTAAAATTCGTGCATATACTTCGACACCCAGCAGCATGTCTACTCTCCCTGACTGGTAGAACTTCGGATCAGCCAGAGAGAGGCCTTCCAAGTGCGGCCAGCGTGTTGATGAACAATTGATTGATTTCGTTGGCAGATGTGTTGTGAGTCGTGTACTCATGACATATGCTTTAATTTGAAAGTTGAACTGGTTGTCATACCTTGAAAGGAGCTCCAGCTGCACCTCTTGTTTCACTGACGTACGTGTGGATCCTACCCCAGTGATAGTTCCCTTCACAGGTGTTCTTTTGAGGTTTAATAATTGTGTTGCTCGTTCACTTATAAAATTTGCTTGAGAGCCTTGATCAATTAAAGCGCGTAATATTGTGATGTGACCATGTTCATCCTTAACAGGCAGAAGAGCTGTAGCGAGTAAAGCTGTGGTCGACTTAGTCGCTAGATGCGATAACATTAGAACTTCTGCTGGTTGGTCGTCTCCTATTGGTTCTTGATGGTCTACCATGTCTGTGTAATGAGCTTGAAGACTGTCTGACGTTTTGTCGTTCTTAGGTTGGTGTAATAAGGTGTGATGGCGTCGCTTACATAACCTACATGACACCTGCAGACGACATTTCATGGCAGAGTGCCCCGGGATCAGACAGTTGTAACACAGGTTCTTCTTTCTTACAAAGTTAGTTCTTTCTTCTAATGGTAACTTCGTAAATAGTTTGCAGTGACAAAGTGTATGTTCTTCTTCACACATAATACAATGTTTGACTTGGGAATTAGTGGATATGTGATAAATCTTCTCTTTAGCTACCTTATACTCCTTTGTATGTGATGTAGTGGGCGTAGTCATTTCCAAAGCACGAAACTTACTCTCCAGAAAGTTCTTTAATTCTGCCCAGGTAGGTAGTACCTCTGACTCATGATTACAAATGTAGTCTTCCCACGCCTTATGAGTTTCCAGGTCTAGCTTTTGTACGGTAAGGTAAACAATCATGGCATTCGATGACTCATCTAACACCTGCAAGTTTTGAAGGCAGTTTAAGCATTCTGTGGTCGTGTCCAGTAAAGCTTTAATCTGGTTAGATGTCTGGGTTTGTGCCTTTCGTTGACAAAATAAACGTTTAAATAACGAATTAACTATAGCCCTTTTGTTGCCATAACGTTGTTTAAGAATGTTTAAGGCTTGTTCATAATTATTCTCCGTTACCTTAATATGTTTCAGCAAGTTTTCAGCTTCCCCGGTGAGACTCAGCTTCAAATAATGTAGCTTTTGTACATTGCTTAAGGTAGTGTTCGAATCCACTAGTGAAGAAAACAAATCATAAAATGTAGGCCATTGTTCATAATTACCAGCGAAGGTCGGAAGTTTTATTATAGGTAATTTCACATGAGGTAGATGTATATTTGAAATATCACTCGTATCTAGCTGGTTTGTTTGAGACGCGTTCAAACTATCACTTAAATCGGCAACTAAACAAAGATATACATCCTCCACGTTATAATAATCTTCATTTGCAAAATATTGTATGTCCATTCGCTGTTGTTTTGGCGTACACTTAACTAATTCTTGGTGAGCAGTTTTAAAAGATTGCCAATACTCTTCAATACACTTTAACCTTCCTCCGATATAACCTTTTGTCAACCGCTGTTTAGGACATTTCTTCAGGTTTACTTGCGCTTTTTTCAACAAAGAAGCATTTTCTTCAAGTAAACAGAGTAATTGATCACTCGTAGTACTCATATTTACGCTAATTAAATCTTCAAAACATATGTAAATGCCACACCCTTTTCTATAATAATGTATTCAAAGATGTTTTCGTAAAAATATGAGTGCTAACCACAGATTATTATATTATGTAGGTGCTTACTCTCGGCATCGGGCATTGGAATGCAGTTCTTTTGTTCTCAGTGGCCGGCGCTTGTTATCTTAGATCGCTCGCAATCCGGTTCGTTTGGACCATATGTTGGAGTGTTAAGGTTCAATTTGGTTTGGACTGTAGGAACTTCAACTAAAAATGCGTACTATCACTGCAACTGTTTATTGTAGACTCATTCGTTCAACATTATAACAATACATATAGATGATCAAACACTGACATTGGTTGCTGGAAATTAAACTTCCCCTATGAGGAACCCATGAAGTTTTTGCCCGATGAGTCTTCCTTCACTTACACAGGTATAGTAATCAATTTTAATTGCTTTTCAAGGTAGAAGATTTTTTAAGTACGAACTGGACGGTACTACCTCTTCACAGGAGATCAACCTAAAACGACAGCGATCGTGCTGTTGTGTGTCGTTGGTGAGTGCAAGACCGGTGCCCAATGATGCAGAAGCATCTCAATAGGCCACGATAGCGGGGGTTACCAAGCTGCTTTGTTGCATTGTCTCTACTAGTAATGAGTATAGTGATCACTACTTTTGGTACTTTGGTTACTTTGGCGGGCTAATAAATAAAAAACTACTAGCTGTGCCCTGCCAAGCTTTACTGTTGCACATTGTGGTTTATCGAAAATGAGTAACAAAACTATCCCATTAGCCAAGTTGCAATTATTTCGTGCCAATTGTCTTTCCACAATCGCTAACGTCTATAATACACATTCTCGTGTCGCGGTGTTTGTTACCGACCGATTTTTATGAAATTTTGTGTGCATATCGGGAAGGTATGATAATCGACCAACATCTATTTTTAACCGACTTCAAAAAAGGAGGAGTTTCTCAATTCGACGGTATATTTTTTTTATGTGCGTTCGCCGATAACATTGCCGTTTATGAACCGATTTTGATGATTCTTTTTTAATGAAAAGGAGATATCTCAACGGTGGTACCATGATAAGGACAGTAAGATCTGATGATGGCATCCAAGAGATCAATCGATTTGGTCGTTCTTGAAGTCGGATTTTTATTTTGTTAAAATTTTATTCATGATAAAATATGATGATAAATATGTCCCACCCCTAAATATATTTATTTTCTTTTTATGGCAAAACAACGTTTATCGGGTTCGCTAGTTTTCTTAAACAGTAGTAGCAACTTGCTCTGCTTAGCTTGGGACTAGATGGCGGGACATTGTGTGTTAGATGTCCGAAATAAATATTTATTTTTTTATTTAAAAAGAAATAATTCATTATTATCATACGATTATCATTTCATGTGCTTATAGCCTTTTTAAATGTGATTTACTTAATGATATTTTAATTACATATCAGAATTTTTTAAACATAATAATTGAAGACAATTCTATATTTTAGGTAAAAGAATTGTCCTATTCGACAAGTTGGTGGATATCTGGACCAGTGATTATGAAGTAAATGACAAATTGGTGCAGAAAATTACCCTATATGTCCATAAGCTGAAAAATGGTGTTGACATTCCAGTGCAGTAAGTATCTATTATTCTTACGACAGACAAAGTAGAAGAAAACCCCCATCATATATTGTTTAACGTAATCCCAAATCCCTATTTTAGGGTTTTGTCTAAGGCCTTCGACCCAATTACTGGCGCAGCGCAAGAAAACACTGTCACCAATTACTTCAGTTTTAGAGATTCGGTTTCCGAAGAGGATCTGGAAAATAAAGGTAAGTCAATTTGAGTTATGAAATTCAATTCTTTATCTTCGAAGAGGCAGAGGGATATAAGGTAAGTGCCATTTGATAAATATAATTTAATAATAAGGGACATGTGTAATTCCGTAAGAATGGAGTGGCAGTAGTCTAAGATAAATAAATTATAGTTTAAAAAAAAACATGCTTTAATAGCAATCGAACTAAAAAGTAGAAAAGGTAGTAGAATCACGTTGATTTCAGCGCGGTTGGGCCGGCTCGACCGGGGCGGTACTACCCTCGCACAGAAAATCAACGTAAAATGACAGCGTTCGTGCTGTCGTGTTTCGTTGGTGAGTGCGAGACCGGAGGCCCAAATAGTCTAGTCAACAAGTTCCATACTTGTTGACTAGACTAAAAGATGCAGCAGCATCACTAGGCCGCCATAGTGTGGGTCGCCATACTGCATTGTCTGCATTCGCAGTGAGTATGGTGACCACCACTCTTGGATTTTGCTTATGCTTTCCATCAGGCAAAAATTAATTTAAAAGCGTGGGGCATCCTTTTCCGCATCACCCAATAGAAGACTGGTAAAACTTTAGGATTAAGGCCATTGTACATTGTGTACATAAAGCTATTAAATGAATTAATATAATATATATAGTAGCCAATATACAAATATTTTTCTTGTCAATGCATATCTCTTTCTCGAGCTGGTAGATTCGAGCCTCTGTCGAGTTCAATCTGTTGAGTTAATTCCTGAAGTAATAATCTTGAAATTGATTGTTTCTTTTAAAACAATTTCTTCAGAATCAGAACAGACGGAAGAAAAGGGTCTGGATTTCGATAACACCACCCTTAAATGCAACGGAATTGCTCAATCTATGTCATCTCTCTATTTGTGCCCAAGCATTTGCACAATACATTTTTAATAATTTTTTTTTTAGCCACTAACTGCGTGGTACCTGATCCAGATACAGATTTAAGAAATAGCGATGTGGTACCCGTCTCAGCCGGTCACTTAGACATCACGTTTGAGAGATACACTAAATACCACAACAAGAATTACAAGGAACATGAGAGAGAGATGAGGAAGCGCATCTTCAAAGACAATTATCGGTACCTTTTCATATTTTTATTTCTTGACTAGCTTAACTGCAGTTGTTTGTGCATCGCGCTCGTCCCATGGGAATACAGCATTATTCGGGATACAAAGCTGCTTATCTGCTATACCGGTCTATAATCTATAGCTGGTGATATCAGCGGAAACCTTTTATAGCCCATTGCTGACATAAACTCCTTAGAAATAACGTTTTTGCCATAATATACCTTCAATCTTATTTACCATAATATATTACACAATTATAGTAATCACTCATTGCGCCTGCTTCGTTGTTCTAGAGGTTAACGTATGAGAATGCCAATTAAGAGGTCTCGGGTTCGATTCCCGGATCGGGCCAAAAAAGTTTTTTTTATTTTTTGACTAATTATAAAAATGATTAATAACTGTTCGGAGTTAATTAATAACTGTGCCCCTGATCGCGTCATGTCAGATAGTCGTCCCATCGGATTGTGAGTGAAAGGGAACAGAGAGTACACCTGTGTTTGCGCACACACTTATGCACTACTAGCTGAAACATGCACGTCGTTTACGTCTCCTATAGCCCGTAGCGTAAAAAAATTCCCCCGTTTTTGTAACATTCTTCATTAGTGCTCCGCTCCTATTAGTCTTAGCGTGATGATATATAGTCTATAGCCTTCCTCGATAAATTTACTATCCAACATTGACAGAATTTTTCAAATCGGACCAGCGGTTCCTGAGATTGGCGCGTTCAAACAAACTCTTCAGCTTTATAGTATTAGTATAGATAATATCTTCTGCGTAGTTGGCCGGTCTCCGTTGAGACTGACCGCCATGTGATCAGTACATTATCATCAGTTACTCATTGTCAACGAACAAATCTCTTTTGTTTAGCAAAGTACACGAACACAATAGTAAGAACCTGAAATTTAAAATGGAGCTGAATGAATTTGCAGACTGGACTCCTGAGGAACTGAAATACCTGACTGGAACAAGGGTTTCAGGAGAAATGCCCTTAGAAGCTCTGCCTTTCCCTCATACTCTTGAAGAGATAAATGACATTGCTAGTGAACTACCAAAGAACTTCGATTTAAGACTAGAGGGTGCTGTTAACCAAGTAAAACGTAAGTAATGCATACATAATCTATATATTAAACTAGCTGATCCGGCAAACGTTGTTTGGCCATAAAAAAATTGGGATATAAAAATAGATGTCGGTCGATTCTCAGACCTACTCGATATGCACACCAAATTTCATAAAAATCGGTCCAGCCGTTTCAGAGGAGTATGGTAACTAACATTGTGACACGAGAATCTATAAATAAAAGCGAAATACCACTCACTTATTAATCACGAAATCGCAGAAATTATAACACCTACAAACTTGAAAATTGGCAGATAGGTTCCTTATAGGGTGTAGACATCCGTTAAAAACGGATTTTATGAAACTTCAACCCTAAGGGGGTAAAACGGGGATTGGAAGTTTGTATCAAAGTCCTATGTTTTTGAAGCAAAAGACTTGAAATTTAAAATGTATGCTCTATGGATGGTGTGGAGGTGTACTAATAATGTATCTTTAGAAATCAACCCCCTTTTGGTGTTGAAACGGGGGATGGTAGTTTGTATGAAAGTTCAATGTTATTGAAGTTAAAGTAATTATATCAGAAGGATTTAAAATGTTATTTAAGTATAATAATTATCTATACTAATATTTATATTAATATTATAAAGCTGCAGAGTTTGTTTGTTTGTTTGTTTGTTTGAACGCGCTAATCTCAGGAACTACTGGTACGATATGTATAATTCTTTCATTGTTGGATAGTCCATTTATCGAGGAAGGCTATAGGCTATATTTTATTTTCAAAAAAATTAGGGATCCGTAAGAAAATTGCTATTTTCTAACCCAAGGTGTAAAATCGAAAACCTATTTTTGCGTGCGCTGCAAAGACTATTGACAATAGAACAAAATAATGTATTACGGGTTTGTAGGACCCATTAAGATCTACAAAAATGTCCGCGAGGGCATATATCTAACTATCATGGTTTAGTCACAATAACCGCTTTTGTGTTCGAAAAATTATTAAATCGTCTGAAGAAAGAAACTATGTTAAATGTGTACCGTAATATTAATCCTTATCCAAATTAAGCTTTATGTTATCAAGGGTATTTATGTAGAAGTAAAATACTTTTTGTTTCATCCCAATCCAACAATTCGTTTAGAAGTTATCACGAGTATAAGACGCTAAGAGTTGGTACCTAATAATGAGTTATTTGCCAAAGAGTTTTTATCAACATAATGCGTAATATTAATCTTTATCTAAATAATTGTGTTGTTAATTATGAGTATTAGATCTTAGAAGAGTATAATAAATACATCTATACTAATATATAAAGCTGAAGAGTTTGTTTATTTGTTTGAACGCGCTAATCTCAGGAACTACTGGTCCAATTTGAAAACTTATTTCAGTGTTAGATAGCCCATTTATCGAGGAAGGCTATCCATAAAGGCTTCCATAAAATAATAAGATATTAATTAAATTTATAATAAAATAAATAAAATTTTAAGATCAAGGTAAAATAGCAATAGGGGATGAAAGTTTGTATGGAAATATGCAAGGTTTGTGAAGGAAAGGCAAGGCAAGGCCTATGTCCAGCAGTGGACTGCGATAGGCTGATGATGATGATGCAAGGTTTTCGAAAATGCTTCATGAGTTTGGGACAGGAGACAAAATATTAGAGCTATTCAGATGTAACATTTACTGAGTTATCACAATATGCTTAAGTGTGCTTACCCGAACGGGCAGACATGTGAGGGCAGACGACTGTGCCGCATGCGGATGTTGAATTTTGCTACTACAAATTCGTTATTATTCACTAGGATTCGATTTGTTTACATGATTTTTTTGTTTATTCAAATAATTTTCTTCGTGAAAAAATCCGAAGGAAAAGTATCCGGCGGGATTTAAACACAAAAAAAAGCAAAAGGGGTACGCCGCAAGATGAAATAAATGCCTGTATGAAACATATGTATTATGGTTACATGTTAAAAAGTTTTGTCTTACTACAATTATGCGAGTACAACTTCACAATGATTTATGAGCAGTGTCAATATGCAAATGCTCTTAGGAGATGATTGTATGCCAAATGACAGTAACGACATGATTACACTGAGACGTGAGTTCTGGTATATGATAGCACACATGATCTAAAAATAATATCTATTCTGATCCGCCGACTAATGAGACAGTTATCAAATAAACGAACGGATCATGTCAGACGTGGAGGAAGATGTTAACGAATACCTCTCAGGAAACAATGCAAGGGAAACTGAACCAGTCATATCATAGCTTATGCACAAAGTTTTTTAAATCTTTAGAATCATCAGGAGCGCATTCCCATAAGTTAAGACTGAAAGTTAATGTTCCAGTCCTATTAATAAGAAATCTTGAGCGGCAAAGATATGTAATGGTACACGGCTACAAAATATACATCTGGGGTACAACATTGTAAAAGAAAATGTTTCAATTCCCCGTATTCCAATAATTCAAACTTATTTGCAATTTCAATTTAAAAGAATGCAGTTTCCGCTGAAAACAACATTTGCACTACCAATTATCAAAGCCCAAAGACAGACGGTTATAGTTGCAGTTCATTAAAAAAAAACATGTTTTTCAAATGGGCAGCACAATCGCGTGTATCAAATCAGCTAAATCACTATATTTTGACAAAGGATGGCAAATCAAAAACGTAGTATTTTAAAATTGAAAAAAATGAGAATTTGCTCAGACTGAGGGAAAACTCAAGCAGAATCCAACAGTGGAGGCAACCATACTCGCTGTAAAAGCAGACAATGCAGAACCAAACCGTTTAGTTCGAGAGCGTATTTCTAAGACTGAGGCGGTGACTTCCAAGACCAGCACGTGTTGTTCTGTAGAGGAAGGGAGAAGGTGGGATCAGTTGGAAGAACGCTTCAGAACACTCTCCATGGTAAAGCGGTAGAGGACTGCCATAGAGGCGATATCTCTCCGCAACTGCAGAGGCTCAAAGGAATCGGTAGTATTGGGACTGTTGATAATGCGGACTGATTGCCGCTGCAAAAGATCGAGAAAATCAATGCCTAGATCCATCCCAAAGATGAGAACAGTACGGACGAGCGTACCTGGGTCTTATAAAGGAGTCACAAATGCTCGGGCGCGAAAAACCGTCTCACCCTGTTCAGGCTGCCTTAGTGGTGCCCTCGATGTACTGATATGAATACCGTGGGTTGAGGTCTCGGCAAATATCCATGCCCAGGACACCGAGCTTATCCCGTAGTGGCAGTTGAGTGCTCTGAAAAGTGGGGAGGGGAAGAAACGGAGACTTTTTGGTAGAGAACGGGCACACCTGTGTTTTCTTAACGTTGAACTGGACCAGATTCTCATCACCCCATTGTTAAATGCGGTTCAAAACCCGGTCAAGCTCAGCGACAAGCTCCTATCCATTTTCCTCAACGTCTACTATCTTGGCTGCAGGGTATCCATAATATCGCCCATGCACTGTGCTACCGGCTGCATAGCAATGTATATTGCCAAGGGCTAATATGTCATTGACATGCAGAAGAAACATCTTGGGCGACAGGACCGAATTCTGAGGTACGCTAGCGTTTACCTCCAGAAAAACAGAGGCCGCGCCGTCCGTCGCAAAGAACCCGAATGCGAAGGCGCTGATGAAGAAAAGAGTCAATCTAGAGACGACTCTAGGAGGCAGACCGAATGCTTAGAGGTCGGAGAGAAGCGAACGGTGCAAGAACAGGTCGAAATAAGCTCATACAAAATACTTTTTATTTTATGTACTTATATAAATACTTAAATATGTTTTTAACAGTGAAAAGTGAGTCTTATTTTTAAAATAACATTAGCCTTAATAATTAAAACTGCTACCCAAAGTCACTGTTCCACGCGGACGAAGTCGCGGGCGCAGCTAGTTATCATATATATATACTAGCTTAGCCCTGTGGAGTTACCCACGGTACACCAACAACCGCGGGTAACGCCGCGGGGCAAAGCTAGTACATTATATTACGCTCATGATCCAAAAATTGCTAACACTAACAGCGATTCTAATATCTGTATTTTGTGCAAGTGTAAAATGGTCCGTAAATAGCTTAATTTTTGAGGAAGGACGTAGGCTTCTCTTTACCGCAATAACCGAAATGTTAGGTAATAAGGGAAAGCAATGGAAGAACAGCCGTTAGGTTTACAGATTACAGAAGCTTATAGCGATAGATATAAGTTAATAAATTATCATTTCCGGCTGTTATAGAACAAGGTGCGTGTGGCTCTTGTTGGGCCTTCGCCGCTACGGCAACAGTGGAAGGTGCTCTCGCCAGAATCAATGGAGGCAGACTATTTGATCTTAGTGAGCAATCGCTTGTTGATTGTGCCTGGAGGTTGGTGTACGACTATTAATCTAAATACATATTATTAATTGTAATTTCAAGTATTGTACTACAATTACGCATCTAGATAGGACGCCATTGTCTGAGCCACCATGCAGTATTGTTTTTATCGTGGTAGAGCCTCGCTTCGACATGCATGGGCCGGCTCGACAGGAGTGATACCACGGCCTTACTGAAAACTGGTGTAAAACAGCGCTTGCGCTGTGTTTCACCGAGTGAGTGAGGATACCGGAGGCCCATACCCAACCCAACCCTTCACCCCGTCCCGTTCCCCATCCTCCAAAGGCCGGCAACGCACTTGTGACGCTTCTAGTGTTGCGGGTGTCCATCAGGCGATATGTCTGCTCGTTTGCACCCTATTCCATAAAAAAAATGCATTGTCTGCATTCACAATGAGTATGGTGACCACTAATATTGGATTCTGTTCATCTTTTCTAATAGGCCGAGTAGAGTCACTTTGGTAAAGAAAGAAAAATAAAAGATTTTAGGGATATGTCACGCAACGTCACAGTTACTCCAGTTACCTACCTATGTAATTTGCTTGGCAGTGAAGGAGCATTTGGCTGTAACGGTGTTAAAGAGTTAACCCATGCTTGGAAATATGTACTTCGAAGTGGTATACCTACTGAGGAAGACTACGGAGTTTATCTTGAAAAGGTATTTCTTTAACTTTTCAATTCCTACGGTATAAAGATTTGTCAAAGAAATTTCTTAGGTTTGTAGTGAAGTGTTTGGGTTCCGAGAAAATGTTCTGGGGAACATTTACAATCACTCACAAAAATCACACAATCTTGAGAATAAATCATGGTGTTTTATTCAAACAACTATATGATTTTTTAGGGACCTTAAAAATATATTTTTAGGCAAGCTTATTTCCGGGCATTCTTATAATAAAATTTTAAAATTGGGATTGTTTTGAGAAGAAAGGTATTTGAGAGGGAATCGCCTTCCCTTTCTTTAAAGAAGGTATTAAAAGGGTAAGTAATGCTTACAATGATTGATGAGGCAATATAAGCAATAGCTTGAGCAAATGAGGGTCACATACCTGTAACTTGAACTGGCCGTTGTCGAAATGGTGACCCTCCAATTTCACATTCAACTTACGTGGGGATAACTCATTCTCTTCACACAGATTTTGATATTTCTTAATCTCACTTATGTTGACAATATTGTTGATAATCTTGGATTTTAGTCTTATCCAAACAATAGTGTTTGCTATCGTAGTTTTTATTCAATACCATCTTTTTTCCAGGACGGTATTTGCCACATAGCAAACATATCTACAGTACACACCATCAAAGGGTTTGCTCAGGTCACTCCAAGAAATCCTGACGCGTTAAAAGTAGCGCTCTACAAATATGGACCTGTTAATATTGCCGTTCAATCTTCTGGGTCTATGTACTTCTATTCCAATGGGTTGTTTTACGATCTCAGTTGGTGAGTTTATATGTAATCATTAGAATCTGATCTGATATGGTTAACTCTTCCAAATACGGCAAACTGTCTTATTTCCGATCATAGATTTGAAATATGACTTAGGCTATATCCTTCCCCAGTATGTGTTAGTTACTCCACTTTTACTTTCTCTACTGTCCCTCCTAAAAGTGATGACTTCAAACAGGCGATTAACCACAAAAATGTTAGATATAGCGCTGACACCAAGTAGGAAGATGGTGAAAAGATTAAAATTGATGTCAGCAGGAATCAGCAGATCACAGTCTGATTCATCGCTATGATTGTGTGAAATATCATATTCTTATAAAACTAGAAGTGAGAAGTAAATAAAAGTGTCAGATTGGAGGTAGCCCAACCTCAGCTCTTATTCTCATAATTAAAACACTAAACAGTTCACAACGATAAAAAATTAAACGACAAGATATGGGTACAGAAACATCCTCACCGACCGCTGCCCAAACAACAAGTGTGAGAGCATAGCCAAGAACCGTCTTGTTATAGGTTCGCTCTGCATAATTTATCGGTAAAGTAGGGGTAAATCTTTTATTACTCGGATACCCTCATTTCAATAATTCTGATACCCTCATTCTAAAAATATAATATTTTTATATTGATAATGTAATAAATGTATAATTCGTTGTATAACTCTAAAATGATCCAAAGAGTATCATAATATGGTCTAATATTTGTAAAAAAATCTCTTTTCTTCTATTCTTTTCAGTGATCCTAAATATCCGCAACCTAATCACGCTGTAACCGTAGTCGGCTATGGAAACCGTGATGGTGATGATTACTGGATCGTGAAGAACTCCTGGGGAGAGAACTTTGGAGAAGACGGCTACATCCTCATGGCAGCCGCAAACAACAACTGCTTTGTTTTAGATAACGCTTACTATGCTGTAGTTTAAGTCTTAATTATTAATAAATTCCACGTGCTCTTGAAAGGGTTTCTTTTATTTTCGCATAATGATAATCGTGATACAATTTTTTATTCTTTACTAGTTGTTGCCCGCGGCTCCGCCCGCGTATATGTCGGTTATCGCGGCAAAAAGTAGCCTATGTGTTATTCTGATGTATAACCTTTATTACTGTAAGGTTTTATCCAAATCCGTTCAGTAGTTTTTTCGTGAAAGAGTAACAAACATCCATCCATCCATCCATCCCTCTATTCATCCATTCATACTTACAAACTTTAGCGTTTATAATTCTGATGTATAAGCTATATTACTGTAAAGTTTCATCCAAATCCGTTCAGTAGTTTTTGCGTGAAAGAGTAACAAACATCCATCCATTCATCCATCCATTCTTACAAACTTTCGCGAGTATAATATTAGTATAGATACTTTGTGATATGTTCAACTGTGATTAAACCATGGTTCGGCCATAATATGGATCACCTCAAATCATAGTGATACTATAACCTAACACAACAGCGATGTAGAGCAATTATTTAATTGCGTTTTATCCAATGATTGAGGTTATTGAAAGAACATTATCGAATTCTGAGAAGGGACTTAAAAAACTGCAAAGATTTTGTACCTCATTTCATTCAGCATGAGATGACCCGTCTGGTCGTTTGTCAAAGGAAAAGTGTTATTTTTGAGGTCCAATATTTAGGTACTTCATTGAATCGTGTTTTTAAATAATTGTTTTTTTTTTCCTGAACGAAATTACAAAATTTTGTACTATGTTTCTATGTGGGCAGCGGGAAAACTTAAAATAAAATGTGCAATAAAAATCGATATAAAATAGTGTCTGAATTCTTAGTAATCAATCGTAAATCAAATCTACCTATTGCTATCCAATTTTGCCAGATGACAACACTAGAAAGCCAGAAAAAATCTGCATCAACAAAAGACTATTCAACGGACCTTGCTATTTTTAATCCCCGACGCCAAAAGAGGGATGTTATAAGTTTCACGTCAATTTCTGTCTGTCTGTGGCATCGTAGCTCTTAAACAATTTTTTTTATGGAATAGGCGGGCAAACAAGCAGACGTATCGCCTGATGGTAAGCGATTAGCCGCATTTTTCGATGCAGTTATTTTATTTGAATATCAGTTTCCTTGCGGTGGTTCTTTCTTACCTATGTTTGGCTAATAACGGTCCGTCGGTGTAAGAGTGTCAGCTCCTTTCCAAAATGATGTAAGGCATTTTTGGCGCATGATTACTCGATTAAGTGCTTGTGTAGAGGTTTTTTTGAAATTCTTGTGAATTACCAGATACTCTACTCTGGAAGAATGATTAAGTCTAACGATCAGATATTGAGGACATGGATCGCTTTGTAAACTTGTGGAATTGCGACTGGGTTTTTCGTTAATCTATATATATAAAAGAGTAAGGTGACTGACTGACTGACAGACTGACTGACAGACTGACTGACTAACATACCCAGAGATTGAGGTTCTTTATATAACGTAAGTGAGTACTAAGAATGGAATTTTTGAAATTCCACCCCTAAGGGGTAAATCAGGAGATGAAAGTGTGCGTGAGCGAAGCCGCATGTAAAAGCTAGTCGTTTATAAAATTGATGTGACAAAAAATTAAAAAACAACTCATTGAAAAGCACGTGGAATTTATTAAACTAAACATAAAACTTAAACTATTGGATAGTATGGATAGTCTAGAACAAAGCAGTTGTTGTTTTTGGCTAAAATGAGAATGTAGCCGTCTTCACCCCAGCCTTCTCCCCAGGAGTTCTTGACGATCCAGTAGTCTTCACCATGGCGGTTTCCGTACCCGACCACAGTAACAGCGTGGTTCGGACGTGGACGATCGGGGTCGCTGTGAATCACAAAAGAATTTTGTAATAATATAATAATAAATATTTTTAGACAAAGCTGAGTCTCCACCGAACAAAATTTGGCCACTTTTGTGTTGTCAACACGTGTTGGTGACAAAAGTTTCTGTAATTTCCTTGTGTTGGCAACAAAAATTGTCAACAAATGTTGAGAACAGTGTTTCTGTTTTTGACGGTAAATATCAAAAGAATAAGCAAATATTTATTGGCTCTGTGGTAACGCTTAGTTGGAATGTTTTTCAAATTATTGGCGACTCGGTGTAGACACAATGGAAATGGAGATTTTAAGAAGAGTTGCAAACACTAAAATTGCCAACAATTTCGGTGGAGACGTGCTATAACACACAACACCATCTAGTTCCTTGTAGTCCTATAGCTTGTATTACGGGTACTAGACAACTGATATACATACATATATATATACTTTTCTTTTGTAAATACATACATATTATACATAGAAAACACTCAAACTCCGAAACAAATATTTGCAGATCTTACAAACGTTTGGTCCGACCCGGGAATCGAACCCGAGACCTCAAGCACAGAAGTCACATACGCTACCACTGCTCCACCGAGGCAGTTTACAATATTCTAAACTGATGCCTGTATCTTTGGGAGAGTAGGGAAAAGGGTATTTAAGTCTATATGTTGCCTACATTAATTGGGTAAAAATGATGTAGCGGATTTACATTTTAATACCATCGATAGGGTATTTTAATATATTCATATCATTATCATATCGTAACAGTCTTTAATTAGTACACTTGTATGGGCCAATGACCGTACATTTGGCGCGGTCAGCATTTTACGTCTACATCGTCGATTTAAAACATTTATAAATTAGTGCACTTTCAACAATCACAGGGTGTAGGTCTGTACTCACTAGCAATTATCATTCCACATTATATCATTAGTTTAATAAGTCATTTTGTGTGCAACAAATAAATAGCAGTAAATCAAGCAATGTCTATCATTCAACAAGCTGTGTACGCGACCCATACAACACTGCTGGACAGGCGTCTCATTAGAAAGATATCCTATTTATTCCAAAGGTTTCTCCTCGGTAAATAAATAAATAAATAAAATTTATTCCATATTCAATGTACAAGATTTGGGTGTTTTTCTTAAGAGTAGACTTAACGTAAAATAAGCAAAATATTAATTCTTAAGTACTTATACGATTAGAACCATTAGAACCGATAGCTTTGCTGTTAAGAAATAATGATTGGGAAATTGGAAATCTTATATAAATAAAAATGAATCACAAAAAGTATGTACGCCCATAACTTTTGATCGACTGCACCAAATTGAAAATTTATTTATATGTGTTTGTTATTGTCAGGACGAGGTTTGTATGATCTACAAATATTTGTTTCGGAGTTTGGGTTTTTTTCTATGTATAATATGTATGTATTTACAAAAAAAAGTATATATGTATTTGTATCAGTTGTCTAGTACCCATAACACAAGCTCTGCTTAGCTTGGGACTGGATGGCGGATGGCGTTGTGTGTTAGATGTCCGAAATATTTATTTATTAATTATTATACCTACACTGCAGCGCTGCGTGAAATTCGCCGGATCAGTTAGTATTTTATATAGGGAAAGGTTGATCCGAAGGGAAGGTTTATGAGTTGCCAGTATCCGTAGGCAAGTCAGACATTGAAACTTACCATCTCAAGTCGTAGAAGAGGCCACTTGAATATGACAGCATGGCATCAGTCGCTTGTAGACCAATAGTTACAGGACCATATTTGTATAGTGCCACTTTTAAAGCATTAGGGCTTCTGGAAGTGACCTTAGCGAAGCCTTTGATCTTGTACAGGGTAGTCATATTTGATAAATGGCAATCACCATCCTGTGTAAAAAGAAAGTGATTTTGTAATGTAGTTAATAATTTTATTTGTTTCATATATTATTTAGTAACTTTTTCCCGCGGCTTCGTCCGCGTGTATCTCGGTTATCGCGGTAAAAGTAACCTATGTCCTTCTTCAAGAATTAAAGTATCTCCATGCCAAATTTCATTAAAATCGGTATTACGGTTTAGCAGTGAAAGCGTGACAAACAGACAGAGTTACTATCGAATCTATATAAATAAAATAAATTGCCGAAATCTATGTACGTGCATAACTTCCGATCGGCTGCACCGAATTGGATAATTCTTTTTTTTATGTGTTCGTTATTGGTTCGCCGCGTCAGCTAGTTTATAATATTGGTATGGATTAAATACTAGCTTTCGTATTGATTTCGTATTCGTAAGTCAGATTCAAATTTCGGTCCATAATCTATCCAAACTCCGTCTAGATCAATTTATTTGTTCTGTCATTTTTGGTCACGGTGTTTTGGAGGGTACGATCACACATACACACCGACAACTCAAAGAGTCAGTAGTGTGTTGCCACTTTTTATAAACTCCCTTGACAAACAACCTTTAGATTTTGATGAAAACCTTTAGATTTTGATGAAAAGCAAAAACGTAATGATCAGAAAAGTGGTATCAATATCAGTAACACACTTGAAGAAGTTGCAGTCAAATTTCAAACGAAAATTGATTTAACTTACATAAGCCATATAAACGCCATATTCTTGTTCCGTAGGAATGCCATTTTTAAGCATATATTTCCAGGCATCATCTAGTAGACCACCGTCACAGCCCAAATTACCTTCACTGCAAATGGAAACAAGGGATAAAGTTAATTATGTTATATTAGGAGAAGAAAATAGTTTCATTAGATAAGAAGCTACGGATGACACCAGGAGTAAAAAACAAAGAAGGAAAGCCCAATTAGTCTAGTCAACAAGTTCCATACTTGTTGACTAGACTAAAAGATGCAGCAGCATTACTAAGCCGCCATGGTGTGGGTCGCCATGCTGCATTGTCTGCATTCGCAGTGAGCATGGTGACCACCACATATGTGTTCGTTATTGTTAGGACGAAGGAAGTTTGTGTGCAAGATAAATTAAAAAATAACGGGAAAAGTCAATTTAAAAGTTAACGGAAAGCTGAGACAGAAATGTGAATTTAGCGGTACGAAGTTTGCCGGGTCAGCTAGTTTTTATTATATTTCTACACTCCTCCGTATAAACTTTACCTGTGCCAAATTGGCAAATTAGATACGCATCATTTTTGTGAAAAGTGATGCAAAGTTTTTGCGTCACGTATTAAAATATAGATAACTAGTGAAGGGCTTGGGACTTAGCTGTAACTGAGTGCATTCGCACTGCCAAGTTATGCAATCCTAGCCAGGGCAGTCTTTGGATGGGTAACCATTTTATTTTATTTTTTTTGTTGAAAACGAGGCAAACTAGCAGGCGTATCGCCTGATGGTAAGCGATTACCGCCGCCCATGGACACCCGCATCACCAGAGGCGTCACAAGTGCGTTGGTTTTCTGTAAGGCCGTGGTATCACTCCGGTCGAGCCGGCCAATTCATGCCGAAGCGTGACTCTCCCATGTAACCCCATATTGAGACTACTCCGTGCCTCGAGAGCTCGTCATTAAGTCATCAGTCCCAGTTACCATATTACATCTGTGGCATTCGTTACGGACAGTTGGTCTACAAAAAGTCCGACTACAGTCTATCTATAGGTTGCAAGGTAATAGAGCCACGCTGATTTCAGCGTGAACGGGCCGGCTTGACCGGGGTTGTCGTGTTTCGTTGATGAGTGCGAGACCGGAGCACAAATGATGCAGAAGCATCACTAGCCCGCCATGGTGTGGGTCACCATTTTGCATTGTTGCATTATCTGCATTCGCAATGAGTATGGTGACCATCACTCTTGGATTCTGCTAATATTTTCCATCAGGCAGAGTAGAGTCATAGTATTTTTGTAGCGGAGGCCTGATGATATACTACATCCTTTGTCGCGGGGGACTTTACCAACATACATGAGAGGGACACAAAGAACACCCAGACTCAGAACAACAATTTGTGGATCCACAAAGTGTTGTCGCGTGTGGGATTTGAACCCACAACACTTGGCGTAGTAAGTAAGAAGCGACATGGTGACCACTTAAACCACTAGGCCAACCGTGCATTATTGACACGCTTGACTAGCAGCGAATGGATGCGGTGCTCTTTCAGGGAACCTTCGTTCAGCAGTGGAAGACAATAGGCTAAAGTTTAAGTAATTATAGACAAATCTTACTTCCAAGCACAATCCACAATCGACTGCTCACTCAAGTCAAGCAGCCTGTCTCCGTTAGATCTGGCAAAAGCACCTTCAAGAGCTGCTGTAGTTGCGAAGGCCCAACACGAGCCGCAGCCGCCTTGATCTTAAGAAACAACATTAAAACATTAATGACGATAAAATTGTACTTCGAATTGGTTGTACAATTTTAGTGTAGTACGTGGTCTAAAAAGTTCCCGACCTAACGATGGTACAAGACATTTTTTAAAATTTCATTTTGTACATAGTCTTCTTGAACTCTTCAAACTTCTCCCAGCGATGCCCAATGCAAATGCAAAGATGCACAACTACATTCAGCAGTTTTTATCATCAAGCGCTGCTTTCTTCACGCTGAGGTCGGAATCTTTTCAAACCAGTATGTACAACGATGTAAGATGTGAAAGTCCGGAGGGTCCAGAACGTCCAGAGTTCCCGAGATGCAATGGACCGTAATAAGTGGAGACACATTGCGGGAGCCTCATGGTCAAACAAAAAAGGTAGCATCGTCAACCACGACTGCTCTGTCAGAGTAAATGACAAAGAAGAAGAAGAGAAGATGTGAAAACCTGTACATCGATGTTTTGGTATAGACCTTATCCAGAAACTATTATATTAACAAAATAGGCTATAAATACTACTCAATTTTTAGGGTTCCGTGCCAAAGGAAGGAACCCTTATATTTTCGTCATGTCTGTCTGTCTGTCCGTCCGTATGTCACAGCCACTTTTTTCCGAAACTAAAAGACCTATAATGTTGAAACTTGGTAAGTAGATGTATTCTGTGAACCGCATTAAGATTTTCACACAAAAATAAGAAAAAAAAAATTTTGGGGTCCCCATATATAGAACTGAATCTCAAATTTTTTTTTTCATCAAACGCATGCGTGTGGGGTATCTATGGATAGGTCTTCAAAAATGATATTGAGGTTTCTAATACAATCATTTTTTTCTAAACTGAATAGATTGCGCGAGAGACACTTCCAAAGTGGTAAAATGTGTGTGTGTCCCCCCTGTAACTTCTAAAATAAGAGCATGATAAATCTAGAAAAAAATTATGATGTACATTACCATGCAATCTTCGACTTAAAATTGGTTTGAACGAAATCTAGTAAGTAGTTTTTTTTAATACGTCATAAATCGTACACTGCAATTTACCTTTGATTCAATCAAAACAAATATAAAAAAAAAATGTTACTTGCTGCTGCGGAACCCTTCATGGGCGAGTCCGACTCGCACTTGGCCGCTTTTTTTTATTATTTTCTATCCCTTTACAAGAAAGTTTTGAATACTATTAGAACGAAATATTAGTACATTGAAGTCAGTTTGGTATCTACATGACGCATCTACAATTTTTCTTTAATTAGTTAAAGAAAAAATGTTAGTGTTTCTTAAATGTTGAAATTTTCCATGATTAGCCATTAGCCATTGAAAAAATTCAACATTTAAGAAACACTATAAAAGTAAATAAATACTGGTTTTTGTAGATGGGGTCCAAACCCATTTACCGTTAAACCACCGGATTTTGGAAATTCAGTACCTAATTAAAACTTTTGGATTTCACTGTTAATTTTGAACTAACTTTGTCTACGTTTCTCCGTCCGCGTGTATGTCGATTGTCACGGTAAAAAATATACTTTGATTCTTCATCAAGAATCAAAGTATCTACATACAAAATTTCATTGAAGTCGGTGCAGCAATTGAGTCGTGAAAGCGTAACATACAACTTACATTGTGGCAAAATTACTTTTGAATTCATAATATAGTATGGAAATATGGATAGAGTTTCATTATCTAAAATTAAACTTACTTTTGACGGCTGTAACGGCTCCTTCAAACCTGAGATCAAAGTTCTCAGGCAGCTCTTTAACAATGTCATCCACTTCTTCGACCGTATGGGGGAAGGGCATGGCTTGTAGTGATGGCTTGTTTTGCACCAATAATCCGGTCAGGTATTTCAGTTCCTGAGGAGTTCTGTCTGAGAACTCGTTGATCTCCATCTTGTAGCTCAAATTCTTGCGATTGTGCTCTTGAACCATCCTAAAAAAAGGTAAATCTATATACATAAAATGAATCTATGTATGTTCACGCATAACTTCCGATCGGCTGCAACAAATTAAATAATTATTTTTTATATGTTCCTTATTGTTAGGACAAGGTTTGTGTACAAGAAAAATTAAAAGATAACGGGAAAAATATTTTTTTAGTCTGCGACTGTACATTGCCTGTGGGAATCTGAGACAGAGATGTAAATATGGCGGTACAAAGTTCGCCGGGCCAGCTAGCAATGAATAAAATGACTTGACTGCCTCGTTGGTCTCGCGGTTGGCATGTGCGACTGCTGATCATGAGGTCTTGGGTTCGATTCCCGGGTCGGGCCAAATGTTTGTATGATCTACAAATATTTGTTTCGGAGTTTGGGTGTTTTCTATGTATGTACTTACAAAAAAAAGTGTATATGTATTTGTATCAGTTGTCTAGTACCCATAACACAAACTCTGCTTAGCTTGGGATTAGATGGCGTTATGTGTTACATGTCCGAAATATTTATTTATTAAAAAAAAAACTGATTTACAAACTTTAAACTTTAGTTAGGAACCATCTTCTACGTTCTATCCGCTTCTCTCACCCAATGTTCTTAGTTTCTTTCTTTGCTCGAGTAAAAAAGATGCATTTTCAGAAAAAGTTGATATCAGGATATCAGGTAGGTACTAACAGACACCCTAATCAACCTCAGAAAATTTGAAAACAACCAGAAAACTAAAACTTACCGCAAGTTCCTTTCAAAAATGCTTTTCCTCATCTGTATTTCCTTCTTATGGTATTCCTTACTGTGGTGGTTAGCATAGCTCTCAAACGCATGGTTCAAATGTTCAGGTACATCTGGGATGAGGTACTGGATGTCTCTCTTGAAATTTGTGAGAAACATGCAAACATCGTCTAAAAATAAAATAATTTGATGATCATTAACTTAATGAAAACATAAATACCTGTACGATTTTACCCAAAAATGGTAAAACAGAGAATTAGAGTATTCAAGAATTTAAGGAAATTTCTTAAGTAGAAAATTAATTTCTAACTTTCGCGTTTCTAACTGTGAAAATGATAAACTTCTGTAAGAAGTTTGTTTGTTACTCTTTCACGCGAAAACTACATAATCGATCATCATGAAACTTTGTACACATATTCTTGGAGGTATCAGAAGTAACATAGGATACTTTTTATTAAATGCGAGCAAAGCCGCAGGCGAAAGCTAGTAATTACATATTTTATCCTTTGCTTTGAAATCGGATACCAATCACCGGAAAACCTGTAAGGTGCTTATATCGAACTCAAACCGACTAAAAGCTGTCGTCGTCTCAAGGACCAGTAGCCCGGGAAGTAGTTGTACCGTACAAAGTAAATACCTGTTCTTATTTCACCCTCTTAGGGGTGAAATTTCCAAAAATACTTTTTCCAGTGTATGCTTGTAATACAAAAGCATCGAATGCCAAAATTCTAAGTATGGAACCCTAACGGATTAGACCGCATTAATAGATCAGTCTAGATATGTTTAGTTAGATCAGATTTGATTTATGTTCTTGTTGTAAAGTAATATCTAAACGTATCTGTGAATGTTCTAACAGTGCTGCCGCCTATGTCATATTTTATCTGTGTTCTTTTTGTCTACTAAATAAAAGTTCAGTTTAACAGTCAGTTCTGTTCCACACATATCGCAGTTTTATTTAATAGGTTATGGGCCTAGAATATTCAAAAAAGTAGTTTTTTTTATCAAGAATTTCGTATCATTACGAGTGTTAAACATTTTTTGAAACGGGTTTTCACTTTGTGAAATAGTGAGTGATCTTATCGCTAAATACAATTTTATTATTTGACAAGATGGCTGCCAACTACCTTCTAAATGTACCAAAGTTACGCGGTCGAGAAAATTATAGCGAGTGGTGCTTCGCGGCAGAGAATTTCCTGATCCTTGAAGGCATGAAATATTGTATAAAGCCTGAAGAAGGAGTAATCATAGGAGCTGCAGATGACGAAAGAACCCGGGCTAAGTTGATTATGACTATCGATCCATCTTTATACGTACATGTGAAAAGTGTAAGAACTGCGAAAGAATTATGGTCAAAACTACAACAGTTATTTGATGACAATGGTTTTTCACGGAAGATAAGTTTGTTGCGGAACTTAATATCTATAAGATTAGAAAATTGCAGCTCAATGACGTCCTACGTGACACAAATTATAGACACAGCTCAGAAATTAAGTGGCACGGGTTTTGAAATAAACGACCAGTGGACAGGTTCATTGCTATTAGCAGGATTGCCAGATCGGTTTTCACCGATGATCATGGCAATAGAGCATTCGGGCATTAACATAACTGCCGATTCCATAAAATCAAAATTGTTAGACATGGAGTCAGCAACGGAAGAACGTAGTGAAGTTAGCGGCGCGTTTTCGACTCGTTCAAAGTTCACTTTCAAGAAAAATAAGATGGCGACAAGAAATAACGTCAATGTTGGTACCTCTGTTGATCTGTCAAAGTCAAACGTCAAGACAGTGACATGTTACAGGTGTAAACAAAAAGGACATTATAGAAATCAATGTACAAATAATGAAAGTAATTCATCTAATTCCAAGGATAAAAGTCGTATGCAGTCTAATGCGTTTAGCGCAGTATTCCTGAGTGGGGATTTCAACAAAAATGCTTGGTATATAGACTCGGGAGCCAGTGTGCACCTAACGACAAATGAAAATTGGATTAAAAATGCATCATACAAACAAAATAAGCAAATTGTAGTAGCGAACAGTGAAAAGTTATCAGTGTTGTGCTCTGGTGATGTGAAGATTACGACTACAACTGGTGATATCGAATACGATATTATGGTAGAAGATGTATATTGTGTTCCAAATCTGGCAACCAACTTGCTATCAGTCAGCCAACTCATTAACAAAGGAAACAAAGTGTCGTTTTCAAATAATAGCTGTTCAATATACAATAGGAAGGGTGACCTAGTGGCTACGGCAGCATTGGAGAATGGAGTCTACAAGGTGGATTTGTTGAACCGGGAACATTTAGCTGCAGTGGCTGTCTCAAGTGTCACATGGCATCGTCGACTTGGACACCTGAATAAAGACTATTTGTATCAAATGAAGACTGCAGTACAAGGTATGTCTTTTGATGACAAATTAGATATTCAGAAGTCTTCATGTACCACATGCTGTGAAGGCAAACAGTGTCGCTTGCCTTTCAAGAGTATGAGCCAGAGAAGTAGTAATCTACTAGAGGTAGTTCATACAGACATATGTGGACCCATGGAGAATAGATCCTTGGGGGGGTCCAGATATTTTTTATTATTTATTGATGATCATAGTCGAATGGTGTTTGTTTATTTTTTGAAGCACAAGAATGAGGCTTTCAAGTATTTTAAGGAATTCAAAGCCCAAGCCGAAAATCAAACAAATAAGACAATTAGGATTTTACGGAGTGATAATGGGCTAGAGTTTTGCAATAAAGTATTTGACAACTATTTGAGGAGTGTTGGTATAATACATCAAAAAACCAATCCTTATACACCACAACAGAATGGTTTAAGTGAGAGATTCAATCGCACACTTGTCGAAAAGGCAAGATGTCTACTGTTCGATGCCAACCTCGGTAAAGATTTTTGGGCTGAGGCCATTAACACTGCAGTATATCTACAGAATCGAAGCGTGGCTGCATCATTAGGAAACAAAACGCCATATGAGATGTGGACTGGCTATGTACCTGACATAAGCCATATTAGAATCTTCGGTAGTACTGCAATGGTCCATATAGCTAAAGAGAAGCGTAGAAAGTGGGATAAGAAGTCTGAGAAATGTATTTTCATTGGATATCCTGAAAATGTTAAAGGATACAGATTATTTAACCCAAAAACAAAGACTGTGTTAACTAGTAGAGATGTGGTCATACTTGAGCAGGAATTAAAACCTGAATGCCAGATAGAAGTTCCAAATCAGAGTTTTAATCCAGTGGGGGAGGAAGAACTTCAGATAGAAGAAAGAAACTCGGCAACATATAACACCGATAGCTCGGAGGACACATTTCTAGATTTAAATGATGAGACATATGAGCTCAGTGGTTCTGAACCAGAAGATGTTCCAGAGACCGGATATCGTGGACCTGCACGGGTGAGGAAGCAACCAGACAGGTTTCATGTATCAAATTTTTGTGCAGGTGAGAGTAGTACCTATGATGATGCTACAGGTTTATCTCTTAATGAAGCTTTAGCTGGACCTCAAAAGGATCAATGGCAGATGGCCATGGCTGAAGAGCTACAAAATTTCAAAGAAAATGATGCTTGGGAGTTGTGCAGTGCTCCACAAGATAGTAGAGTGGTTAAGTGCAAGTGGGTGCTACGTAAGAAGTATGATAGTGATGGCAATATTCGGTTTCGTGCGCGTTTAGTGGCGAAAGGTTTTTCACAAGTCGAAGGAGTAGACTATACAGAAACTTTTTCCCCCGTAGTTAGGCATACCACATTGCGGCTTTTATTTGCTCTATCTGTTCAATTAAATCTTGATATGACACACCTCGATGTAACAACTGCTTTCTTGTATGGAATTCTTGAAGAAGATATTTATATACAAATACCTGAAGGTTTTTCTGAGACAGTACAGAGAGGTCAGGTTCTCAAATTAAAAAAATCTATGTATGGTCTAAAACAGTCTTCAAGAGTTTGGTACAAGAGAGTAGAGGAATGTTTGTTAAAGATTGGCTATGTAAAGTCTAAGATAGAACCATGTATGTTTTTAAAGATACAGGATAATTTAAAAACAATTGTTACAATATATGTGGACGACTTCTTTATCTTTTCCAATGATATTAAGGAAACTAAACAGTTAAAACAGGTATTATCTGATAATTTTAAAATTAAAGATTTAGGCGAAATTAAGAAGTGTCTTGGGATAAATGTAAAAGTAGATAAGTCAGAGAAAGCGATATCAATAAGTCAGGAAGATTATGTTGATCAGCTTTTGCTTAGATTTAATATGAGTCAATGTAAAACTGTTCAAACTCCAATGGAGACTAAGTTACATGCACCTAAAGATGAGAATAATGTAAATGAATTGTTTCCTTATCAACAAATAATAGGCTCTTTAATGTATTTAGCGGTACTTACCAGACCTGATATAGCTTTTGCAGTGAGTTTTTTAAGTCAATTTAATAATTCCTATACTAAACAACATTGTTCATATGTTAAACGTATATTAAAATATTTGAAATTAACCAAAAATCATGGCTTAAAGTTTACTGCTGATGGGAACTCTGTCATAGAAGGGTTTGTGGATGCTGATTGGGGCGGTAATAGTATTGATAGGAGATCATACACAGGTTTCTGTTTTACATTATCAGGGTGTGTAATATCCTGGGAGACAAAAAAACAGAAAACCGTAGCTTTGTCCAGTAGTGAAGCAGAATACATGGCTATAACTGAAGCTTGTAAAGAATCCATTTATTTAAGGAACCTACAATGTGAAATAACAAACAAAAAGTATACCATTGACATATATAATGATAATCAGAGTGCATTAAAGTTAACTACAAACCCAGTATTTCATAAAAGGACCAAACATATTGATATGCGTTATCATTTTTGTAGAGATTGTGTAACTAAAAATATTGTTAATGTTAAATATTTATCATCAGCTGAGATGCCAGCTGATTTGCTCACTAAGAGTCTATGTTCTAGTAAGCATTATTATCTTTTGAATAAAATAGGTGTTCAGCATATTTAAATATGTATAAATTCACATTGTTAGATATAGTGGGGGTGTTGTAAAGTAATATCTAAACGTATCTGTGAATGTTCTAACAGTGCTGCCGCCTATGTCATATTTTATCTGTGTTCTTTTTGTCTACTAAATAAAAGTTCAGTTTAACAGTCAGTTCTGTTCCACACATATCGCAGTTTTATTTAATAGTTCTAGAATTCATTTGTTTGGTTATAGATCATGGTTCAATACGCTTAAAATGTCATTATAAAATGGTATGTCGGTATTATTTTCATATATTTTTTTTAATTAATTGAAAGAAGAAAGAAAAATACTACTGATTTCTAAATAAACTCACCATCGTGTTTTAGAACGTTTTCAGGAACAGAATCTTTAAAATTGTAATAATTGGTTACTTTGTGAGAAATGATAGCGCCCTTGACTTCATTCAGCTTTTTGATTATGTGTCTGCAATTTGATAGTAACATTAATGTAACATTGGGATAAGTAAATTTGACTATCGATGGTCACTTGACTTTGAGCAACACCAATTTTATGAACTTTCTGATTAACAAGAGCTGACCCCCAGCCAAGTTGCAAGCGTTTTTCTTTCTGCAATAGTTATCGCCTAAATTTTCGGGTGTCATTGGCTAATACTTTGTCTAAAATTACTTTTTTTTATGTAATAGGTGGGCAAACGAGCAGACGTATCGCCTGATGGTAAACGATTACCGCCGCCCATGGACACCTGCAACACCAGAGGTGTCACAAGTGCGTTGCCGGCCTTTGGGGGGATGCGGGGAGGGGATATAGGAGGAGGGGATATAGGAGGAGGGGAGATAGGGGTAAGGGGGTTGGGGTATGGGCCTCCGGTATCCTCACTAACTCGGTGAAACACAGCGCAAGCACTATTTCACACCGGTTTTCCGGAGGCCGTGGTATCACTCCGGTCGAGCCGGCCCATTCATGCCGAAGCGTGGCTCTCCCACGGTAAAAACTATATCTAAGACTAGAAAATGACACACGAGAATTTAGGCGTTAACAATTGCAGTAAGAAAAACGCTTGCAACTTGGCTAGGACCCCTGGTCTGCTAAGCCGGAGGAGGTAAGTTCTCACCCCACCCAGTACAAATATAGTTTGTATATTTTTTCTGTGCCTGAATGCAATTTAGTCGACTGTCGCACGTGCTAATCGTTAGACCAACGAGGCAGTCCATTTATCTATGAAGAAATGTAAAGGCATTTTGTTTATCAGCGGTCTAGTTAAGTACCATAATACTAGATTAACCTAGTTTAGAACCAGACGACTGTGTTGAAGATGCAAGCTAAGATATATAATTTTTTACAACTTACAACGCAGCCAAGCTAAGTTTGCACCTCGCGGCGATTACGTCACACTTACACTTAGGTAAGGTATGCAAAAAGGGAATTCGCTATTAAAATTCGACTTTAAAAAATTAAACTTTGTTTACCGTGGGAGAGCCACGCTTCGGCATGAATGATACCACCACGGCCTCACAGAAAACCGGTGTGAAATAGCGCTTGCGCTGTGTTTCACTGAGTGAGTGAGGATACCGGAGGCCCATACCCCAACCCCTCTCCACATCCCCTCTCCACATCCCTCTCCCTATCCCCCAAAGGCCGGCAACGCACTTGTGACGCCTCAGGTGTTTCGAGTATCCATGGGCGGCGGTAATCGCTTTTCATCAGGTGATACGTCTGCTCGTTAGCCCCCTATTCAATAATAAAAAAAAAGCTAATGTTTGTTACAAAATGTCGGCTAAGTCAATTTTCTGTAATAATTTGAATGATGTACTCTGAAATAATAGCTAATAGCGGGGCGCCACATTCTAATTAGGTGCAAACTTAGCTCGGCTGTGTAGTATTCGACTGCACGTTTGGCCTAATGGTTTGGCGGTCACCACGCCGTTTCCTACTTCGCCAAGTGTTGTGGGTACAAATCCTACATGGGACAATACTTTCATGTATGTTTGTAAAGTCCCCCGCGACACAGGATGTGTGGTCCTAGTGGTCCGAGAGCTGGTACCATTTTTTGAGTAGGTATTTGAGGCAAGCTGAAAACTTGTCACAGACCTCTCCTATTATACCCCAACACGGAACTGCAGACCTGGCTGGTGAGTAGCGGGGCTAAATCCCCCCCCCCCCCCCACGTGACTTACAATAGCCATGGAAACTGAGAAACGTGGGAAAGCCACGCTTCGGCATGAATGGGCCGGCTCGACCGGAGTGATACCACGGCCTCACAGAAAACCGGTGTGAAATAGTGCTTGTCTGTGTTTCACCGAGTTTCCCCTCCCCCCTTCATCCCCAAAAGGCCGGCAACGTACTTGTGACGCTTCTGGTGTTGCATGTGTCCATGGGCGGCGGTAATCGCTTACCATCAGGCGATACGTCTGCTCGTTTGCCCGCCTATTCCATAAAAAAAACAGTGCTCACGTGGGAGACACAAGCCTACGTCATCATCACTATCGCTGGTTGACAAAAATTTGCCCCGCTACTCACCAGCCAGGTCTGCAGTTTCGTGTCGGTGTATATTAGGAGAGGTGTGTGACAAGTTTTCAGCTTGCCTCAAATACTTACCCAAAAAATGGTACCAGCTCTCCTACTATAGTGCGGGAGCTGTCTTTATAAATAATTACAAGTTTTAACAAAAAAAAAACCGACTTCAATCTGGACCAAATTTAAATGGGACCATTCGGGAAGCACCAGCTTTCAAATAAAAAAAGAATCATCAAAATCGGTTCACCCAGTCTAAAGTTATGAGATAACAAACATAAAAAAAAACAGTCCAATTGAGAACCTCCTCCTTTTTGAAGTCGGTTGAAAAAAAGTATGTTCTGCACTAATCTGTAAGGATCTTAAACTAATTAACGACAGACTTACTGCACAGGAATCTCAACTCCATTACTGGTTTTGTGAACATAAAGCGTCTCTTCTATAATCACGTTTTCATCGTCATCATCAGCGTATACACCAGTCCAGATATCCACTAGTTTGTCAAACAAAGTTTCCGTTTTCCCTGAAAAAAGGACACGAAATAAAATTCATTAAAGGTGTTAACACGTGTCAAAATATATTTCAGCGCCATCTAGCGAAATCAATCCGAACTACTAAGTTACTCCTGATCCTGTACCGCTCAATGAAAGTTCTCAAAGTGTATATGTCTAAAGTCAAATTTTGTACTAAGCATTACAGATGCTTCTGTTGCATTATTGTCATTGCAGTGTTGATGTGGTTTGTTATGATTTACAAGCAGTTCTTAAGAAATTAGGAAGTACAGTATATTTTTATTTACATTCAGACATTTGGACGAGTTTTTAGGCACAATCACAGCTATTAGACAGCATTACTCCTTAGAGAACTTACTTTAGTTTATTGAAAGTTTATTTTTCCATTGGTTTTGCGGTTTTTTTTTTTTTTTTTTATGTATGGCCCGCCATAATGACTCTACTCTGCCTGATGGAAAGCATAAGCAGAATCCAAGAGTGGTGGTCACCATACTCACTGCACTGCACATACAGACAATGCAGTATGGCGACCCACACCATGGCGGCCTAGTGATGCTACTGCATCTTTTAGTCTAGTCAACAAGTATGGAACTTGTTGACTAGACTATTTGGGCCTCCGGTCTCGCACTCACCAACGAAACACGACAGCATGAACGCTGTCATTTTACGCTGATTTTCTGTGCGAGGGTAGTACCGCCCCGGTCGAGCCGACCCAACCGTGCTGAAATCAGCGTGGCTCTACTACCTACTTTACCTTACCTTTTAATGTTCTTTTAGTAGCACACTTAGAAATAAGAAGTTATTGCGAAAGAGTAAATACCTGTGTAGCTGAGGAGAGACGCATCGGGCAGTAGCTCCAGGTCTTCGCCTTCCATCCAACAATTTGTTTCCACCTCCATAACACTATTGGGCATCGGGAACACCTGTATTAATTTATATGTTATATTTTAATAACCAACGTTTAATACTTTTCTGAGTTCGTTTTATACTTTTCTGAAGTATTGGCATTATGAGAAGTATTACCACATTTGCTACTGTAATATGTATACTGTAAAAATAACTTTAACTTATGAGAAGTAAGACACTTATTCACTGGAACGGTTGGACTGATTTTGACGGGGCTTTCACTGGTAGATAGCTAATGCATTTATTCTAAACAACGCCCTGCGTTCTTCGTCGCAGTTGTTGCTGTATTTTTTTTTTTTATTTAGGGCTCTGCCAAAATGACTCTACTGTGCCTGATGGAAAGCATAAGCAGAATCTAATAGTGGTGGTCACCATACTCATTGCAAATGCAGACAATGCAGCATGGTGACTTACACTATGGCGGCCTAGTGATACGTCTGCATCATTGGGCATCCGGTCTCGCAGTCAGCAACGAAACACGACAGCACTAATGCTGTCATTTTATGTTGATCTTCTGTGCGAGGGTAGTACCGCCCCGGTCGAGCCGGCCCAACCATGCTGAAATCAGCGTGGCTCTACTTCTTGTATATGAGTAACTCTTGAATACAAAAATTATTAATACCATGTAAGTGCTGTTTTCTTCTCCATTGAAATATTTCCTGGTGACTCCTCCATAGTAATCGACGCGAGCACGGTTTTGCTCTGCGCTGGCCCTGTTGAAAGATTAAGGACTTACTCTCAGCAAAAGAATGGGAGTATAGGGGCATATTAGTGTGTGAATTGCACGGTCTTAATGATAACCGGTATTAAACACTGAAAAGTTGCTTTTACCGGATGAATGAGGTTCTCGCAGAACCAAAACTCGAGGGTTCAGCTAAAGGGGAGTACCTAATTATTGAATGCACAGATTGCGTACGGGTGTAAAGAGTCAACTAGCACCCTACTCCGCTGAGTGTTGAAGGTCCGATCTCAATATGGGACAACACTTTGTGTGACACAAAAATTGTTGTTCTGTTGTTCTGAGTCTAGGTGTTCTTTGACTCCATTTCATGTATGTTTGTAAGGTCCCGCGATATAGGATGTATTCCTAACGAAGGAGTTGCCTTTAAAAACGTCCATAGGTTACAATCAAGTCTGCTTATTTGCCCGTTAGGTATATTTTTTATTATGATGTTTGTTACTGATTTTTAACCTGACGACGGCGAAGCCAAAAGCACGGGTAATAACTTTGGCAATCAATGTATATATGTTTCTATGTTCCAACGTAGCGCTTAAACTACTGCACCGCTTTAAATAAATGATGTGTCAATAAATTCGTAATAATTACGCGGGAGACATAAGTTTTTACGTAGTCGGGTCATAGTTTTTAAAACTGTTTCTTGTTTACAGTTATGTAATATTTCTTTATTTTCTAGCTTTTTAATAATAGATTTAATTATATTTTCTTACCACATTTCAAAGGGTGTCTTCAGGGTGGTCACAAAGTTTATTGTCTCGCCATTGAAGTGGTATTCCGTTGGCCATTCTATTTCATGTTCTTCATCATCTATATTAGCAAGCAGAAGTTATTATTTATAAGTTATTTAGAATCTTTAACAAATAGCAGGGAAAATCAGTCAAGTTACTTGCTAATAAATTAAATTGAAAATCTTTTGAAAAACAAGCTTTTACTGTATTGCCTCCAGACGAATCAAACGAGTCCAAACTCGATAATGTTGCGACGTTTCTTTACAGAGTTCCTATGGCCACCTTCCAGCTCCAGCATCAGATCAGCTCCATGTCAATATAATATTGTATTGTCACGCTGTATACATATGCTTGCAAAATTTCAGCAAAATCGGTTGAAGATATCTGCTTCAAAATTGAGTTGCAAGATTCCACCCGAACATACAAGCATACATACATACATACATTGAAAGTTAATTAAAAGCTTGTAAAAAGAAGGCCTATGTTTTGCATGGGGATTAAACTTACAAGAAACAAGTGTAGGTATTCTCAATTTTTTTTTTTTTTTTTTTTATGTTTGGCCTGCCAAAATGACTCTACTCTGCCTGATGGAAAGCATAAGCAGAATCCACGAGTGGTGGCCACCATACTCATTGCGAATACAACAATGCAGTATGGCGACCCACACCATGGCGGCCTAGTGATGCTTGTGCATCTTTTAGTCTAGTCAACAAGTATGGAACTTGTTGACTAGACTAATTGGGCCTCCAATTTTAAAACCTCCAAACTAAATATTTTTTATAGGATTTTCCTACATTTAAAACTATTTAATCATTATTGAAAGAAATACAGCTGCAACGGTGGTCGGTGACTCTCAAAAAGACATTTTCCATCACATTGTCTCGTTTTTATTTAAAGTTTAATGACAACACGTTTCGACAAATTAAAAATAATAGATTTCTCAAAACGTGACATTTAATGCCGATTAACAGGCTATCAAATATTCAAAACGAACCAGTAATTAGTGAAATTAGCCAAATTGAACTAATCGAACAAATTCTGAAGCAGTATAATAGTATTAGGTATAGATTTATTAATAACTTACTTAACAAGATGTGGCTGGATATAGAACTAAAACCCAAAATTAAAACAAAAATGGCCGGAAGAACCGCCATTGTGTCTCACTTACTACAACTAAGAGATTAGTCTATATTTTCACCAAAACGTACATTTATAATAAGGGATTTCCCTCATTATAAATGTACGTTTATAAATATAGTGATAAGCATAAAGCTGTGTTCATATTGAACTTTCAGTTGAAATGTATTTTTCTTGCTTTCGGTATATAAAGTACGTTTATCAAAAAATGAGCCGACTATAATAAGTAAACTATAATTAATCTTTCCCATTAAAGCTACCTATAATTTAATTTTCTCGGGTGTAACAAAGAATATTATTGTTTTTTTTATTATAGACTAGCTTTTGCACTCGGTTTCGATCACGCAGACCTTCATCCCCTGATTTACCCCTTTAGGGATGGAATTTCAAAAATTCCATTCTTAGTGCTCACTTACGTTATATAAAGCGGTTTTGGCTGTGCGTTGATCTCTGGGTATGTCAGTCATCTTCCTTTTTTAACCGACTTCCAAAAAGGAGGAGGTTCTATGTTCCACTGTATGTTTTTTTTTTTTTTTTTTTTTTTTTATTATGTATGTTACCTGATTACTCCGTCAGTTGTGGACCGATTTTGAAATTTTTTTTTGTATTCGACAGGGTATGCTTCCGTGGTGGTCCCATTGCCAGCATATCAGGATCTGATGATGGGATCCCAGGGAAATCGAGGGAAACCCTCATTTTTTATAGGCACATACTATGTTTTTCGTATATTTTCTGAAGTTACACCGGTATTTGCGTCTGGTAGTCATCATTTTATGATGATGAGCTGATGATGTAAGGTACCACTCCTTAACGGTTAGGAGTTGGAGGATAAATCTTTAAATATCATATGTATATAAGTTACCTTTAGTCGTATTCTTACAAATTATTTAAGTAAGCTGATGATGGAAGGTGGAAGGTACAACTCCTCAACGGTTAGGAGTTGGAGAATAATTCTTTCAATTTCATACGTATCTAAAGACCTTCAGTCGTATACTTTCAAGCTATTTAGGTGAGCTGATGATAGAAGATTAAACTCTTCAACAGTTAGGGATTAGAGGATGATTTTAATATTACACGTACCTTAATTTGTTTGTATTCTTGATGATGAAATTTGATGAAATAATTCAACTTACTACTTACCTACGATTGTTTGCACTAAAAACTGTAAAATAAAAACTTTTTATAAAAAAAAAAAACCGACTTCCAAAAACATCCAACGAAAACTCTCTGTCAAAAAACACTTAAAAGCGTAAAATAAACTGGTTCTTCATAAATTGCCTATACCTAATTCTTTATTCATTTAAATAGTAGTATTATAATGGGTGCTAGGTACCTAAAATCTGTTTGAAGTCGGTGCTAAGCCAAAAAGAATACAAACGAACAATTACAAAAGTCTAAGCGATAGTCACTTGAATGAATAAAGAATTAGGTATAGGCAATTTATGAAGAACCAGTTTATTTTACGCTTTTAAGTGTTTTTTGACAGAGAGTTTTCGTTGGATGTTTTTGTTATATATAGAAGATAGATATGTTTAATGCTTGATAACAGCCCGTAGTTATGAAGTTGGTGTTTTAACCGCCGTGCCTCGGAGAGCACGTAAAGTCATCGGTAAAGCGCCTGATCTCTCCCCGGTAATGTCGGATAATCTTCCCATAGGATTATGAGTGTGAGGGAACTGGGAGTGAACCTGTGTTTGCGTCACCCGTGGCTGAAATAATTTTATCTTATTAAGCTTTTCCTTTTTATGTAAAACGGTAAAACCTTCAAACGAGCAAATCTTGAATAGATGTTGTCTGTTTTTTTTTTAGTGGTATAGGTGGGCAAACGAGCAGACGTAACGCCTGATGGTAAGCGATTACCGCCGCCCATGGACACCTGCAACACCAGAGGTGTCACAAGTGCGTTGCCGGCCTTTGGGGGGATTGGGGGGGGGGGGAGATAGGGAGAGAGGCGTTCGGGTACGGAAATGAAAACGGCTCAAACGATTGTCATGAAATTTAATATACAGGAGGATTCGGAGGTAATAAATCGATCTAGCTAGAATTCCTTTTTGGAAAATCGACCAAAAAAAATACCGAGCAAAGCAATATCCAGGTACCGCTTTTTATAAGCCAGAAATAATTTTCTTTCTTTCTTTCTTTCAAATTTTCAAGACCATATATTTATTTATTTAATAATATTGTGAACAAGGCCTTACTGATACTTTAGACAATAAAATTATATGAATTAACAATAAAAGGTAATCAGTGCCAATTAAGTAATGATGTTAGATGTTTTTTTCCTAATGGTTGAGTGGAGGAATTCTACTAAAAATAACCTGTCAAGTTTACCTGACAGGCGATTTTTCACCTAACACCTGTCAGGTCTACCTGACAGGCTTATATCTATGTAAGCCGATAGTAGGATCCTGATCTACTCGAGCTATTGTATATATTATCCATATAAGTAACTAGCTGTCTCACATAACTTCATCTGCGCCTCTTTTTAATCATGTTCAGCTCCTATTAGTCTAAGCGTGATGTTAACTATCTTAGGCACGGCAGCAAAACCTAAGCAAAAAAAAAAGTAAAAACTAAAACCCAACTACGACCAAAAAAAACGACGCTGAAAAAGGATAAAACAAGTTTGAAAAGCGGTAGTCACACGTTGTTAAAGTGTTATGGTGCGTTTCTATGTAACGTGTGACTACGGCTTAGTTTTTTTATTTTTTATTTGAAATGTTTTGGTGCCGTTACTAATATATAATATATATATATTTGAAATGTACAAGTAACGCCCTTTCCAATGATACCAAACATGGTATATATATCTCAAATTTATTTTTTAATACAGTACTTTATGTCGGCTAGAGGGCGCCACATTAGATTTAGTGACACGTCATATAGCCTATAACTAGCGGACGATCAAGACGCTTCTAACAATACCTCATTTGTCCAGTTCTAATAAGTAGTTAAGGAGCTATGAGGGAACAAATGAACATACATACATACATAGCCTGTCAAAATAATAACCCTCCTTTGGCTTTGCCATAGTCGGGTAAAATAAGTGGACCTCACAATATAAAGCAACAATTGGCAGGCCAAACATAAAAAAATAAAAAAAAAAAAAAAAAAAAAATCTTACAGGTTTGAGTAATAACGGCGCATGCATGAATTGAAGACTTATATGGTTTTGGTTTTCTCACGGATGACATGTCAGAACTGGACAAAATTAAAATGAGACCACATGGGAAGCACCAGCTTTCAAATAAAAAAAGAATCATCAAAATCGGTTCACCCAGTCGAAAGTTATGAGGTAACAATCATAAAAAAAAAACAGGAGAATTTAGAATCTCCTTCTTTTTTTGTAGTCGGTTAAAAATAATGTATACCCTATTATTATTTTTTAAAAGGAGCAACAATGGAGTTTCATGCCAGATTCTTCTCCATGAAGGGTAGGCTGCACTTGGAACTGGCGACTAGAATCACTCGATTTTTTAATATTAAATATTGACTATTCATAAGTGCCTATTTGAATAAAATCTTTTTGACTTTGACTTTATGACTTTGAAACACATATTAAAAAAAAACAGTTAGTTTCGCAATTCATCGTGAGCAAAAACGTGACACGAGAATTATATATTAGGTCTTTACCTATGAAATTGCCGTTTTATATGCAATAAGTGAAAGTACTTATTTTTTCAAACTTTTTTATTTCTGTTATTCGAAGTAATCACCCATGCAATCGACGCATCTTTGCCAACGCATTGGCAGTTTATTGATGCCCTTCTTGTAAAAATCAGCTGGACGGGAGGCAACAAACTCTTCAAAGGCATTTTGTACTGCCTCTCGGGAATTGAATTTTTTACCCACTAAAAAGTTGTCTAAATTTCAGAAAAAGTAATAGTCGGTAGGTGCAAGGTCTCAGCAAGTTGGTTAGACCCTGGTTCAGCACCAAAGCAATGCCCTAAACCAAAAATGACCCCTAAAAAGGTGATGGTCACTGTTTAGTGGTCTAGTGCGGGTGTGATTCACCACAGCTTGTTACAAAACGGCATGAGCATTAATGCAGATGTGTACTGTGAAGAACTGGAGAGAATGATGGAGAAGCTTGCACATCTGCAACCAGCTTTGGTCAATCGGTCGTCCCCACTGCTCCTTCACGACAACGCGCGACCCCATACTGCGCAACAGACAGTCTCCAAGCTGCAAGAGCTGGGGTTGGAAGCTCTCCCTCATCCGCCATACTCACCAGACCTTGCACCTACCGACTATTACTTTTTCCAAAATTTAGACAAATTTTTAGTGGGTAAAAAATTCAATTCCCGAGAGGCAGTACAAAATGCCTTTGAAGAGTTTGTTGCCTCCCGTCCAGCTGATTTTTACAAGAAGGGCATCAATAAACTGCCAATGCGTTGGCGAAGATGCGTCGATTGCATGGGTGATTACTTCCAATAACAGAAATAAAAAAGTTTGAAAAAATAAGTACTTTCACTTATTGCATACAAAACGGCAATTTCATAGGTAAAGACCTATTATGTATAATAGATAACCGGCTTTTCTTATCATTATCTTCCCATGGCACGAACTTTTCCTTTCATCATCCATCAACAGTTTTAACAGTCCTCTGGTGAATATGAAATTCAACAGAGAGGTGAAAGGATGTGAGTGGGATTAAAACTATGGTCGGTAAAATATCTACATTTAATACATCTCAGCTTACAACTTTGAGGATACAGGCGTGAATATGTGCTGTTGGATTAAAACAACGAAAGATGTAGTGCCGGTGGCATCAAAAAGACTAGCCTGCAACCTGATAAGATTAAAAGGGACGATATCAAGAAGGTCATAGGTTATCCTGCCTCGTTGGTCTCGCGGTTGGCGTGTGCGACTGCTGATCATGAGGTCTCGGGTTCGATTCCCGGGTCGGACCAAATGTTTGTATGATCTACAAATATTTGTTTCGGAGTTTGGGTGTTTTCTATGTATAATATGTATGTATTTACAAAAAAAAGTATATATATATTTGTATCAGTTGTCTAGTACCCATAACACAAGCTCTGCTTAGCTTGGGACTAGATGGCGTTGTGTGTTAGATGTCCCAAATATTTATTTTTATTTATTTATTTATCCTAACATCGTCTCCTAAACAAGCACCTATTCACTATAGGTGCAACAGACAGCCCTCTGTGCAGGGGATGCATGGAGGCAGAAGAAACGCCGCAGCACGTTTTCACAGAATGTAGAAGTGTGGCAGATCAACAGGCAGACATCCTCCAATCAATCACTCCCGGAAACATGTGAAGTGACCTGAAAAGGCTGCTAAGTTTCTAGGATAATCGTACTACAACCAAGAAACGTATTATGTTTGCTTAAAATCAACTTTATTCAGAACTAGCTGTTGCCCGCGGCTCCGCCCGCGTTTGTGTCGGTTATCGTAGCAAATAGCAGCCTATGTATTATTCGGATGTATAAGTTATAATGTATTACTGTAAAGTTTCATCCAAATCCGTTCAGTAGTTTTTGCGTGCAAGAGTAACAAACATACACACTTACAAATATTAGTGTGATTGATGACAAAAACGGTTAAATTCTCATGTTTTGCATTTTATTTTCAATATTAAATCGTAAATCCAAGAAAAAAAAACAAAAAAGCATTATATGAATACATACAGACATCGTTTTGTTAGTTATAGCTGAGCCCGTGACTTCGTCCGCGTGGATCTACTTTTACAACAATGTTTTTTTTTTAACTATACACTATTAAACCACAATTTAATAGATATATATGACGCTGCCTTTTAAATATTTATTTATGACCGTAATTTTATTTTGCATCGTTTCTAACATAAAATGTTATTTAATATAAAAAACACAATTCGCAGGCACCGCAACCTGTTAGAATTTGAGCATCTATTATGTTTTGTTGTAATTGTATGACTTTTAGTCGGGTTGCGTTGCATAGTTGTGGTGGTCTTAAATTTCGGAGTAGAATAATTGGAATACCTATTTTTAAATGGATTTCATGAGATGGAAGTCCGGGCATACTTAAAGAATTTAAAAATTCTATCGGATAGTTCGTGGCTTCTTGTTGATCAAGCATTCTGTTTATAGAAAAGTATATGTTAGTCTCGCCTTGTATATTTGACAATATATTGCTATTTATATCCATAACCAATAAAATTATTGTCCCTTTCAAATAGTTCTGAAAGGTCGCCGTAAACAGATGTTATAAGATCTTGCTGTGATTGCACTCTGCAACATAAGGCAGGTGATAAAATAACTGTTCCTCCGGGTGCATCTAAAAACCAAATTGTTTCCATATTATTTTGAACACTTTCACAGACACGGTCATATATTGAACGTTGTTCTGGAGTCATAATGTCTCCATTATGACTCCAGAACAACGTGGATCTGCTGGAAGTTTTAGAAAATGGGGTCTCCCCCATTTTCTAAAACTTCCAGCAGATCCACTGAATTATAACTAATCTCTGCGAAGTATTCTCTATTAGTGCGCTCTCCAATTGAATTTGGTGTCGGTATACCATATTCACTGAGTGATTTACCGGTTACTGCTGTTAACTCTGATGTTAACTGAATAAATCACTGATTTATGGCAAATTCAAGGGAATTGTCATTTGTTGCACCTTCATTATTATGAGATATATTTTGAAGGAAATCCTCCGCAAGCTTTTCCTTATATTTTTCCTATAATTGTGCAGCATCTGACAAATTACAAAATGCCATTAAAGTGACAAATACTGTACTGTAAACTATACTGCCTCGTTGGTCTCGCGGTTGGCGTGTGCGACTGCTGATCATGAGGTCTCGGGTTCGATTCCCGGGTCGGACCAAATGTTTGTATGATCAACAAATATTTGTTTCGGAGTTTGGGTGTTTTCTATGTATAATATGTATGTATTTACAAAAAAAAAAAAAAAAAAAGTATATATGTATTTGTATCAGTTGTCTAGTACCCATAACACAAGCTCTGCTTAGCTTGGGACTAGATGGCGTTGTGTGTTAGATGTCCAAAATATTTATTATTATTATAAATAAATGGCGTAAGCGTCATGGATTATCACTAATACAGGACTCACTCTCGAGATAAAACATGTCGTTCACGGTCAACTGTAAGACGTAGCTCATGTTGAGAAGAGGTTTCAGATGCCCGTGATCTAGCTCTTCTTTCCCTATCTGAAGTTAATCGCATCTCTCTCTCAGAACTGCTTTCACGTGGTCGTGCAGTTGCATTATTAACTCTCATAGAGTTTAAACGATGCGTTTTTTCGTCTAACGATCCCTGAGAACTCGCATCTTTTCCTTCTTTTGGCGTTTCTCGAATTTCGAGATAAAGAAGACCATTTTTTAGGTGTTATCGTAGGTGGAATAAAAATAACCTATTAAGATAAAAACACAAAAAGAAAAAATGTATACTTACTTAATTGGAATTTATACTTTTACAACGTTTAACTTAACAACTATATATTTAGAAAAGAAGGAGAAACAAACAAAAACACTAAACAAACTAATTATATTATTATCTAAAACCTACTTTAAATTTATATCTAAAAACTATGTATCTATGTATTTTTAAAATCTAAAGCGCGCTTATTCCGAGAAGAGTCAATAAAAACCACGTCCGTTCGCATTAAGAGTGACAATGTGAGTGAGTGAAGTCGGCGCGTGGGCGCCCCCGCCTTTTTAGGGTTCCGTGCCAAAGGCAAAAAACGGAATCCTTATAGATTCGTCATGTCTGTCTGTCTGTCTGTCCGTCCGTCTGTCGGTCCGTCCGCATGTCACAGCCACTTTATTCCGAAACTATAAGAACTATACTGTTGAAACTTGGTAAGTAGATGTATTCTGTGAACCGCATTAAGATTTTCACACAAAAATAGAAAAAAAACAATAAATTTTGGGGGTCCCCATACATAGAACTGAAACTCAAAAATTTTTTTTTCATCATTTTTTTCTAAACTGAATAGTTTGTGCAAGAGACACTTCCAAAGTGGTAAAATGTATCCCCCCCCCCCCCTGTAACTTCTAAAATAAGAGAATGATAAAACCAAAAAAAAAAAATATGATGTACATTACCATGTAAACTTTCACCGAAAATTGGTTTGAACGAAATCTAGTAAGTAGTTTTTTTTTAATACGTCATAAATCGTAAACTGCAATACCTCCTCGCGTCGTTTTCCTCATTACTGAGGGTCGTGATTCCCCAGGTGTGGGATGATAGTCTGCCGGACAGTGTCTCGCCACTCGTTCCTCACCCTGGCCGAATGTAGCGCATCGTGTAGATTGGCGTCCAAGGCCACCCGGATCTGGTCAGTCCACCTAATCGGACTACGTCCTCTTGGTCTTTTGCCGTCAACTTTCCCGGTGACCATGAGTTGCTCGAGGTTGTTCCCTTCCTTTCTGGCGATGTGACCAAAGAATTCAAGAATCCTTCGCAAGCATATAGAAGAGAGTCGGGTCTGTATATTCAATTCGTGCAAGATAGACACATTAGTGCGGAAGGCCGTCCAAACTGCAATATACCTTTCATTCAATCAACACAAATATAAAAAATATAAAATATAAATTATATTATGATACTTACTGCTGCGGAACCCTTCATGGGCGAGTCCGACTCGCACTTGGCCGCTTTTTATAGATGCAGCGGATGGCCGTTTCGCGCCTTAAACAAAAATCAACCGTACAGCCGTGCCCATACCGACGCGGCGAGATTTGGGAAGTTTTATTTCATCTATATCTTGTGTGTTTATAAACCGATTCCTATTTTTTTTATATTCTATTTTTTTATATAAAATAGATATTAAAGTGTACTTTTTGAATATCTATGTGAAACACAATATATTTTATGTATTTAATACACTTTGAAGAAATGCCTAACGATTAAACACGTTATTGTGGCTAATTTATAAAAGATAGATACATACTATACAGGACTTTTTTGTAGATCTTTCGAAGACCATCATCTTTGTGATACATACTTTTGTATGGTGTATGATCAACGTATGCAAGGATAAGAGCTCGAAAGCGCATTTTCATCCGACTTGCTTCAAATTTATCGTCACTGCTCAGCTCCTATGTGTCTTAGCATTATGATATATAGCCTATAACCTGCCCAGGAGTATGGACTACAATCGTACCAAGTTTGGTAAAAATCCCTTTAGTAGTTTTTGACCCATGCGTGCATATACAGACAGACAGACAGACCGACAGACAGACAGACAAAAAAATTACTGATTGCATTTTTGGCATCAGTATCGATCACCATTCATCTTCCAATTTTAATTTTGAATATATATTCAATGTACAGAATTGACCTCTCTACAGTTTTATTATAAGTATATATATATATAAGTATAGATATAGAAGAAGATATAGAAGATATAGAAGAAGATATAGATTGTATAGATTTAGGTTAGGTTAGAACAGTGATAATCCCAGATCGACTCTGTTGTTGTTGAATAATTTGGATTAGTTGAGATTTTTTTTTCTTTAAAAAGACAACTCCCGGATTAGGAATAGGTATACAATAAAACTAGGCCTACCATGCAGTGTAGTTTGAGTGGATTGTTTTTACCTGTTCCGGATTTTTTTTTTATGGAATAGGCGGGCAGACGGGCAGACGTATCGCCTGATGGTAAGCGATTACCGCTGCCCATGGACACCTGCAACACCAGAAGTGCGTTGCCGGCCTTTTGGGGTGGGGGGGGGGGGAGGTAGGGGATTGGGATATGGGCCTCCGGTATCCTCAATCACTCGGTGAAACACAGCGCAAGCACTATTTCACACCGGTTTTCTGTGAGGCCGTGGTATCACTCCGGTCGAGCCGGCCCATTCATGACGAAGCGTGGCTCTCTCACGGTACATTACCGGCTGCGCATTTAGGCATTGTATAGAATACGTAAGCAAAGTATAAAATAAATAATAGTTCACACATTACCTGCACGTTTTAGGTATTGTATACATTGACTAGGTATTGTATGGAATACCGGATTATACTGATTGCCAGTAACATAAAGACTATCTCGAGTTTTAACTAGAGGTCGTTGAAAACTTCCCTAAATTACATTTTCAAATGATTTCTATAATCTATTCAACTTCCTCTGAGATAAAAGGTAAACAAACCAGAAAAAGGTTCTTAAATAGGTCAAATTTTATATGCATCTAGAATCAATAAAAAAAGTGACATTTTCTTTATTTTTCTTGGAAAATGGCAAACTGCGCCGATGTCGACAATTCTGCCAGTGTCAAGTACAACGGAAATACGTGTGTAAAAAAAATAAAATAATTGCAACTGTCCAAATTTTACGAGTTCACAGTGGACTGACTAAAAAGTGACATTAAAAACACCTAAAACTGTAGCTGTTCCCAAACTTTGAACGTATTGTAACACTACTAAATTGAAGAGTAGTGATAAGGCAAATAATTTACGTAGAAATGTGAAATTTTGTAATTAGTTTGGTTACACCGGCCATCTTTACTCTCGTTCAACTCGTTTGAGAAACATTGGTTTCTTTGTTTACCCTTTGTCTCAGAAGAAGTTGAATAGGGTATAGTAACTCACATTGTAAATTATTCAAATAACGGTTAATACATATTTTAATGAGCTTTAAAATATAATTACTTAATTAGCGGCACTCTAGTAGTTATTTTAGGATCTCATTAAAATAATCAGAACAAAATTGATAAAAAACATTACGACTATTGGTAACATTCGATTTTTTTTATCAAATTAACATTATAATGAAATATCAAATCAATAAGGGCTATGGTTTATAACGAAATGATTTTTTATAGGTTTATTTTAATTAATAATAGCTTATTATAATAGTTATTAAACTATGGATCTCTTATCGTGATCTGTTACAGTTTGATAGGCCTATAGTGTAATGGTTGGCAGCCCTGTCAGCTAAGTCAGACATCGTGCTTTCGACTTCTACTCAGGATAAATTAAATTGTAGTTTAGCATAAAACCAAATAAAACTATTTGGAATTATTATTGTTATTATTTTAATAGTATTTTGTGTTTTGTTTTCTGTCTAAATTACACTCACGTCAAATGTATGTAGAATAATGTACATTAACTAGGAAACCCGTTTATATTAAGTGCACTAACGCTGAATGGCATATAAAGGAACAGTGTGTACATTGCTTTAGATAAAAAAAAATATAAATACCAAATTCGTGTGCACTTCAGATTAATTTGATACTTTAATTTTAACAAAATGGCGTCCTTGCGCGCCTTTTTTGTGCTGTTTATTTGTTTTAAATTCATATCTGGTTATATTATAGTGGGTAAGATATTTTTTTATTTAACAAACTTAGTTTTAAGAAATATGTTTGTAAATATTGTTATTGTTTTTTATCAGTGTTATAAAACTTATGGCAGGAAACCTTTCGGCTTCATGGGACCTCACATTTACACTAAACTCAATAATACGCTCAATATAATTAAATTAAGAAGAAGTAATTGCAGGGAAATCATAACAAAATGGCTATATACTCTATAAGTATTTTTTAACCCCCGACGCAAAAAGAGGGGTGTTATAAGTTTGACGTGTCTGTCTGTCTGTGGCACCGTAGCTCGCGAACGGATGAAGCGATTTCAATGTAGTTTTTTTTGTATGAAAGGTGAGTTACGTGCAAGTGTTCTTAGACATGTTTGATGAAAATCGGTTGAGTCGTTTAAAAGTTATGGGGGTGAAAGTGGGGAAGAATAACAGAATGTCTGCAAAAATATCATTGGCGTATGATTCCTCGATTAAGTGCTTGAGTAGGGGGTTTTTTAAATGCAAGAAGTTATTAATATAGTTGCTCAAACAGTGGCGTATTGCAGGGACGTATAGCGTTCGGGATGTGGGCTATTACATACTCGAGCTTTTTCTTTACCTTTTGCGAACTCGTGCGTTCTCTTTCCCAACTGTCAAAACCTAACCACGAAGTTTTTACTAAAAAAAATCATTGAAGTTTTTATAATTCATGAAAATATTTCTAAAACGAAGCTACTAATTTGTTTCAATATCAGATTTAATGATTTGATTCAATGAGTTAGGTTTCATTTCATTTCATCTCATTAAATTTCATTTTCATTTCTTATCAATAAAAAAAATCTAAATAGGTATTTAATATCTAGCTATCTATTTAATAGGTTTAATGATGTTTTGAATTCACAAACTTAGTGCACACGATGTTCTAAATTCAATTTACTTTATCCTCTAGCGGATAAAAACGGATTTTGTACTCTGATATCGAAGGGCAAAAATACTCTTTCCGAGATGGCGGGATGTTTTCATCCCAAGGAAGCTTAATCCTTTTGACAGTTTATGTTGTACGGTCCACTATTCTGGCACCTATTCTACTAAACCGATTCTATTATTGAGCTGTCAATAACTTTTTTTTTGAACCTAATTGCAGAATTTATTTACTTTAAATATATTATTTTTTTCTGAATTCCACGTTGAATGGCGATGCTAATTCTCTGTGCTAGAAAAAGGCCGGCCTTCTGGTCACGAGTAGCGTCGATCAGTTGCTTAGCTAATTGTTTAAACATAGCGCGAGCACTCGGACCCCATGAACCTAGCGTCTCGACCCCAAAAGGTTCAAAAATGTAATTACCTATTAGGTTTTGGTATTTACGCCGTTTGAGGCTTTCCGCAGAAGCAGCAGCAGCGCCAGCATAACCGGCTGTACTTGGAAGATGAGATGGCGCGAGGGTGTTGACGCAAGTTGCGTCCCACACCAAGAAAAAAAAACTTCCTTGGCAGTAACGACATAAAATGAATAATTTTATATCAATTTTACAAAAAAAAATTACATAGTTGGGTTGTAGTTTTTAATCTTTTATTGTTTCATCTATCACTCTTAAAAATTCATGTTTAGTTGTACATTTATCTATATCTCGAGGTTAAAATTCAAATAATAACACTTTAATATTACCACGATGCTTATAACTATTTGTTAATTATATATGCGAGATAGATGCGGCGCTTGCGCATCATACAACGACGTACAATGAGCGTAATGGGATAATGAACGCTACGGGTTAATGAACGTAACGGGACAATGAGTCATCCTTTTTCGTGCCATTTCAAAAAGATTGGTGTTCAATGTGTTCATCACCAAACCAATGAGAAGATTATTTGACCACGCGAGGTAATCGTATCCCGACCTTTATTGGTTCCACAGTACCTACCGCGAAGTACTGGTTCTTGACACTTATGATCAAGTGACGCTTATGCTTGTTTGACATAAAATATGCAGAAGCATTCATAGTGTGGGTCACCATGCAGCATTTATTCGCTATATATAGTAACCACTGCTCTTGGATTCTGCTCATGCTTTCCAGCAGGCAGAGTAGTCACTATGGGCACCCTCATATTAATAAATATAAGATAATGAAAATAATAAAAAATACGTGTGGCACTTGGGGACTGCCGCGGTAAAGCTAATGCATAGTATTTTTTATCAACTTGTGCAATTATAATTATTTTATTTTATATTTATTTAGTTTTTTATTTTATTTTGCCAGTTTCTCATTTAATATTGTTCAAAAAGTATTTAAATAATAGAGGGCGTTAATGTACCTCGTAGTTGCGAAACAGCTCAACAGATGGCGCTGACCGGTTTTTATTTATGCAGTTTTTTTTTCTTTGAACATTTATACTTAAGTGTACTCACATGCGGTGAGTGTGGCATTATAAAGATATGATAGATACCTATACACCTATCTATACACTTTCTCAGGCCCAGACTGTTTTGTCTGTCTGTCACTTCGTGCGTGACAGCAGGTTCGTTGATTCGTCATTCGGAGCAGCTCGTCTCGATCCGTGCGAGCTTCGGGTGTTAGGTTTTTCTCGTTACGGAATTTCTTGATTCGGTTGCCGCGCTCAAAGCCCGCGATAAAAGCTATGCAATAGCTTAAAAATATATAAAAACAATAAAATATAAGATACAATTTTAAAACCAGGTGCTTATTCCAGGTGACGACGACAATGAGATAATTTGGCCGTCAGAATATCATTTCAAAGGCGAAAAATTTGACTTCATGACCACACTAAAAGGACCTTTTGAAATATGGTAATTATACCACTTTACTAATTAACATTACTAGTATTAATATACAATTTGTTTACTTGTATCTAGGCATATCGAAGGATTTTTTTATGGAATAGTCGGGCAAACGAGCAGACGTATCGCCTGATGGTAAGCGATTAACGCCGCCCATGGACACCCGCAACACTAGAGGCGTCACAAGTGCGTTGCCGGCCTTTGGGGGATGGGGGGGGGGATGTGGGAAGGGCTTGGGGTATGGGCCTCCGGTGCCCTCACTCGCTCGTTGAAACACAGCGCAAGCGCTGTTTCACACCGGTTTTCTGTGAGACCGTGGTATCACTCCGGTCGAGCCGGCCCATGCCTGCCGAAGCGTGGCTCTCTCACGAAATTCAAAGAAAGGTAAAATATTATTGAATCGAGTTCAAAGTAGACTAATCTTGAGGTAAATACAAAACGGGAATATCTCCCTCCGCATACCTCGAACCTCACCTCGCCCATCCGAAGTGTGGTATATTATTAAATACAAACTTTTTGGAATTCGACTCATACAATAAAAATTCTTTCTTTACTGGTGCAAATGATTTTACTGCCAATAATTATACCAAAAAGCAAATCTTCAATTATAAACTAAAAATTATTAGCAACCCATTAACCCCACAATAATGTCGTATTCCAAATAAAATAAGGCTTTGAACCCACAACAACTTCATCAAAAGTTCGACTCCAGCTTTTTTTTATGACTGCCCCGGTAGCGCAGTGGTAGCGTATGCGACTGCTGTGCTTGAGGTCTCGGGTTTGATTCCCGGGTCGGACCAAATGTTTGTATAATCTGCAAATATTTATTTCGGTTTTGGGTGTTTTCTATATATAATATGTATTTACAAAAAAAAAGTATAGGTATTTATATCAGTTGTCTAGTACCCATAATACAAGCTCTGCTTAGTTTGGGACTAGATGGCGTTGTGTGTTAGATGTCTGAAATATTTATTACATTTATTTATTTATTTATAAGATGTTACAATTTCTCAACAGGTACAGTTCAGGACTAAATCGCTCCCGAGTAGACTTCTATGGAGGCAGCACTAAGAAGTATTTTTATGGTGATCAAGGAGTCTTATACACGGTAAGAAGTGATTATTGGCTGCTTCGGTGGCGCAGTGGTAGCGAATGCGGCTGCTGTGTGTGCCTGTCCGGTTCGATTCCCAGGTCGTACCAAATGTTTGTATGATCTGCAAATATTCATTTCAGAGTTTGGGTGTTTTGTACTTATGGTGTTACCCGCGGTACAACAACAACCGCGGGTAACGCCGCGGGGCAAAGCTAATCTAAAAAAGTAGCCTATATCCTTATATCTTACTCCTTATATCATCAGCTATATGCCAGTGAAAGTCCCGTCAAAATCGGTCTAGCCGTTCAAGAGATTAGCCGGAAAAAACGGACAGACAGTCAAAAATTGTAAAAAAATATATATTGGTACATGTACCATGTACACATACATATGCATTTATTAAAAAGCGGTTATTTTAATATTACAAACAGTTTATTTATTTGTATAGATATGTATGTATTTACAAAAAAATACTATAAGTATGCTATCAGTCAATCTAGCTGTCATAGAACAAGGTCTGCTTAGTTTGAAACAACATTGTGTGTAAAATGTCTGAAAGATTTATCTACTTCTTCTTTTATATATAAAAATGAATTACTGTTCGTTTGTCTCGCTAAAACTCGAGAACGGCTGGGCCGATTTAGCTGATTTTGGTTTTGAAATGTTTGTCGTAGTCCAGGTAAGGTTTAAACGGAGAAAAATAAAAAATAACTTGATAATCTAAATGTCACCTGTACGAAGTAGCAGGCACAGTAAGTACAGATATATATCTGAAATAAAGGTTTAACATTAAATCATTAAGTAACCAAGCTCATATAATAATATGTGTTTCTTGTTACAGATAATTCCCACAACTGATATGAATTTGGTTAGTGATACGGTATGCTTCGTCAAATCTTGCCGTGATCAACAAATTGACTTTATGCCTGATGTGTCTACGTACACTCGCACAGGTATAACCTGCTAAGCATACTTTTACTAGACTTACGTAGCGTGCTCGCATGAATGATTTAGTCAGTCGATTCAGCCCCGTTAGTCAAGGTAGTAGAGCCACGCTGATCTCAGCACGAACGGGCCGGCTCGACCGGGGCGGTACTACCCTCGCACAGAAAATCAACGTAAAATGACAGCGTTTGTGCTGTCGTGTTTCGTTGGTGAGTGCGAGACCGGGGGCCTAATGTCGCATAAGCATCACTAGGCCGCCATGGTGTGAGTCAGCATGCTGCATTGTTGCATTGTCTGCACGAGCAGTGAGTATGGTGACCACCACTCTTGGATTCTGCTTAAGCTTTCCATCAGGCAGAGTAGAGTCATATTGCCAGGGCCAAACATAAAAAAAATGTAGAAGGTTTTCGCGACAATTCTCTTTATGCAATTGCTAATGTCTCTATACTGTTGTATTATTCGCTGACTAGCTTTTGCCCTCGGCTCCGCCCGCGTGTATCTCAGTTACCGCGGTAAACAGTAGCCTATGACTTTTCTCAAGAATCAAAGTATCTCCATGCCATTGTCATTAAAATCGGTGTAACGGTTTGCTGTGAAAGCTTGACATACAGATAGACAGAGTTATTTTCGAATTTATACAACACAACAACAAAAACAAACTGACTGCACGTTTGGCCTAGTGGTTTGGCGGTCATCACGCCGTTTTGTATTTCGCCTAGTGTCGTGGGTTCAAATCCCACATAGGACAACACTTTGTGTGATCCACAAATTGTTGTTCTGACACTGGGTGTTCTTTGTGTCCGTTTCATGTATGTTTGTAAACTCACCCGCGACACAGGATTTATTCCTAGTGCTTGAGTTGTATTTAAAAAAACGTGACAGAAACAGACAGATTCGTTGATTCGTCGTTCGGAACAGCTCGTCTCGATCCGTGCGAGCTTCGGGTGTCAGGTTTTATTTTCGTTACGTTACGGAATTTCTTGATTCGGTCGCCGCGCTCAAAGGCCTCAAAGCCTGCGATAAAAGCTATGAAATAGCTTAAAAAAATCAGCATTCATAATAACCTGAAGGTAGTAGAGCCACGCTGATTTTTGTGCCGGCTCGACCGGGGCGGTACTACCCTGGCACAGAAAATCAACGTAAAATGACAGCGTGCTGTCGTGTTTCGTTGGTGAGAGTGAGACCGGAGGCCCAAATAGTCTAGTCAACAAGTTCCAAACTTGTTGACTAGACTAAAAGATGCAGCAGCATCACTAGGCCGCCATGGTGTGGGTCGCCATACTGCATTGTCTGCATTCGCAGTGAGCATGGTGACCACCACTCTTGGATTCTGCTTATGCTTTTCATCAGGCAGAGTAGAGTCATTTTGGCGGGCCAAAAATAAAAAAAATAATAAAAAAAACCTAAAACATTTTTGGTCCAAAATTTTTTGCCATTTTGTTTTGTATTCACAGTGATCCTATTTCTGCGTTAAGTTAGTGTCAATCGCAATTACCTACAGCAACTCACCAGTGTGGTATAGGTGGCAAAGGAGGGGCCTATGGTCACCACTGGACTATTGCTGATGATGATAATGATTCACCACGTAAACTTCGTGTATACTTTCCAAATTTGAGTTATATACATTTCAGGAAAATCAATGGTGTTGTTTGACAAGCAAGTAGATGTCTGGACAAGTTCAGAGCTTTATGAGGGGATCATGGTTAAAGAGGAAACGCTATATATTCACAGAACTGAACACGGCTTTGATATCCCTGTACAGTGAGTTATAATTACTTTATAATAAGTAGGTATCTGCTAATGATGCAGAAGCATTTCGATAGGCCACCATGCTGCATTGTTGCATTGTCTGCACCACCGTGGGAGAGCCACGCTTCGGCATGAATGGGCCGGCTCGACCGGAGTGATGCCACAGGCTCACAGAAAACCGATGTGAAATAGTGCTTGCACTGTGTTTCACCGAGTGAGTAAGGATACCGGATGCCCATACCTCCCCCCCATGCCCATAAGGCCGGCAACGCACTTGTGACGCTTCTGGTGTTGCAGGTGTACATGGCCATCAGGCGATACGTCTGCTCGTTTGCCCTCCTATTCCATAAAAAAACTCGCAATGAGTATAGTGACCACTGTTCTTGCATTCTGCTCATGATTTCCACCAGGCAGAGTAAAAGCGACTATTATCTAACCTCCACAACCCAAGCACGATGAATAAATATATAATAATATATAAATAAATAAAATGCGTGGATTTAGTGAAACTTTCTACGAATTGCCTGTTTTTTTTTTCTCTTTAGTCATAGTAGTACAGTCAGCAACATATGTACATACATATAGCTGTTATCTGAATATTAGTTTTTGAACAGAGTGAATGGCTTCGGACCTCCGCAACCCTGAGGTGGAACAGAATCCGAAGGTTGGGCTAGAATAGAAAAAAATGTTTTGTCAAATAATTATGAAAAAAAAAAATATTACTTTTATTTTTTGTTATGAAAAATAAAAGTATATAATTAATCCAGAGCGTTCCACGCGCAGACCGCGTCTCGGCAAACGTAGTGTAGGACGTCCACAGGCCAGTTGGAGTGATGATCTGCGCAAGACGGCTGGCAGGAGCTGGATGCGAGAAGCCGAGGATCGAACCAAGTGGCGCGCAATTGAAGAGGCCTATGTCCAGCAGTGCTAAACATTTCTAATTTTTTAAATTAAAATATTTATCCATATTCTAGAATGTAAAGTTTAAGTTGTGTTTAATTTGAGTCTAGAAAAAGTTTTATATTTATCACAGTTTTTTTTCCAGGCATGCTGTCAAAGTTTTCCTTACGGACTTAGGCAAACTCACAACTCATTTCGTCAGAACCTACTACAACTTCAATGATACAGTATCCGAAGAGGAATTGGAGACGACGGGTGAATATTTAGTCTCATTAAGAAACTATAATTTCATCCATTTACTCTGACATACATATCACTGTTGAAAACTTGTGAAACCGAAATCTGTAGTTATTTATCAGATAAGTTGACATGTCAATCAGAGACTTTATCAGCAAGCAGTAAAATTGGCACATTACCTTTGAACGTTATTTTATAACCACTCTAAAATATCAGAATGAATTGATACTTCGCATTTTTATCAAAGACCAATGACAATACAATAACTTAATAAGTTTCTTCAATTATCCTAATCAGTGTCTTGAGAATTAATATTTTTTAATGTCAATCTTATTTTATTTTTTAATTTTAGCATCGTTATGCTCTCGCGGAGGAGAACTGGGCAAGCATTTCAAAACTGACATTCAGATGCTCCATCCTGATATCTCTCAAGAAGTTGACATCGCGTTTGACAGTTATTCTAGACACCACTCAAAAGAGTACCGAGAGAAGGAAAGAGAGATGAGGAAGAATATTTTCCAAGAGAACTGGAGGTAAAATAATAAGTAGCCTTAAAAAGTATCCATATATTAATCCGTGAAGCAAAAACTTTGTACCCCTTTTTATGAAGCTCATGTGAACGGAGAAATATGAAAGGTGCAGTTAAAGTTTATATGGCAGATAGCGAGATAAAGATAGAGAGATAAAGGGCAGAAAGCAAAAAAAAGGTTGAATTTCGACCACTGCACGTCCCCTTTTTTTTCCCCTTTCGGAAATCCCCTCGGATACCACCTCCTGGTGGTATGTCGGACTCGAACCGACTAAAACCGCACGCCGTCTCGGGTACTAGATGCCAGGGTAACCAGGTGCACCTTTTTTTTTTTTTTTGTGCGGAAATCCCCTCGGATACCACCGGCTGGTGTTTATGTCGGACTCGAACCGACTAAAAACCGCACACCGTCTCGGGTACTGGAAGCCGGGGAACCAGGTGCACCCTAGAAAGGAAAACCCTGGAACCCCGACGTACCTCGGGCCACCTACCGTTTATAGATGGCCAACTCCTGTGTGGGAACCCCAATGTTCCCGTTACTGTCCCCCAGGGCGCGCACGGTCCGCAGCGTCCGCGCCGCGACCAGAGCCAGCTTCTGCTAGGTAAAATATGATGATTTGTTTGGGTTGAGTGTTAGATGATAATATTAATATCACTATTATTTATCCAGGATGAGAATCAAATCCACGGCTTCTCAGTTATCAGTCAAGTTTTTTGTCAACTGGTCTAATAAAGTCATCAATTAGGTACTTAGGTACTAGGATGTAGAACTTTTATTTATTCATTAACATACCTAGCTACCTTTTAAATTATGATTTACTGGGATTGCTAACAAATTATAATAAGCAGCATAGGAATTGTTTGTTGTTGGTTTCATTTCTTTGATGACGTTGTTGAACTAAGGAGTATATTTGATTCCAGAATGATTCACGAACATAACCGCCAGAACCTTGGTTACAAATTGGAACTCAACCAGTTTTCTGACAAGACAAACGAAGAACTGAGTTATTTAACTGGGACTTTCGTCTCGGAGCATCCTGTCGCGGAAGTGCAGGAATTCCCTCATACTCTAGCCGAGATTGATGACATAGCCGAGAACCTACCAAAAGATTACGACCTCAGAATAGAAGGCTATGTTACTTCTGTTAAAAGTAAGTTACTCCTTACACTGACTTTGCTATACAGTCTATAACTCCAAGTAAAGTTTAGAAATCTACAGGCACTTAATGATAATGATATTCCGCTTAGATCAAGGTGCGTGTGGTTCGTGTTGGGCTTTCTCCACTACAGCAGCAGTTGAAGGTGCCTTTGCCAAGATCAACGGGGACCGTTTACTGGATCTTAGTGAGCAGTCACTTATTGACTGCGCTTGGACGTAAGTCTAATGTATCAAACATTGAAATTGTAAAAATGCGTAACAGGTTGTACTTTCGAACTTTAAATAAACTTATAATTAAAAAGTAATTATTGTTCTTTGGGATAATTAACTTGAACTTGTTCATTATACATAAAGTAACACAATAAAAAGTTGACTTCGATTGGTTTTTTGACGACAATAAACTTTAATACGAAGATTCTACCACTTTACTGAAGTATCCTGTATTATACTGTTGTCACTATTATCCATCTTCAATATTAATATAAGTTTAATATAATATTACACACTGTAGGAAGGAAATTATCGCGGTTGAAGTCGGAGGTTCTAATTTTCATGTTATTTTTTTAATTCATCAACGATATTCTGTTACAGCTACAATAACGCTGGATGTCACGGCGGAACGCTAGATGGCGCCCTAAAATACGTGTTTCAAAACGGCATACCTACTGAAAAAGACTATGGCGTATATACTGAAAATGTAAGTATTCAGCACGTAACTAACTCTTGGTCAAAAACAGAATCAATAAAATAATTGAATTTTCCGGCCCCAACACAGTACCCTGTAAAAACCCTGTTGTTTGTCCAGGATGGTTACTGCAGTATCCTAAATATGACCAATGTATACAAGATCAAAGGCTTTGCTCAAGTCACTCCTCGGAACCCGAATGCATTGAAAGTTGCTCTTCTTAAATACGGGCCCGTAACCGTAGCGATACATGCTAGTAAAAAGATGAAGTATTATTCAAGTGGGGTATTTTATGATTTCTCTTGGTGAGTACAGCATTTAAATTAACAACCAAGCCAATTTTTAACCGACTTCAAAAAAGGAGGAGGTTCATAATTCGACTGTTTTTTTTGTGTTTGTTACCTCATAACTTTCGACTGGGTGAATCGATTTTGATGATTCTTTTTTAATTTGAAAGCTGGTGCTTCCCGAATGGTCCCATTTAAATTTATTTGGTCCAGATTGAAGTTGGTTTTTTTTTGTTAAAATTTGTAATTATTATAACACGTTTCTTCATTTATTTTGACTACCCAACTGAGTCAATGTAACACTTACATAGTATTGCTAAGATCATGGATGGATTGACCACCATGGATAAATTTATTCAAATAAGAAATAGCAGTGAAAAACAGTCATTGATACATGGTAACTTTGCTGTATTAGTGGTCTGTTAATACAGATCACCCATATTTTTACAACTTTAACCTCCCAACTTTATAGAAACTACTCCTAAGATAATATTTCAGAGCAAATTTTACTTTTTTAAAGTAGGTTTCACTTCCCGTCTGGTGTGGTCCACTACCAGTGTGGTGACGGATAAACAAGTGGATGTCGTAAGAGCCGAAGACAAAGGGAAGAAATTGCGCATCACAACATCACTGCAAAGAGAACGAAAACTTGAAACAAACCCTATACCCGTTTGTCCTACTTGATATACCTTTTAAGCTATTATTGCATAGCTTTTATCGCGGGCTTTGAGGCCTTTTAGCGCGGCGACCGAATCAAGAAATTCCTTAACGTAACGAAAATAAAACCTGACACCCGAAGCTCGCACGGATAGAGACGAGCTGCTCCGAAATCGAGACAAAACAGTCTGGGTTTGCGCAAGTATACCTGAATGTGTATGTCCGGCTTAAGCAGCTGTTTGTGAGAAAGTATATAGCTGTATCTATCATATCTTTATAATGCCACACTCACCGCATGTGTCGCCGTGGGGGACAGGCACGAAGGCCGTGCGTGGGACTCCCGACGAATCGGTCTACCCACTAAACCCCGTCGCGGCTTACCTCGACAGTCGGGAGGAACTCCAGGAACGCATCAGCGGCTTCTGGAGTCCTCCCTGCCGTACCCCACAGCTGAGGGTACATACCGGGGTAACGAGTAGGTACATTAAAGTTGTTTCTTTTTAAATTACTTATGTTAATATTTTCTAGTGAAACGGCTAAAATCAACCATGGAGTAACTGTAGTGGGTTATGGTAACCACAACGGTGAGGACTACTGGCTGGTCAAGAACTCCTGGGGGGATTCCTGGGGACAAGATGGCTACATCCTTATGTCGGCCAAAAACAACAACTGTTTCTTGCTTGATTCTCCTTATTATGCTATAGTTTGAAAAGATATAATATAAGATTCTACGTGATTTTGAATACTGTGTTTTCTTTATATAATCGTTGTTACTGTGAGAGACCCATACTTCGGCAGATATGGTCAATTTTGTCCGGAATGATACATTGGCGATTCTTATACTTGAATGCTTGAAAAACATATAATATACCTACGGTCAAATTGAAAAACCCCTCCTTCTTTTAAGTTGGTTTAAAGTGTATAAAATCAACATCTTTCTTAGTGTGTCTATGCGTTTAAGGTAACATTACCTATACCCTATTCATCTGGACTTGAGCCAAAGTGTAAACAAAGAAAACAATGTTTCTCAAACAAGTTGATCGACAGTAAAGATGGCGGGTATGACCCGACCGATGACAAAACGTCACATTTTGATGTAAAATGTTCGCAGTATCTGTGGTCTACATTTAGTCGTATTAAAATGCGTTCCAAGTTTGAGAATAACTTCTTTTTTAGGTTCTTTTACATGTAAACAATTTAATACATAATTAATTAAAATTAAGAAAATCATTTATGGCATTTATGATATTTGATTTCAAATAAGTCTGAACAGATTACATAAGTTTTATAGACTTCGGTTTAAAAAATAATTTCTTATGTTGTCTGTGTATTACTTCCGTAGTTATTTTTATAAAATAAGTTCACTACATCAATCGTGACATCTAAAGAACCCTTTTTATGGTTTGTTTACCTTTTGGCTCATGGCTCGTTGAATAGGGTATAGACGACCGTGCTTTTTTTGTAAATTTTCTAAAAGTGAATCCTAGCTATAGATCGATTTATCGCCTTTGAAACCCCTGCATACTAAATTTCATAAAAATCGTTGGAGCCTTTTCCGAGATCCAAATTATATACATTATACAAGATTTGGTCGTTTAAGGGCCGGTTTTTCAATAGTCAGATAAACAGTCAAATAGCATTTATTCCTCAGTTAGCGTAAGTTTGGGTCTTTCAATAGTCAGACATCAGTTATCAGACGAATAAAGCTGTAATCTGACTGATAACTTTATCTGTGCTTTCAAACCTCAGTTAGTCTTTTATTCTGTAGAATAGTGATTTGACGTTGTGTATTTCTCTTGTACCTATTTGTGGTAAAGTTTAAGTACGTTGTCGTTATTGAATATTTGAGAGATTATGGATGTTTTTGACTCGATTGACTTTTTGTTCTGAGGTAAAAAGGGTTATTAGAGAAATATAGGTTATAGATACTATAGAGAAGATGAAGAATTTTTATTTCACACACTGCTATCTAGTTCGAAACAAAACAGAGCTTGTACTATTGGTAACGAGAAGATAACTATTGGTAACTAACGTATGACAGACACTTCTACCTAGCAGTTTAAGGGGCGCGTCCCTAAAAACGCGCGAAAAGGCACTTGCAGTTTTGCAAAACACAAACAACTCAATTCATATTTGAAACTAGAAAAAAAATCTCAGTAGTTTAATAAATCAGTCTACCAATCTACAGAGTGACATTTATAAAATAATTCTTTATTTTTGTGAAAAAAAGCCTTAACAAAGATCAAAATCATCGAAATCGACCATTTTAATTAGCACACTCTGTCCTATTTCGTGCTCTATTTTAAATGTTTTTTTCTTATTTCGCGAGAAAAAAGTATGGAGAAAAGATTTACCGTTTTAGTTTTTTATTAATACTCACCAAAAAGCCATAATCTAAGGCTAAACATCATTCATTTTTAGCGACAAAAGTTCCATACATTTTAGTACGTAGATATCGTCTCCCGTAAATTGCAATAAATAAGTTTTATCGCGCTCAAAAAATTCAGTGCCCGCCGAATATTCAAGGTGACACCACGTCCGTTTGTAGTTCGCACTGAGCTCCATGATACGTAAATGACAAGTTTTAGGGTGGGTTGCCAGTGAGTGTCGAATTGTAACTGTTAATTTGTATTCTTGAATTTAACTTAATTTTTTTTAAAGAATAATTTCAAAGAAAAATATTAGTAATTTTTATTAACACAGAACTTATTTTTGTGTTTTTTTTTAACTTGCTATGTATGTATATAACTATATTTGTTAAGACGGAATATTGCAACTCAATTTTGCAGATATCTTCAACCGATTGTGTTGAATTTTTGTAGGCATATGTATATAGCGTGACAATGCTATATTATGATGACATGGAGCTGATCTGATGTTGAAGCTGGAAGGTGGTCATAGGAACTTTGTAACGACGGAACCTATCGAGTTTGGAGTCGTTTGATTTGTCTTGACGAGTATACCATGAATACACTTTGACAGACCGAGACACTTTGAGAAATTGTTTTTAAAAAAGTAAAAAAAATTTTTTTTAATGATTTCTGTTAGAATTGAATAACTACTACTGAAATAATGAAAGACCTTAAAATTACAGTTTTATTTTTGACTGCATGGTTGGTCTAGTGGTTTAAGCGGTTGCCTCGCCGCTTCCTACTGTATCAGGTGTTGTGGGTTCAAATCCCACATGGGACAACACTGTGTGATCCACGAATTGTTGTTCTGAGTCTAGGTGTCCATTGTGTCCGTTTCATGTATGTTTGTAAAGTCCCCCGCGACACAGGATTTATTGGATATATACGGAAGTTGTCTTTTTTGAAAAAAAAAACTAGCTGAGCCCCACGGTCTTACCCGCGATACTAAACCAACCGCGGTTACTCCTTAAATCATCAGCTACCTATCAGTAAAAATCCCGTAAAATCGCTCCAGCCGTTCCAGAGATTCTGTAGGTTCTTTATATAACGTAAGTGAGCACTAAGAAAGGAATTTTTGAAATTCCACCCCTAAGGGGGTAAATCAGGGGATGAAAATCTGTGTGGGCGAAGCCCCGTGTAAAAGCTAGTATTGTATTTAAGGAAATTTCCATTTCAAAGTTTTACACTCTTAATATAAATTTTAAGACAAATAGTTTGTTTTTTAACCGTCTTAAAAAAAGAAGGAGTTTATAAATTAACTGCATTTTTTTAGTTTTTTACCCGACCACGGCAAAGCCAAAGAAGGGTTATGATTTTGACAGGCTATGTATGTATGTTCATCGTGTTCACCGTTCACCGTGGGAGAGCCACGCTTTGGCATGAATGGGTCGGCTCGACCGGAGTGATACCACGGCCTCACAGAAAACCGGTGTGCCAAAGGTCGGCAACGCACTTGTGACGCTTCTGGTGTTGCAGGTGTCCATGGGTGGCGGTAATTGCTTACCATCAGGCGATACGTCTGCTCGTTTGCCCTCCTATTCCATAAACAAAAAAAAAAAAAAAGAAAAAAAAAAAATCTGTTCCCTCATAGCTCCTTAACTACTAATTAGAACTGGATAAATGAGGTATCGTTAGAAGTGTCTTGGTCGTCCGCTGCTTATAGGCTATATGACGCGTCACTCAATTTAATGTGGCGCCCTCTAGCCGACATAAAGTACTGTATTAAAAATGAATTTGACATAAATATGCCGTGTTTGGTATCATCGGAAAGGGTGTTACTTGTACATTTCAAATATATATATATATAGGTATTATTAGCATTTGCTGGTGACTTTGTTCGTATTTATTCAATTTTTTTTATATTTCTATGTTAGGTATTTAAAATATACTTTGCATATAAATTATTATTATCACTACACCAAAACATTTTAAATAAAAAAGTAAAAACTTAAATTAAAATAGAAACGTACCATAACTCTTAAAAACACGTGACTACGGCTTTTCAAAACTTATTTCATACTTTTTCAGCGTCGCTTTTTGTCAAAAAGTGAAAAAAGTACGTAAGTAAGCAAGATCTATGTAGTAAAATTTAGTCAATATGAGCAATAAAAGCGATCAAAAATTATATTTTTAAGAAACATTATGTTGCATTAATATAACATACCTATATCATACAAATTTTATTTCATAACATAGCATTAAAATCCGTTGATTACTGTAAAAGATCTAAGCTGACAGATAGCGCGAGCGACTTAATTTTATACTGTGTAAAATATATTATTTGTCCATGAAATGAATTAAAAATGAATAGGTACACTTGAACCCCATTCTCGGCCGTTGACGAGTTACTTAAAGCCCGCGGGCTTTCCGATATGACTAAGATACATTGCGTGCTTTGTAGGACATGCTAAACATTCTTCAAAGGCGAACAGTTAATGAATATGTAACTAGAAGAAAAAACCGAAAGTAAATTTATTAGTTGCCAGGGTTAGTATGCAACAGTGCCCTATGCGTTTGTGTGCATGTAAAATATGAATGTGGGTGTTCAATCACAAATTCCCACGCTCAAGGACTACAGTCTTAATGTACAGAGCGAGTGCATTGTTATTGTTTCATTGATAGACGTCTACGGAGAAGTAAAAAATACGTAGGTATTTTAAAAGTGGAATGTTAACGTGTATACGTATTTTTATCTGTCATACGTTAGTTCTGCGACTTGCCGCTAGGGAATCTGCTCGTCAGCATTTAAATTCTTTCTACAAGGATTTCATTGATTGACGTCTACGGAGTAGTAAAAAAAATACTTTAGGACCACTTCGTGAGGGTAAACAGTACTCTAAAAGTGGAATGTTAACGTGTATACGTATTTTTATCTGTCATACGTTAGTTCTGCGACTTGCCGCTAGGGAATCTGCTCGTCACCAATAGGTACAGAGAACTGACATAAATACAAATATACTTTTTACTTTTAAACACATATTTATTAAACGTAGAAACACCCGTTTAAAAAATTACTATGCACCACCCGCAAAACCGGCATTTCATTTTTATAAATTTAGACTTTAATCATTGTTATGGACTCTACTACAGGAATATCATAAACGACTTTTTACTAAATTATTATTTACTACATCTATTATAGACAAATAATAATTATAATCGAATGCTTTCATTTCATTTAGGGCCGGTTTTTCAATAGTCAGATAAACAGTCAAATAGCATTTATTCCTCAGTTAGCGTAAATTTGGGTCTTTCAATAGTCAGACATCAGTTATCAGACGAATAAAGCTGTAATCTGACTGATAACTTTATCTGTGCTTTCAAACCTCAGTTAGTGTTTTATTCTGTAGAATAGTGATTTGACGTTGTGTATTTCTCTTGTACCTATTTGTGGTAAGGTTTAAGTACGTTGTCGTTATTGAATATTTTATAGATTATGGATGTTTTTGACTCGATTGACTTTTTGTTCTGAGGTAAAAAGGGTTATTAGAGAAATATAGGTTATAGATACTATAGAGAAGATGAAGAATTTTTATTTCACACACTGCTATCTAGTTCGAAACAAAAACGTAAGTACATATTCTTATCTATGAAACAAAACAGAGCTTGTACTATTGGTAACGAGAAGATTTCCCTAGTGGCCGTTTGCGGAACTAACGTATGACAGACACTTCTACCTGGCAGTTTAATGTACAGAGCGAGTGCATTGTTATTTTTTCATTGATAGACGTCTACGGAGAAGTAAAAAATACGTATTTTAAAAGTGGAATGTTAACGTGTATACGTATTTTTATCTGTCATACGTTAGTTCTGCGACTTGCCGCTAGGGAATCTGCTCGTCACCATTTAAATTCTTTCTACAATGATTTCATTGATAGACGTCTACGGAGTAGTAAAAAAAATATTTTAGGACCACTTCGTGAGGGTAAACAGTATTCTAAAAGTGGAATGTTAACGTGTATACGTATTTTTATCTGTCATACGTTAGTTCTGCGACTTGCCGCTAGGGAATCTGCTCGTCACCAATAGGTACAGAGAACTGACATAAATACAAATATACTTTTTACGTTTAAGCACATATTTATTAAACGTAGAAACACCTGTTTAAAAAATTACTATGCACCACATTTCATTTATATAAATTTTGATTACAATAATTGTTATGGACTCAACTACAGGAATATCATAAACGACTTTTTACTAAATTATTATTTACTACATCTATTATAGACAAATAATAATTATAATCGAATGCTTTCATTTCATTTAATTAAATATCCCAAACCGCCAATCATAAAAAAGACAAAAAGAAATAGAAAAAGAACAGTCAACTTGAATGTTGTCTAAAAGTTTCTGGTCCTTATCTAACGTGTGACTACCTGTATAGCTGCATCTCACTTGCGCATGATTACAGTGAACATAGCTGTGAAGGACCATCAAGTAACTATCTGACTGTTTACTCCCGATTGAAAAACACAAAAAGTTTATTCGCTTGTTAAAGAGCTGGATACATTTATTCCCTTGTTAGTTATTAGACCGTTTAACTGCGGATTGAAAAACCGGCCCTTAATTAAATATCCCAAACCGGCAATCATAAAAAAGACAAAAAGAAATAGAAAAACAACAGTCAACTTGAATGTTGTCTAAAAGTTTCTCGTCCTTATCTAACGTGTGACTACCTGTATAGCTGCATCTCACTTGCGCATGATTACAGTGAACATAGCTGTGAAGGACCATCAAGTAACTATCTGACTGTTTACTCCCGATTGAAAAACACAAAAAGTTTATTCGCTTGTTAAAGAGCTGGATACATTTATTCCCTTGTTAGTTATTAGACCGTTTAACTGCGGATTGAAAAACCGGCCCTAAAGGTATTAGATTAGATAAATAATTTACTCCATAACCTATTCTGGAACTACAACACCATCTATCGTATTCTTGAATTAACAACACAGCAACATTAATCTTGTATCATTCATTGTGTAGCATAATACAAACAACTGTATTTAAAACAATTAATAAAATAAATAAATTTAAAAACAACATTTACGCTACTATATAGCTTCGTTAATCTCTAAAAACGACAATTACCAGCAACCCAAAATATATTATAACGCCATCTATTACTTAAATGAAGAACTACGTATTCTTTACACAGTGAAGTAAAGTCGTTGAAGTTTACAATTTACGTGCTCATTACCTCTGTTTTATTTGGAGTTATCTGGGGGCACGGTCGTGCCCCCGCCAAGACGAGCCAAGCGGAGCGCAAGGGCACTACCTACCTTTTCTCGGTACCTTTGGTTCCCGATATACCAGATCGTTCAAATTCTCAGGATATGAACCGCTGTTTCGTTACTTCAGAAATATTCGTATAACATATTACTTCAGAAACTAGATATTTGCAAACACAAAAGGCGTTCTTTTCCCCTTCGTGATGGTATGGTAGCGAAACGGCGAAGCCATACATTTTTACTGAGATGTAGAGTTTATGAAGTTAGGGTTGGTAGAGTTAAGGCGTGTAGATTCAGAACCTTGGCTCTACGTGAGATCTGATATCTTTTTCACAGGGTAAGCCATATGCAGTCGTCTTGGCAACATTTTACATGAAAATGTTTTTGGTGGGATAACATTTTTACAAGCGCTTTCAATAATAATATATTGGGTTACTTTGTACCTGAATATTGCAAATAACGTTCATTAACATTGTGTATACGTGTAGTGCACTTGAGAGACGGAGTTTAATCAACATTATTGTAATTTCTTGAATGTTTTTTTTCTACTTTGTGTACACCTACATCTTTAGTTATAGTGCATTGCCCCCTTTGAGCCCTTCCCCCTCCAGAACCAGAAGGGGCAAGGGAAGCTAGTTTCTGGTAACCTTACTCATACACTGAACAAAAACGAAATTAATGCTTAACACTACTTTTCTGATATTAGCTACTCTCATCCTGGCTCGACGTACCGAAGCATAAGCTCTCAAGGCAGATTATGATAACACCTTCAACTAAGACAGGGATCAACCTTAGCAACGATACGAATTAGGTTTGTCAATCCTTGAAAATCCTATCATAACTTACAAACTCAATGAGGAGGGGATTGAATTTCTATTGGGATAGGAACAGGACTTAAAACGTCGTCTGTCCATTCGAGGAGGACCTGAAATCACATAATCCAAGTCATTCCAGAGAAGGGCGTCAGAGGCCAGCCTTCAGTGGTTTTTAATGGATTTCAGTAACTTATAATAAAATTCGTTAGTCCTTTCGAAACTGTCTTTTTTACTCCAAATAACCTTTATAGCGTCCACAATATCCGAATTACGAATATCGGACGTCGGACGGAATATCGGGATTCGGACGACGCGTATATGATGTTATATTCATCGTATATGAGTCCTTTCTTAACCATCTCAGTACCGAATAACCCTCCAGCGTCCACAATATCCGAATCACGAATATCGATTCGTAAAACATGTATATCATGTTGTATTCATCGTATAAACCACCTGATGGGACCTCGGAATATGTGATCCCGAGCCGAAAACCTTAGTTTCAAGCCAGACAAACCATTCTGTTTATTTCAATGCCCCTCGATTTCTAAATGTACAACGTTAGGCTTAGTACACTAAGTTTTGCTAAGTAGAATTAGGCAGGGGGCTCACTTAGTCAAATTTAATTTAAAAAAAAAACCGACTTCAAAAACTAAAAAGTATAAAATAACTTAAGTTGTATGTGCTACCTATTCATAGGTTTGAAGTCAGTGCCAAGCCAAATGTACAGTAGGTACCACACTCGCTATATTTCGAGACGAACGTCAACGACGTCACCGACGCTTCGGTTGTGTTGTTCTACGCGAAGAGCAGCTTAAGGTCACGCGCGGCGAGTGCGGTATCTACTATTACATTTTGGCTTGGCACCGACTTCAATCCTATGAATAGGTAGTACATACAACTTAAGTTATTTTATACTTTTTAGTTTTTGAAGTCGGTTTTTTTAAACGAAGTTTTATTTTTATTTTTATTTTTCGCTTTTTAGTCTTTCTCAAGTCTCTCATCATCATTTCACCTAAATAACTTGAAAGAATACCGGTAGGACCCGTTTTATATATTATGAAATTAAATGATGTCTACAGAATATGAAGGCATGCAGACAATTGCTTTAACTTCATTGCAGGCGCTTACGTAAATTTGAGGGTTTCCTTCGATTTCCTTATGATCCCATCATCAGATCCTGATATGGTGGCCATGGGACCACATGGGGAGCATACCCTTTCAAATACAAAAAGAATTTTCAAAATCGGTCCACAAATTGACGGAGTAATCCGTGTACATACATTAAAAAAAAAAAGATGAAATTGAGAACCTCCTCCTTTTGGAAGTCGGTTAAAAAGTATAGTTTTATTTTTTAACTGTTTTGTTTTTTCGACTCAGCTCTGCCTGATGGAAAGCATGAGCAGAATCCAAGAGAGTTTAAAGTATTATTAAGAAACCATATTCAGAACTAGTTGAACCCCGCGGTGTTACCCGTGGTCATTGTCGTACCGTGGGTAACACCGCGGGGCGAAGCTAGTCTTAAACATAGCCTAAGTTACTCCTTATATCATCAGCTACCTATCAGTGAAAGTCCCGTCAAAATTGGTCCAGCCGTTCCAGAGATTAGCCTGAACACACAGACAGACAGACAAAAATTGTAAAAAATGTTATTTTGATATATGTGAAGTGTATATACATATGCATTTAGTAAAAAGCGGTTATTTTAATAGGTATTACAAACAGACACTCCAATTTTATTTATTTGTATAGCTAAGATATGTATAGATTTTTTTTTATAATCTAATATTCTAATAATCTTCTGATTAATCCTATACTATTTAATCTAATAATCACTAATCTTATAATATACTTTATAATTTATAAATATTTGATTCTAATAGAATCTTTCTATTACAGTGTTTTTTTTTTTATGGAATACGTGCGCAAAAGAGCAGACGTATCGCCTGATGTAAGCGATTACCGCCGCCCATGGACACCTGCAACACCAGAAGTATCACAAGTGCGTTGCCGGACTTTTGGGGATGGGGGGGGGAGGTAGGGGCAGGGGATTGGGGTATGGTCCTCCGGTATCCTCACTCACTCGGTGAAACACAGCGCAAGCATTATTTCACACCGCTTTTCTGTGAGGGCGTGGTATCACTCCGGTCGAGCCGGCCCATTCATGCCGAAGCGTGATTCTCCCACGGTAAATGAGTAAATATGTTCATACATTACAGTTTCATAGGAAACAATTATATTTTTACTGTCACTCTCAAAAAATGAAGAAGCAAACATCCTGAACAATCTTCTTCAAAGTTTCTTATCACTACTAAATAGAATAATGTCAATATATTCTAGGCAAAGATAACTTGCTAATTATTTAATGTTTAGCCCTCAAAACTTATACAAACCTATTTTCTATCTATAATACAATTAACTATGTCACCTGTCACTTTGGTCCGCGACAGTGTGCTCCCAACCTAACGTACGCAACCTCAGAGCGAACTTGTTGAATAATAATGCGCTGAGTGTAAGCTCTTTTAGATCGTCTCAAAATACGCGAGCACTTGAAGAATTAATGACTGTCTTTTTTTCACTAACGCTTTCAGTTAATTTAGTTTCTGTAAACACCTGCACAAAATGATAAGAGTGTTTTTAAATGACAACTCTCGCTTTAAAAATAAATCCTGTGTCACGGGGGGTTTTACAAACATACATGAAACAGACACAAAGAACACCCAGAACAACAATTTGTGGATCACACAAAGTGTTGTCCCATGGGAAGTAGAAAATGGCGTGGCGATCGATTAAATCACTACGCCATACATGCAATCGTAAAGTTCTGGAGTGGAGACCGCGATGAAGAAGATGGAGGAGGTGCAGGCTTCCACGGTGGTCTTATGACTTGGTGAAGGTCGCGAGAACCGTTACAATCTTGGGGGAAACTGATGTCCAGCAGATTCATCATATTTTAGACGTAAACTCGAACACCGTGTGATTTTAGTTGGTACCGAACCCTGGGGCTACAAACCAAGGGGGTATCCGCACCTTAAAAATGCCCCCTAGCCAAATTGCAAGCATTTTATTTCTGCAATCGTTAACGCCTAAATTCTCGTGTGTCATTGGCTAATCTTAGACAAAGTTTTGTAATGAGCGAACATGTGAATTAAATTTAAATAATACTAATCTATAATAAAAACTGCCTCGTTGGTCTAGTGGTTAGCCTAAGCGACTGCAGATCAAGAGGTCTCGGGTTCGATTCCCGGGTCAAACTGCTGTTGGGTTTTTCTTACAAGAAATTCAAATAGCAGTCCGGAGTATGGAAGATGGCGGTGTTTCCCGCCCGTGCCTCGGATTGTTGTCCCCCCCGGTTGTCATGAACATCTATGGCAATCGTTATTGGGAAGTCAGTGCCCTCAAATATACTGACAACTAGTTCAATCATCGAATTCAGTTCGCCCTCAGGGTTGCGGAGGTGCGATGCCAGTCGCTCCGTGTAAAAACTGATATTCAGGTAAAACCGGTTAAACTAGTAGCCCACCCCAAATCTTGGGAATAATAAAGGCTAGGAAGATGAGAGACTAATCAATAATAAAAAAATAAAAAAATAATAAGTTGGAGTATGGGCCTCCGGTATCTCGGACCTCACTCACTCGGCGAAACACAGCGCAAGCGCTATTTCACACCGGTTTTCTGTGAGGCCATGGTATTACTCCGGTCGAGCCGGCCCATTCATGCCGAAGCGTGGTTCTCCCACGGTGTCTGTATCTAAATATCAACATATTGCAAAATAGGCCTATGTGTATCCACAGTATCTCTACGCAAGCCAAATTTATTGCACGTTCCTGTGGTTGGAACTGCGTACAGACAAAATTCATATATAATACGGGCTTGTCGTGCTTACAATGCTGCATGTCGGGAAGTTGATGTGGATATGTTTTGCACCAGTCTATCACAAGTTAAAACAATATTGTGTAACCACTACTTTCGCGAATAGCCGGATAGTCACGCACACGAAATTGCTGACTACCTTGGGATGGTATTTTTTCTTTTAATGTATGGGGAATGATATTTGTGGAAACTTTTAATTGGCCATCACCATGTTATTCCTTTTATTTAAGTTCTATTTCTAGCTGTAAGTTTCCTTAAAATTTTAAAATAAAATAAATAAAATATTATAGACAAACTAGCTGATCCCGCAAACGTTGTTTTACCTTTAAAAAATTGGGGTGTAAAAAATACATGTTGGTCGATTCTCAGACTTCCCGATATGCACACCAAATTTCATAAAAATCGGTCCAGCCGTTTCAGAGGAGTATGGTAACTAACATTGTGACACGAGAATTTTATATATAAGATTACACAAAAACACATAACAAATCATTCTCACTACCACAACATTTACACTAGGTGGAAATCGAACTCGCAACTTCCGGCCTGGTAATCAAGATCACGAAGCACTGCTAAGTCTGTCGAAATTATTGCTCTAATTCAAAACCAATTCAAACAAATTACGTACAAAATCATTAGAGACTAGCCCTCATTGATTAGATTACACCGAACAAAATGGTTTCTCAACCCTGACGTGATTAATCCTTATCCACAAAATGACTTGCAATTAGGAACAAGGGTAAACTATTCTGAGGTGGTTTGTTCTGACAGTTAGGTACGGAGGTACAAGTAAAATTATTAATCAGATTGTGAAATTTTCAAATTGTGTTTCTGATATTAATCGGTGGAGTAATGCTTTTGTCTTTTTATTCGTGTGGTGATGGATTAGGAATACAGAGTGTCACCCACTATTCATCTCATGTTCCAATTTTATACAACTGTCCACTAAAACCAATACAGGTAGACCTTTTAGTACTAAAGAAACGCCTTAAAACGAAAGTCAGTCCCTTTGGTTATCCCTTCCATTATAAGTTAGCTATCAAAACGTTGAAATAAATTTATTTGAAGATGGAAACTGTGTTTGACATATCGAAACCTTCGCATAGAACATAAAAAAAGTTATTAGAAAAACGAAATATACAGTAAAATATCTTTTTACAATTCAAGAATATGTATAACTAGCCTTTACACGCGGCTTTGCTCACGCAGACTGTCATTCCCTGATTTACCTCCTTAGGGGTGGAATTTCAAAAATTCCTTTCTTAGTGCTCACTTACGTTATATAAAGAACCTACATGCAAAATTTCAGGATTCTAGCTTCAGCGGTTTGGGCTGTGCGTTGATCTCTGGGTATGTCAGTCAGTCAGTCACTTTACTCTTTTATATATATAGATAGACATATATAACTAAGAAAACACACAAACTTCGAAACAAACATTTACAGATAACACTAACATTTGGTCCGACCCCGGAATCGACCCCGAGATCAAGCACAGCAGTCGCATATGCTACCACTGCACCACCGAGGCAATCCATAGCCGAGGCATATATAATAAGGCTACCCTCAATAAGTAAAACAACAGTACACCAACAGATAAAGGTCGGATAAGAGTGCGTATTATAAAAAAAAACCGACTTCAAAAAAACAAAGAAAACAACAAAAAACACTAAAAAGCGTAAAATAAACAGTCTCTTCATAAATTGCTATTAGAGATGCCACGAATAGTTATTTGGCCGAATACTGAATAACGAATATTCGGCGAGGCTCTTGGCCGAAGCGCCGAATATTCGGCTGCCGAATATTCGGCGCGACACTTAGTACTTTCCCTGGGTGACAAGTCACAACTAGTCACGACTCGTAAGTTACGAGTTTAAAGTTACATCGCTGAAGTAGTACGTAGGCGCGTGCAGTTTTGTTTCATTGGTGATTAGGTCGCGATTAGGTTCGGTTGCAAATGAACTTGATTTTTATATCGCATTTGTTCGCTTAGAGCGTACAGCAGACCCTTACAAGTGGTGGTCAGCAAACACAAAACAACATCCAACCCTTTCACAATTTGCTCAGATTTATTTATCATCTCTTGGTAGCAGTGTATACAATGAACGGCTGATTTCGGAAGCAGGAATAATTTATGAGGAAAAACGCATTCGTCTGCTATCTACAAATGCTGAAAATAATGTTATTATTCATCATAATTTACCACTCATAGATTTTAAATATTAATATTTTAATTTGTCTGTTAAATAAACATCTTTGTGAGTAATATTTAGAGTATTGTTTTCATGATTTTTCATTATTTCGCTATTCGGTATTCGGCCGAATATAGTAAACTATTCGGCCGAATACCGAATAGCGAAAAAAAGTGGCCCAATAGCCGAATACCGAATAGTTGCCGAATATTCGTGGCATCTCTAATTGCTATGTGCCAATACTTGTCCATACCTAATTCTTTATTCATTTAAATAGTAGTATTATAATGCGTGCTAGATACCTAGAATCTGTTTGAAGTCCGTACCAAACGACTATCGCTTAGATTTTTGTAATTGTTCGTTCGTATTATTTTTGGCTTGGCACCGACTTCAAACAGAGGTACCTAGCACGCATTATAATACTACTATTTAAATGAATAAAGAATAAGGTATGGCACATAGCAATATATGAAGAACCTGTTTATTTTACGCTTTTTAGTGTTTTTTGTTGTTTTCGTTGGATGTATTTTGGAAGTCGGTTTTTTTTAATAAAAAGTTTTTATTTTTCAGTTTTTAGTGTAAACAATCGTAGGTAAGTAGTAAGTTGAACTATTTCATAAAATTTCTGCAGATGCAAATTACTTTAGTGGTTTAAAGAGACGTATTAAATGTCAACCCCTATTTCACCCCATTTCTACTCATTTTTAATCAGTAGCCCAAAGATAAAGTTTCGTGTTCCTAACTTAAAAAATGACGGACTTTCGTACAAACTTTCAACCCCTATTTCACCCCCTTAGGGGTAGAAATTCCAAAATTCCTTCCTTAGTGGGTGTCTTCTCAATAAAACGATCCATATTAATAACTGAAAGAATACAAATTAAGGTCTATACGTACGTGTACTTGTAGTATTAAAATCATCCTCTAATCCCTAACTGTTGAAGAGTTTAACCTTCTATCATCAGCTTACCTAAATAACTTGAAAGTATACGACTAAAGGTCTTTAGATACGTTTGAAATTGAAAGAATTATCCTCCAACTCCTAACCGTTGAGGAGTTGTATTTTCCACCTTCCATCATCAGCGTATCTAAATAATTTAAAAGAATACGACTAAAGGTAACATATATACATATGATATTTAAAGATTTATCCTCAAACTCCTAACCGTTGAGGAGTTGTACCTTACATCATCAGCTCATCATCATAAAATGATGACTACCAGACGCAAATACCGGTGTAACTTCAGAAAATATACGAAAAACATAGTATGTGCCTATAAAAAATGAGGGTTTCCCCCGATTTCCCTGGGATCCCATCATCAGATCCTGATATGCTGGCAATGGGACCACCTCGGAAGCATATCCTTTCGAATACAAAATTTTTTTTTTAAATCGGTCCACAACTGACGGAGTAATCGGTGAACATACATAAAAAAAAAATATTCATACAGTGGAACATAGAACCTCCTTCTTTTTGGAAGTCAGTTAAAAATTGAAATGTCTGTTTGTAATTTCGAATTAACACCTTTTCACTATACTTTCAGTACTTAAATTAAAAAAAAAAAACAATTTTAAAATTGTTGTCTGTCTGTCTCTCTGTCGTCCAGTCTACTTGTTCCGGATAATCTCTGGAACAGCTCGACTGATTTTGACTCCACTTTTAGGCTACTTTTATTTTGAAAAAAAAAGAACATAAGTAATTAAAACCAATGAAATATTAAACAATATTGAATTCAAAAGCAACCCGATCATGAAATAAATATTTTTCCAAATCGTTTTATTATTTATGGTATTTTAAATCTTTAAAAATATTTAATCAAATTGAAAACGTCTGTGTTTTTGAAGTCGGTTCAAAAGTAAATTAATGAAAACTTTACATTAAACAGCAATGGCTAGCTAGCGTTAAGACATGAGTGTTAAATCTAAGTAAGCTTAATAACTTTATCAAGATAATGGACTAATTACAAACCCTCTGGTAGTAATTATAAGGGCTTCATAGAGAGTTTTGGTAGAATGGAATCTTACACATATCTGCACAAGTCTACTTACTACGTGACAGAACAGCATCATTGTTACACACGGCTGTTATACTAAGAAAATGACTACACTATAGTTACTAAATTACTGAACTATAATGGTGCTAGTTCTGTTAATTGCATTAGTAAACTAATTTATTTCTTAAAGTATCTTCTATTCCCTAATTTTAGTGAAATTTTTTTCAGTAAATTCTTTTTTTGTATGAATGTGTTTAGGTAATGTTAATATTTAGTGTTCATATCAAATTTTCGTCCATTCTTGACATTTAGAACGACTATTGATAGGATTAAAAACAGACTTCAAACAAAATATTCTAAAACAAAAAACTAAAACGTAAAAAAGAACTATAAATTCTTGTGTTCAAAATTATTGTTATTTTGGTACCGACTTCAAATAGATTCAGCACTCAATATAATACTACTATTTAGGGCTCCGTGCCAAAGGCAAAAAACGGAACCCTTATAGATTCGTCATGTCTGTCTGTCTGTCCGTCCGTATGTCACAGCCACTTTTTTCCAAAACTATAAGAACTATACTGTTGAAACTTGGTAAGTAGATATATTCTATGAACCGCATTAAGATTATGACACAAAAATAAAAAATAAAAACAATACATTTTGGGAGTCCCCATACTTAGAACTGAAACTCAAAAAAAATAGGTATAGACAGGAATTGTTACATAGTAATTTAAGAAGAGTCAGTCAGCCGGTGGAGTTTTCGTTTGATGTTTTTTTGAAGTCGGTTTAATTTTTTTCTTCATCATCTTCCTAGCCTTTATTATTCATGAGATCAATTGGGGTCGGCTATTAGTTCAACCAATTTTACCTGAATATTAGTTTTTCCACCCTGCAACCACTGCACCGTGCACCATTCCGCAATCCGAGGGTGAACTAAATTCGAAAATTGAACTAGTTGTCAGTATATTTGAGGGCACTGACTTCCCAATAATGATTGCCATAGATTAGCATAGATGTTCACGACAACCAGGACCGAAGGCTTAACGTGTTTTCCGAGGCACGAGCGGTAAACACCGCCATTTTCTATACTCCGGGCTGCTATTAAGAATTTCTTGTAAGAAAAACCCAACGGCAGTTCGACCCGGGAATCGAACCCGAGACCTCATGATCTGCAGTCACTTACGCTAACCACTAGACCGACGAGGCAGTCGTTTTTTTCCTCAAAATGTTTTATTCTTTATTTTCAGCGGCAATAATCGTAGGTAGAAAGCAAGTTGAACTAGAGGCACCCTAAGGAAACGAACAACTTCAAATGTTACTCCTGCTGATGCGAATAGCTGTAGTGGTTAAAGCACGTATGAAAACTGAGCAGAGGTTTCAAAATAATTATCTACCAACTACTAACCGTTACGGAGTTGCATCTTCCACCATAGACTCACCATCATAAGATGGCGACTACGAGATGCAAATATTTGAATAATTTACGAAAATATATAAAACACTTAACGCGCCTATAAAATTTGAGGGTTGCCCTCGATTTCCTTGGAATCTCATCATCAGATCTCGACATGGTGACAATGGAAACACCTGGGAGCTACACTAAACCCACTTCAAGATGATTTTTATAATCGGTTGGTAAACGACGCAACATGTATAAAAAAAACGTAAGCCGTCACGGGACGCCTGGCAGATGTGAAACATGGAAATTGTTTTGTATAAAATAAAATGACTGTTTATTACATTAATATTCATTTTTATTAAATACAAAAATTCATTTTTTTTTTGAATTTGCGAATCTCTTCGTCCCCACGGCAATTCTCGCCACGCCAAAAATTAGGTTTACCCGCGCCTGTAGATGTATCACATCAAAAAGAGACACCTATAGAGATACCTATAGAGATAATTAAGAACCTCCTCCTTTTGTTTGAAGTCGGTTAAAAGGGTTTACGCTTCACTCCTGACCATAGGCGTCTCCGTAGAAATTATGTACTGGGTGGCTACCACGCTGGCCAGACGGGATGGTATAGGGTTTGTGCCAAGTTTTCCTCCTCTTTATCGTACTCCCGCAGTCCTGCATAATTTACTCCCTTAATCGGCTCTTACGATACTCATGGGATCAATAGGAGTGGTGGTTTGGTCTACGTGTCTCAAAAGAAACAAATTCTGGCTTTTGCAATATTTTCATTGCAGAAACTCCTACTAATAGTAGCAATCCAAAATCCATATTCATATTTCCATACTTCATCATCTTCCTAGCCTTTAATATTCCCAAGATTTGAGGTAGGCTACTAGCTCAACCGATTTTACCTGAATATCAGTTTTTACACGGAGCGACTGGCATCGGACCTCCCCTGTCCCCCCCCTGAGGTTTAAAATAATTCGAAGTTTGAACTTGTTGTCAGTATATTTGAGGGCACTGACTTCCCAATAACGATTGCCATAGGTGTTCATGACAACCAGGACCGATGGCTTAACGTGCTCTCCTAGGCACGGGCGGGAAACATTGCCATCTTCCATACTCCAAGCTGCTATAAAGAATTTCTTGTAAGAAAAACCCAACAGCAGTCCGACCCGGAATTCGAACCCGAGACCCTTTGATCAGCAGTCGCTTCCAGGCGAGGCAACGAGGCAGTATACTTCCATAATTCATCATCAGCCTATTGCAGTCCACTGCTGGACATAGGCCTCTCCAATTGCACGCCACTTAGTTCGATCCTCGGCTTCTCGCATCCAGCTCTTGCCAGCCGTCTTGCGCAAATCATCACTCCACCTGGCCTGTGGACGTCCTACACTACGTTTGCCGAGACGCGGTCTCCACTCAAGAACCCGTTTACCCCAACGGTTATCGGTTCTACGGCAAATATGGCCAGCCCACTCGGCGTTTCTCTTCCATAATTATTATTAATAAATTCGAAAGTAGCTCTGTCTATCTGTACGTCTGTTAAGTTTTACGGTTAAACCTCTGCACCGCTTTCAATGATATTTGGCATGTAGATACTTTGAATCTTGAGGAAGAGCATATGCTTCTGTTTACTGCGATTACCGACATACTCGCGGGCGGAGTAGCAGACAAAAACTAGTAGTTAATAAAATTCGCATTAGTCGTTCCTGAGCTAGGGGCATTCAAGTCAACTCTTTGGATTAGTACAGATAAAAGTGACGAATATTTCCCAAAGCCTCGTAATATTTTCCCAGTTTTCCAATGGCTGAGGCTGTGTGTATCTGGGTCCCAGGGCTGAAGCCGAGCCCCGCTCTCCGCAGATCGCGTCGGGCTACCGCGCGGGACGGTCGTCATGCCCATTTGAATCGCGCGCTTTCTAGTGTCGTAACAATGGTAAAATATAACATTCTCTTTGCCGTAACAATCGCCATTTCTCTGGCTGTTGGTAAGTGTTCAAAATAATTTATTATATTTACCTACATTTATTGTCATCATTATTTCGCGGTCTTTATAATTTCAAATTTGGAATACTAATTGATTTTTTATTGAGTGTTTTGGCATAAAGGTTGGTGTTTTGATTATGATGTGCGGTGTCAATTAAAAAAAACAACGCAATATGGATTTGAAAAATGACACTCATTATTACATTTATTTACAAATCTGATCAGCTGTTTTTAACAGACTTAAAAAAAAAGGAGGAGGTTTCTCTATTCGACCGTATATATATTTTGTTATTTACTTATTTCGATTTTATTCATGGCTATTAAAGAGGATTTTAAAGATAATATTTTCAAAAATTGTTTTTATCAATTTTTACAAATGATATTTACCTGGTTGATATTTTACTGGCTGATATAATTAAACTGGCGTTGTTTATTCATTTCTCCCGTTAAGAGTATTTAAGAAGCAAATAGAATATACATTAAAGTTCTATTAAGTTTCCCTCTATTAAACTGAGCTGTATGTTGTATTCATAGAGAAAAACGTTTTGTTTTTTATGTGTATTTTTTTGTGATTTTAGCTGTATTCTTCACGAATTATTTAAACAGGTTGTGTATAGACCTTAAATAAAATGAATAGTAAATAATTAGATTAAACAGAGAATTAAGCCGCCCAAATTAAGAAATAACTATAAATAACCTGAGTTCCCTTTAAAAAGTAAAAAACACGTTATGCGCTTTCATTTGAGACCCAACTCGATGATATTTTTGCAGACTTTCGGTTATTCTTCCCCACTTTCACCCCCATAACTTTTAACGACTCAACCGATTTTCATGAAACATGTCTAAGAACACTCGCACATAACTCACCTTTCATACAAAAAAAACTAAATTGAAATCACTTCATCCGTTCGGTGCCACAGACAGACAGACAGACACGTCAAACTTATAACACCCCTCTTTTTGCATCGGGGGTTAAAAATAGTGCTGTGGTCACTGAAACAAAAATAGGTAATAATATTTTGACACATTATCTATGTTTAAAATTATTTCATACTTATAGACGATAGACGTATTCATTTGTTTAAATAAATTGACCGGAATCGAAAATCTGACAGTTGAATTTGTATCAATACAGGAAAAGTGGGGCGAAAAAGGACATACCTTTAAAAGAGAACTAATGAATAAATATATTTAAAGAATGTGGATCAGAAAACTGGGGCAGACACTAGCATTATTTTCATATTTTCATTAAGCTAAAATAAATAAAGACATTTTTAACATACCTTTTTTATAGGTAATGGTGCCTGTTACGATTTTCACATCTTTAAAAGGTGATAAATAAGCAATCACTTAAATTTTTAAACAAACGGTATCCATCAGCATTTTACCCGACTACGGCAAAGCCAAAATATATAAACATAAATATATCGGACATCGCACACACAACGCCATCTAGTCCCAACCTAAGCAGAGCTTGTGTTATGTGTACTAAACAATTTATATAAATACATAATATACTTTTTTTTGTAAATATATACATACTATACATAGAAAACACCCAAACTCCGAAACAAATATTTGCAGGTCATGCAAACATTTGGTCCGACCCGGAAATTGAACCCGAGACCTCAAGCACACCAGTCGCATACGCGATCACTGCGCCAACGAGGCGGTAAAAGGAAGGATAATGGTTTTGGCAGTCAATGTATATGAACAGATTTTAATGAATGAGGTGTCAATAGTTCCGTAATAATGGCCCGAGGAACACAGGCTATATCAATTTTAACGTAGTCGGTATATAGTTATTTAAACTTCTTGTTGTGTTATTTGACAACATACTATTCTACCTTTCTAGAAGGTTTATTTTATGCTAACTCTCTTTGAAAATAAAATGATTGTAATAATGAAAATACATTTTACAATCTTAAACAATACAAATTTCTTGTTATATTTTTGCAAAGAGGGACTCCTGGATCAGTGGTAACCGCGTAGGTTACCACATTGTAAAGTTACGCAATCCTAATCAGGTCAATCCATGGATGGGTGGCATTCTTGACACAAATTCATTATCAGCCCTTCAGACATAGGCTCTCCCAAGGAAGACCAACAGCCCGGTCTACTGCTTTTAAAACGAAAATTACTTAATTATACATAATGTTATTTATAGATAAACATACTTATTTGTAAGAATTAAATTCAAAACTTCCAGCCTTATGCCAGACAGGACCTGCCAAAATGACTCTAATCTGTCTGATGGGAAGCATAAGCAGAATTCAACCACTCGGTGGTCATCATACTCATTGCGAGTGCAGACAATGCAACAATACAGTATAGTGACCCACACCATGGCGGGCTAGTGATGCTTCTGCATCATTGGGCCTCTGGTCTCGCACTCAAAAACGAAACACGACAGCACGAACGCTGTTATTTTACTTTGATTTTCTGTGCGAGGGTAGTACCGCCCCGGTCGAGCCGGCCCAACCGTGCTGAAATCAGCGTGGCTTTACTACCTTTTAAAGCTTATCTACAGCACCAACAGATCAGGTTGTTTTATATCAGTTGATACGTGACTAAGGGAGTACGGATAATAGGACTGCGAAGAGAAAGAAAATTTGTAACGAACCATGTACTAACCCGTTTGGCCAGCGTGGTATAGCAGGACAAGACCTTCTTTCTAATGCCCAGCAGTGGACTATTGAAGGTCGTTGATGTCTTGATAGGTAATGCTGTAGTCCTCCTTTGTACTCATTTTTTATAATTCGGCTACAAAGGCCATGCAGCTCGGCAAATCTATATAAATCAATTTTGACGTCGTTTGTAATCAAACTTCTCCGAAACGGCTTGACCGATTTTGATAAAAAATGTGGATATTTCACAGGTCTGAAAATATACTAACTTTTAAACTTTCGCTTTCCATGACATAATAATAATTATTTTTATGGGAATAAACGCAATCACTTATTAAAAGGTATTAAATACCTCTGATTTGCCTGTCGTTTCGAGCGGCGCACGCCCTTCGTCGTCAAATCCGTGAACTAGAAGGTTCTTCATCCACCCGCACATTTTGGACATTATTGATAAAAATGGTATCCCTATTCCAGAATAGGGATACCGTTAGTATGGTATGTGACGGTACATGGCGAAACAAATTTATCAATAATGTCGAAAATGTGCGGGTGGACGAAGAACCTTCTACTTCACGGATTCAACGACGGAGGGCGTGCGCCGCTGAGCCAATCAGCCTGTGACCACGGCCAGTGCAATCAGAGGTATGTAATACCTTTTAATAAGTGATCGCGTTAATTCCCGTAAAAATAACCATTATTATGTCTGAAAATATGTTACAAATTTCTTTTTATACCCCTAAGGGTGGCCTACCCCAAAAAATATTTGATAGTTTTAACAAATTTGTTCGTCCTACTTTTTATGATTTAGCGTCAAAAATTACTTCAGAACCCTATTTTTTGCCCTCTACAAACAAACCCTATTTTTAACAGCGGTATTATAGCAAAATAACATTTGCTGGATCCGCTAGTATTTTTATATAAACCTATTTTACTTCTTTTTACTGAAACCATAATTTTTAGGAAAAAAACACGTCTGACATCATCGTTTCAATGGATACGCATAAAATTCCCCTAACTGTGTATTTGTTCCGTTTGCCGACAAAGGGTATTTATTACAATTCCACGGATTTGTCTACACAAAGGCCAGGAAATCCTAGAAAATTCGTATTTCTATTTGTTCCAAAAGCTTTTCACTGGTAAAGGGATTTTCGGGCAGAATATTTTATACCGAATAATAAAATTATTCGAAACTAACATTTGAACTTTTGCGTTCCGTGAAATATACCTAGTTGTGTATGTATGTATGTACTTACATCTATATCAAGTAACAATTATTAAAAAATAAACCGACTGCGTCAATATCTGCGTTTTTATTAAATTCAGGTTTATTAAAATATTTTTTTAATTTTGTCACTCTCACGACTAAGAGACCTATTGACACCACTCACATAAAAATACGACAAGCCGTTTAGGCTCTAGGGCGTGCCAAAGAAATATACCTACATAATATGTACATACATTGTATATGTCACCGTAAGATTGTAAAAACAGTTAGATTATAATCTACCTAGCGAGATTGCAAACTATCGATAGATTGTCAACTAGAATATACTGCTTACGCGCGTCAAATTGTCTACAGTTCATTGGCTAGAGTTCGGTTAGGTTAGACCCTCTTTGATTAATCACAAATTAATTTTACTGTCACAATAATTTTATATAACTAATTCTAAAGCTGTGAGGTATTTTTAACATGAAATTAATTTACAATCACAAAAATACTTTACATTCGGCAACAAAGACGAATTAACAAATAAATATGGCGGCGCGGGCCATATGCTTTTTGTGATTCGTCGATACTATTTCACAATCTTTCGACTGTTTGCAATCTCGCGAGATAGATTACAAGCTAACGGTTTTGACAATCTGACGATAACATATACACTCGAAAAACATAACCCACCTTCTTTCGCAATCGGCTAAAAATAAATACCTTGCAGATAGCTGATGTTATAAGAAGTAACTTAGACTACTGTTATTTTGCAAAAAAAACTTGTACAAATATCATATTTAAGGTCAAAATAAAACTCATGAAAAATCCGATTTAAAATAAACAAACGAAGGGTTTGTTTGGTTGAAAGAGATTAATCTCAGGAAGAACTGCACTTCTTGCATAGTGCTTTAAGCAGGTGCCACGAAGCTCTCTACTGCACTAGGTGTTTGGGGTTCAAGCCCCACATCAATTTGTCGATTACATAAAGTGTGGTTGGGACCACTCTTTATGTGATCGACAAATTGATGTTCTGAGTCTGAATGTTCTATGCGTCCTTTACATGTATGTTTGTAAAATACCAAGTGCGAGTCGGACTCGCCCATGAAGGGTTCCGCAGCAGCAAGTAACATAATATAATTTTTATTTTATTTTTATATTTATGTGGATTGAATTAAAGGTAAATTGCGATTTACGATTTATGACGTTTTAAAAAAAATACTTACTAGATTTCGTTCAAACCAATTTTCGGTGGAAGTTTGCATGGTAATGTACATCATATATTTTGTTTAGTTTTATCATTCTCTTATTTTAGAAGTTACAGGGGGGGGGGGACACACACATTTTACCACTTTGGAAGTGTCTCTCGCGCAAACTATTCAGTTTAGAAAAAAAATTATTAGAAACCTCAATATCATTTTTGAAAACCTATCCATATGTACGTCCCACACGTATGGGTGTGATGAAAAAAAAAATTTGAGTTTTAAACCCAAGACATAGTTGCTCGGGTCAGTTATTTCCTTGCTAATTAGCTTGCAAAGCCGTGGTAGCAAACTGACCTAAAAAGCTACTGCGGTTATGCCCGTATATATTCATAATTAAATTATTGAAAATGGAAATTTTGGTCATGTATGAAGCATGGGTTTTCATTTCGACGTCACCGACTATAATTAAACGTAATTACAGTCAGTTCGCTTAAAGCTTAATACTAATTAATGTATGTTTTAGTAACTTAATTATAATTAAGTAACATGCTAAATTTGTTGGGAAAATATTGGCACAAAGCTTTTTGTAATGGAAACTTCTATCGATAGGTTTGGATGGGCAGTAAATTAATGTAAGTTGTAGTCGATACGGTCAGGTGTTCAATTGAATTTAAATCCAACATTAAACGTTTCCAGTACCATTTGTTTATTGAATGATACATATTTAGCTACAAGATACCTTCCTATTGTGGTGTATTTCAGAACCCGGTAACTAACGAAAATCCTTTTGTAAACCTCTTTTGTTACGCCATTTGTAATTTATGATTCGGACTAAACTGTAGTCTATTTTGGACATGATTTATGGTTGATTTACTTATAATTCTCTATCTCTTTCTAGCAAGAATTGTTTCTAGATCACTGATGTTTCTAGTTGTAGAGATTGAAGCCGCAATTCATTGAAAATAACTTAAATACCTGGCTTCAACTACTGTTCAACGCCTTTGTTCATCGTTATTTATTTATTACTAGCTTCCTTGTCTCAGCTTCCCACAGGCAGTGTACAGTCGTGGACAAAAAAAAAGACTTTTCCTGTTATCTTGATTTTTTTTTCTTTCTAGCAAAAAAATAATGAATGAAATCGGTCTATGTGTTATTGAATTACAACTAAGTACATATTTTGATTTTCATCCCCTCTCTCCAAGATACCGTGCTGAATTTCGGGATAAAGATTATCCCATGTCCTACCTCGTAGTATGAACTCAAGTCATGCCAAGTTTCATTCGAATCCATTCAGTAGTTTCGGCGTGATGCGCGGCCAAGATACAGACAGACAGACAGACAAAAATGAAAAAAATTACAGTTACAGTGGCTTCAGTATCGATTATAAAGAGCCCTCCAAAAAATTTATTAAAAATATCTTTAATGTACAGAATTGGACCTGTTACATTTTTATTATAAGTATAGATAGATGGACCACCGACAAAAAAAGATTTATTCTCCTTATTATAACTGGACTTATGCGATAAATTATTGAAAAGGTTACCATACTTTCTGTTTCCCGACGTTTCGAATGAGTTATACCGCTCGTGGTCCTTCAAGTAGGTAAGGTTCCTGATCAATTCTTACAAGAGCTTTTTTGGCACCCGTCCTCTCAATTTAATCAGCACAGTCCAACGACCGAACCGTATCAATCCTAGTCCCAAGTCCCAATTCGAACAAATACCAATAACTTTAGACGTAGGCTACATGACGTATAGAGTTGCTCTATTTCCCTAGAGAACATCTTGATCAGCATTCAATGGCAACCTTTGGAATTTAGTATAAAGTTTGTTCAAATAGGCAGCATTTTTTGTACATTTGGTATCTGTTAAAGGAACTGGCTTCGAGATTTGTTAAGGAATTCTTTATCAAATTAGACCACCCCATAGGAACTATGTTTTGCTGTGGGCCAGCTACACCGAATCGATACCAAGACCTCACAAGAAACCAATATTAAGTACTTTCAATGAGTGAGGTTATCTGCGCTCAAAACATCTTTAATTCTTGGAGCATTCAAATGGACCAAGAGCTACTGAACCTTTCGACTAACGGTGTGTCTGTAAGGCTAAAAACTCTTGTAGTGATAATTCATAACGTGCTAAGTACGGTAACCATCGCCTGGCAGGCCTCAGCCCTGCACATCATCAACTAATATGTTTTTGAAAGTGTAAAAAAAGTGATAAACAATAAAAAACCCGACTGCGTCAATATTTAACAATCTCTTACAACAACATTAATTTAACAATCAAGAAATCTTTATTTTGATTGGTATCAAAACACTCGATGTATTTTGAAAACATTTTATTTTTCACATTACTTTTTGGCGCCAAAAATCCTTACTTTTTATTTTTTTTAATTTTGATGTACCCAGTATCACTCTCACGACTAAGACGAATCTATTGACACCACTCACATAAAAATACGACAAGCCGTTTAGGCTCTAGGGCGTGCCAAAGAAATATACATACATACACTCGAAAAACGTTACCCTCCTTTCGCAGTCGGGTAAAAAACATGTTCCTGTAAGCCTGAATTTTTTTATAGGATTTAGTTCATTCATTAAGAAGTTCAAAAACAAAATGACAGGCGATTCCGATGAGCACAAGTACCTGCCAGGCGAACAGAAAGACATATCTTTCTTCAATTACATCATCAATGTAAATAAATTCTGTAAAGTTGTAAAAAGGGGGCAACACACTTGCATTTCTTGAATTGGGATTCTTGTCCCTGGGTTGGTAGTCCTTTACAATAAGTTGACTGTTCTGATACTTTACCCCCTATTTCTGGAAGAAACATACCAATGACCTCAATTGTAATTTTGGCAATTTTTGAAAAAAAAATCCAAAGCAGTCACGAGGACTGCCGACAGAAGCGAAAACTTAAAACTATATACAACAGTTGTTATTTTTAACCGTCTTCAAAAGAGGAGGAGGTCCTCGATTCGACTGTATATTTTTTATGTTTGTTCCCTCAGAACTTTCGACTGGGTGAACCGATTTTGATGATTTTTTTTATTTGGAAGCTGGTGCTTTTTGTATGGTCACATTTTAATTAAAATAAAAAAAATTGTTCTTGATTTTTTATTGGTAAAAATTTAATTATTGGAAATTCAAATAAACTGTGTGATCCTTAATTAAAATTTGCAAATTTAAACTGTTTGCAATCTAGCTTTATATATAACTAGCTGTGCCCGCGACTTCGTCCGCGTGGAACAGTGACTTTGAGTAGCAGTTTTAATTATTAAGGCTAATATTATTTTAAAAATAAGACACACGTTTCACTGTTAAAAATATATTTAAATACATATTTATATAAGTACATAAAATAAAAATTATTTTATATGAGCTTATTTCGACATTCGACATGGCCAAGGCTTTCAACCTGTTCTTGCACCGTTCGCTTCTCTCCGAGCTCTAAGCATTCGGTCTGCCTCCTAGACTCGTCTCTAGATTGACACTTATCTTCATCAGCGCCTTCGCATTGGAGTTCTTTGCGACGGACGGCGCGGCCTCTGTTTTTCTGGAGGTAAACGCTAGCGTACCTCAGGGTTCAGTCCTGTCGCCCAAGATGTTTCTTCTGCATGTCAATGATATATTAGCCCATGGCAATATACATTGCTATGCAGACGATAGCACAGTGCATGGACGATATCATGGATACCCTGCAGTCAAGATGGAGACGTTGAGGAAAATTGATAGGAGCTTGTCGCTGAGCTCGACCGGGTTTTGAACCGCATTTAAAAATGGGGTGATGATAATCTGGTCGAGTTCAACGTTAAGAAAACACAGGTGTGCCCGTGCTCTACCAAAAAGTCTCCGTTTCTTCCCCTCACCACTTTTCAGAGCACTCTACTGCCACTACTGGATAAGCTCGGTTTCCTTGGCATGGATATTTGCCGAGACCTCAACCCACGGGAGTACATCGAGGGCACCACTAAGGCAGCCTAAACACTGTGAGACGGTTTTTCGCGCCCGAGAATTTGTGTCTCCTTTATAAGACCCAGGTTCACTCGTCCGTACTGTTCTCATCTTTGTTATGGATCCAGGCAGTATTTACTTGATTTTCTCGAATCGCAGCGGCAAGCAGTCCGCATTATCAACAGTCCCGATACTACCGAGTCCCTTGAGCCTCTGCAGTTGCGGAGAGATATCGCCTCTATGGCAGTCCTCTACCGCTTTACCATGGAAAGTGTTCTGAAGCGTTCTTCCAACTAATCCCACCTTCTTCCTTCCTCTACAGAACAACACGTGCTGGTCTTGGAAGTCACCGCGTCAGTCTTAGAAATACGCTCTCGAACCAAACCGTTTGGTTCTGCATTGTCTGCTTTCTCAGCTAGTATGGTTGCCTCCACTGTTGGATTCTGCTTGAGTTTTCCCTCAGGCTGAGCAAATTCTTCTCAATTTTTACAATGTTAAAATACTATGTTTTTGATTTGCCATCTTTTGCCAAAATATTGTGATTGAGCTGATTTGATACACGTGATTATGGTGCCCATTGGAAAAACATGTTTTTTCTAAGTGTCTTTGGGCTTTGATAATTTTTATTGCAAATGTTGTTTTCAGCGGAAACTGCATTCTTTTAAATTGAAATTGCAAATAAGTTTAAATTATTGGAATACGGGGAATTAAAACATTTTCTTTTACAATTTTTTACCCCAGATGTGTATTTTGTAGCCGTGTACCATTACATAGCTTTGGCGCTCAAGACTTCTTATTAATAGGACTGGAACATTAACTTTCAGTCTCAACTTATGGGAAGGCGCTCCTGATAATTCTAAAAAGTTGAGAAACTTTATGCATAAGCTATGATATGACTGGTTCAGTTGCCCTTGCATTGTTTCCTCAGAGGTATTCGATAACATCTTCCTCCACGTCTGACATGATCCTTTCTTTTATTTGATAACTGTCTCATTATTCGGCGTATCAGAATAGATATTATTTTAATATCATTTGTGCTATCATATACCAGGATTCACGTCTCATTGTAATCATGTCTTTACTGTCATTTGGCATACAATCTTTTCCTATTTTTATATCATCATTTGCATATTGACACTGCTCATGAATCATTGTGAAGTTGTACTCGCATAATTGTATTAAGACAAAACTTTTTAACATGTATCCATAATACATAATATGATATGTTTCACACAGGCATTTATTTCATCTTGCGGCGTACCCCTTTTGCTTTTTTAACCGACTTCAAAAAAAGCAGGAGATTCTCAATTCGACTGTTTGTCGTTATTATTTGTTACCTCATAACTTTTGACTGGGTGAACCGATTTTGATGATTTTTTTTATTTTAAAACTTTTTTCTTTCTCATGTTTTCCCAGTTTAATGTGGTCTACTTCTGACATGTCATCCATGAGAAAATCATATAAATCTTCAAATCGCGACAAATTGACGAATAACTTAATTCAATTTGGTCGTTCTTGAAGTTGGTTTTTTTTTGTTAAAATTTTGTATTATTTTGTGTTTAAATCCCCCTGGATACTTTTCTTCCGATTTTTTCACGAAGAAAATTATTTGATTAAACAAAAAATCATGTAAACAAATCTAATCCTAGTGACTAATAACGAATTTGTAGTGGCAAAATTCAACATCCTCATTCGGCACAGTCGTCTGCTCTCACGTGTCTGCCCGTTCGGGTAAGCACACTTAGGCAGGCATATGATAACTCATCAAATGTTACATCTGAATAGCTCTAAATTTTCACAAACCTTGCATATTTCCATACAAACTTTCATCCCCTATTCCTATTTTACGCCCTTTATGGTAAAATTTTTACTACATTTAAATAACGTTTTATTTATATCTAATCAACAGCCTAAAAAATATATATAATGAATTTAGCTTAAAATGACGGTACAGGACGGTACTTTTGTAGAGATTTTTGAAGTTTAGAAACACTGTTTTGTAATTTGTCTTATTTATTTCTATTAATATAATGAACATACAAATCAGATTTATGAATGTATGTATTAATCTTATATTATTATATTAATTTAAGTCTTCGTTGAAAAAGTTAAATCATTTTAATGAATTTGACATCCTTGTTTACTCGTTGCCAAGACGCCCTGTGTCACTAAGGCAACGCGCATGCGTGTGGCGAGTGAACAACCACTCTTCTATACAATCTTTCATCCCCCTTTCAACCCCTTTTTACCTTTTTTTCGCAATAAAAAGTAGCCTATGTCCTTTCTCAGGCTCTAGACTATCTGTGTACCAAATTTCATTGTAATCGGTGCAGCGGTTTGGCCTTGAAAGCAAGACAGACAGACAGACAGAGTTACTTTCGCATTTATAATATAAGTATGGAAGTATGGATTAGACACCCTAAACTCTCTAAACTTAACTAAAAGTTACTAAAAAGGTTTGGTTAGGTTTTAAACGCCGAAGAATGATTAAAATTAAATATGTCACACTAAAAATGGACGTCATATAAATACATACACAAGATTAGCATTTTGGAAATAGTATTACTATAAAAAATACAGAAATTTTAGTTTAGTTACGTGGCGCAACAGAATTAGCGCCGATATCGACTTTAAATAAATGTAAAAAAAGTAAATTTAAAGTCGATATCTAAACCTGTCCATAGAGTTGTAATAGAATTTGCACTTCAAAATCATGACAATCGGTTGATTAAACATGTGAGTTAACAAAGTGACATTTGCATTTATAATATTATTTAATATAACGTGCATATGTATGATACGTTTGCGTTGCTTTGGTTTAATTTAATTTTGAAATTCTACCAACGACGAGACTTTATTCAAATAAGCTTTTGTATCAACGAAATATGAGTTTTCATTTCGTTTATTTTATGCGACCGTGCGTGAACACAAGGGAACCAAGATTTTGAACCTTTGTTTAGACATTTTCTTTTCTATTATCTATGGTAATATAACTAAACTGGATGATTACATTGTTTGTTTATACGCATTAATCTTTGAAACTATCAGTTAGATTTGAATAATTATTTTTGTCTCGGGTAGAAACTTTATTGTAGGTTATGTAATCTTGATACAGCTATTAGAAGCGAAATAATGTTTATAAATTTATATAATATGCACTGAACTGTTAGATAATCTTGTAGTAATTGAAGATTTGTCGGTAGAATCAGTTTCTTGTGTAAATAGTATTTTGGGATAGAAAACTGATCGATAAAGTTAATGTATAGTAAAAAAAGAGTTGTGATGATTGAAGTATAACCTTAAGTACATAGAATAAAAATATGTATTTAATATAGGACTATAATGCAGGCATATTTTTAAATTAAAGAAGCAAAATATTTTAATTAATTTCATACTAGATAATATTTTTGTAAAATATTTTTTAAAGTGTGTCGTATGTGTGCTGTTAGTATACTTTATAAATAAATAAAGACCCACTGCTGGACTCGAGTCTCCTCTCAGGAGAGAGTTATCCGTTATCCGTCCCCACGCTGGCCGAGTGCGGGTTGGAGACTGTCAAGACAACGTTGTGGCTACGTAATCTTGCCGTTGGATATTTTTAAACCGCCCAAAGGCTTCCAACTAAGCTTCGCGACTGTTATCCTGTGACTAACGGACCCACGCAACCTCGTTTGCGTCTCCTATTGCCCGTAGCGTAATAATTTTCCCCCGTTTTTGAAACATTTTTAATTGGTGCTCCGCTTCTTTTGGTCGTAGCGTGATGATATATAGTCTATAACCTTCCTCGATAAATGTACTATCCAACACTGAAAGAATTGTTTAAATCGGAATAGCGGTTCCTGAGATTAGCGTGTTCAAACAAACAAACTCTTCAGCTTTTTAATCTTAATATATATATTTCTTGTGTGCGTGTGTATGTGACTGAACTCCTCCTAAACGACTGGACCAATTTTGATGAAATTTTTTGTGTGTGTTCAAGGGGATCTGGGAATGGTTTAGATTCACAAAAAAGACTGGACCGATTTTGATGAAATTTTTTGTGTGTGTTCAAGGGGATCTGGGAATGGTTTAGATTCACAAAAACGTAAACGATGTTACGTGGGTCATAAATATGGCGGTACGAAGTTCGCCGGGTCAGCTAGTATTAGTATAGATAACAATCGAGAGCGACTGCTTAACGTGACCTCCGAATCACGGAGACGTTCATGGCATCATGCCACCAGCGGTTACCAATCCAGGTACTGACCGCGCCGTTCGTTGCTCACCCTCTGTGATTGTTTCAAATTACCGAGTGCAAGGGGGCCATGAACGCCACTACTTGCTTATTAATTATCTCTATTACACAAGTGTGACAAAAATGAAGTAAAGCCCTATTTAAAAAAGCGGCCAAGTGCGAGTCGGACTCGCCCATGAAGGGTTCCGCAGCAGTGAGTAAAATAATATTTTATTTTTATATTTGTGTTGATTAAATGAAAGGTAAATTGCAGTTTACGATTTATGACGTATTAAAAAAAAACTACTTACTAGATTTCGTTCAAACCAATTTTCGGTAAAAGTTTGCATGGTAATGTACATCATATATTTTTTTTAGATTTATCATTCTCTTATTTTAGAAGTTGCAGTGGGGGGGGGGGGGCACACATTTTACCACTTTGGAAGTGTCTCCTGCGCAAACTATTCAGTTTAGACAGAAATGATATTAAAAACCTCAATATCATTTTCGAAGACCTATCCATAGATACCCCCACACGTATGGGTTTGATGAAAAATTTTTTATTGGGTTTCAGTTCTATGTATGGACCCCCAAAATTTATTGTTTTTTTTATTTTTGTGTGAAAATCTTAATGCGGTTTACGGAATACATCTACTTACCAAGTTTCAACATTATAGGTCTCATAGTTTCGGAAAAAAGTGGCTGTGACATACGGACGGACAGACAGACGGACAGACAGACGGACAGACAGACGGACAGACAGACGGACAGACAGACGGACAGACAGACGGACAGACAGACAGACAGACAGACAGACATGATGAATCTATAAGGGTTCCGTTTTTTGCCTTTGGCACGGAACCCTACAAAGGCTTGCCAAAGTGAATACTCTCTTTAATGAAAATGCATGAAAAATTGTGGTCGTTTTAATATATCTCTGTCTATCAATTCAGGTATGTTTGCAAGTATGTAAAAACTACTTAGCTAATATAACCCAAAGTATCAGAATATATATTCTTAGGAGAGTAAACATAATTTAACAGTGTAACATTCATTACTAAGTAGGCTTTATTCGCCATCTGGTGCGTCTATAAAGAGTATTATATTGTTGAGGATAAATTAATGCAGACGTTATTCTTCTACGTCATAATGTTTTTATTTGGTCTTGTCCGTGGCTTCGACCTCGTGTGTATCGGATAATAAGTAGCCTATGTCTGTCTTTCTTTATCAAAGTAGGTATCTAAATGTGAAAAGAAAACAAATGGATAGTAAATCAATGGTGCTAATTTCATTGTGCGAAAATTCCCTAAACTTAACTAAAAATCATCAAAATAAATTTTGTCTTCTCAAACGTAGCTCAAAATGTCAAAGATTGACTAAAATTAGATGTGTCACACTAAAAATAGACGATGTGTAATCTCATACACACAAAATAGCATTAATTAAATAGTTTTAATAAAATAAGAGAATAAAAGATAATTATAGATAAGTTTTAGTTTAGTGAAACAACAGAATTAGCACCATTAGCATCGCCTATGGATATTTAAAATGCTAATTCAGTTACTTAAGGCATTGCGTTGAACTTGACTTGAAATTTGACTTTTAAGATGATCATTCAATTCTTGCGCTAGATCGTAGTAAGCATCGTAAGCGATTTATGTGCGCTAAGTTGTATATCAGTTTTGGAAATTTGTATATAAAACTTAGCAACATAGTACATATGTATTTAGAAATAGGTACATTACTGGTTGCCCCCTGTAACTGGCAAAATGTGTCTTCCCTTTCGACGATAAGAAAACAGCCTGTTCTAATGACTGGCATTTCATTCTGGTCATATCAAAAAACTGAGATAACATACAATAAATAAATAAATGTTAATATTTTTCGGACATCTTACACACAACGCTCTTTAGTCCCAAACTAAGCAGAGCTTGTGTTGTGGGTACTAGACTAGACCACTGATATAAATACATATATATATATATTGTTTTTCGTAAATACATACTAGGGGGCGTCCATAAATTACGTGAGATGTTTAAAGGTGGGAAGGGGGTCGAGTCAAATCTCATCTAATCTTACGTTGGAGAGAGGGGGGGTCTCGGCAAATATCACGCATTTTTTTTTCTGATTGAAACAAAAAAAAACTGTTTTGGTCCATTTAATCCAGATTGTACATGCTTAAGATCTTAAGCGTAATCGTAATAAGATTAAGATCATTCACTAATTCGTTCGAAAGAAAATAATTTAATTCATACTTCGACGTTACAGCACTAGCTAAGCAAGCGCGTATGTTCCGCAAAGTGCGACCCTCACGGATTGTCACAAAACAAGCTAATGAGTTACTGTGCGCAAGCGCCAACGGCTTAGAGTGGCTAGATCAGAACGAAGTTGAAGGAGCAGATGATTTTACTGAAAATCAGATGGACATGTTAGTTCCAATAGTCTCTCTTGAGACCGCGCATGTTTCTCCATAGACTGAATTAGAGTAGATTTTTTTTAATCACAGTAGTTACGATTTAAGTATTCTATTGTAAATTTTTTATTACACTTACAATTAAGCTCTCAGCAATATTGATTACTAGTCTTAACTAGTCGTAAATAAAAGCACGAAGCATTTTTATTTTCTTTTTACAATAACAATCCAACGCGTTTACGTAAGAAACCCAATCTCACGTGAGATTGGGGAATGGGGGAGGGGGTTGAATGAAATCTCACGAAATCTCACCAGGGGGGAGGGAGGGTCAGAAAATTAAAAAAAACACCTCACGTAATTTATGGACGACCCCCTATACACATAAAGATCCAAACTCGAATCAAATATTTTCAAATCATATAAACATTTGGTACGTCCCGGGAATCGAACTCAAAACTTCAAGCACAGCGGTTGCGTACCTTACCACTGCGCCATCGAGGCAGTCAATATAATCACGGTAGTAGTTGTAATGTCAAACTTGGTGGAATTTTTAAGCCTTTGCTTAATGCGTTCAGGATACCGTCGTGACTACAAGTTATTTATGCTTAGATATTAAATCTCAGATTATTCAGTCACCCACAGTTGCTGTGGCGACTTCCACATACAGCGCAACAAGAACATAACATACTACAGCGCCATCTACCGAAGTTACACTGAACTACGGAGTAACGAAGGAAACTAAGAAACTACCAATCCTGAATCGCGCAGTGAAAGTTCGCTCGCCAATTAAGATAAATACAACATCCCAACATCAACCGTTGGGCAGTTGGCCCGCCAGGCATGATCACCTCGCCTGGTCGGAGGATCCTCCCTTTGTGTTGGAGGGACACGATCACCTCGTCCCCCACAGTTGCTTTATAAACCTTACTATTACAACAATAAATGTGACCAGTTCAGTGTTCAACAACGCCGCACTAAACAGAACCGAGTAGGAAATTTATAATCCATGTCGTCGGCAGCGACGGTTATCGAGTGATCGTCGGACGCAACGATCTGTCCCGAAAGCTTATCGATGGCATTTTAGTATATTTTGGTGAAAAGGTTTATTTACTCGCCTTTATAGATTACTAGCTTTTTTATCCGTAGCTTTTTAGTTTAGAATTACAATACGGAGTATCTAATTCTAAACTAAAAACCCTTGTTCATCTCGATGGTGTCGTCAAAGGCAACTCAGGGATCAATCTGTGCATGACAACAACAGTCATCACTAAACTAAAATTCACTTAAATTTGTTGTTGGATTGTATACTTTAATCTTATCTGCTAACAATCCATTTTTCAATGTCTCATATCTCAGCTTTCACTACATTTAGTTCAGTACCGACTAAAAGTTGATCAGAGGTACACGCTTGTTTATTAGTATAAAAAACTTAACTAAACTCTAAATGTAAAAATTATAAGAAATAATTACGTAGGTAATTTAGTCGGCATGTATTGAGACCACGTATAAGATTAGTGCGACATGACACGCTTTACGTCACACGTTACACATTATAGCCTATAATATACACAAGAATATCTAAAGAAAAATATGGTCTGAGTGGAGTAATTTAACTAATTTTGGTTATGCCAAAGTAAATTTTATTTATGTTTCTGATGGTACAAAACTAAACACAGTGACCGCTGAGATGTTAGATATCGAAAAATGGACTGTAAGCGGATGAGATTAGAATATATATTCCAGTAACAAGTTTTAGTAAAATTTTAGTTTAGAGATGACAACAAGGGAATCACCACCAATACCTCCTTTCTTATTAAAGACCAATTTCTACTAGAAGATTATTAAAGGATATTATCTATTTTCAAAGGATCTGTTGTCATCATCATCTGTTGATGAAAATGATAATATATAATACGTTGCGTGATCCACAAATTGTTATTCTAAGTCTGGGTGTTCTTGCGTCCGCTTCATGTACGAGTATGTTTGCAAAATCCTCCCTCTATAAAGGACATATTCCTCATTGTCTTAAAAAGAATTGAGGATTAACGCCTGATTCTTGGACTTAGAGGGTGGCAACGTATTCTATGGCTCTTTAGTGGCAGGTGACCATGAGCCCTGGTAGGCACTTATCATCAGCTGACTCCTCTGCTAGCCCCAAAATATTGTGCTGTACTTTGCTCCCTTAGTTTATGGAATAGGGCAGCAATTAGTCGCTGCTTATGACACCCTTCTTATGGGATCAATAGGAAATGTGAACTCTGAATTATTAATCCGACACCATTCCCCACACTGTCACGTCACTGCAAAGTTTAAACTTGAAACGGCTTCGTCTGCTAGGATCCCCTGCTGAGATTCCTTTCATTCATTGGAATTTTCGTCCACATTGATCGCCTAGGGGATCTTTTTGGATTTCATTCCCATTTTGATCCCCCAGGTGATTTATTTGGAAGTTTTCTTAGACACATCGTCCATTTGGATCCGCTTAAACCGATCGGGGATTTGTTTGGATTTTTCGCCCTGTACTTTTGCGTGGTCTACTATACCAGCGTGGTATAGTAGACCTCTTTCCTGAGGAGAGGTTTATTTCCAGTCAGTGGACTATTAAAGACTGTTAGTGATGATGATGATTTTGTGCTGAAAATAGGTATTGTACTCTATAGTTACCGTCGTAAATTTACTTGAATAACGCTTATAATAAAGTAGCATTTGTAATATTAGTTAGGGATTTATAGCTTTGTAACTTCGCCTATGACGGGAGTTTCTAATAGGTGTTCTGGGTTTATTAGATTATGAATTAAAGTTTTGAGAGATTTGTGACTGTATGGAGATTACGGCCGTAAAGTTCGACCTTGACGGGAGTTTCTAATAGGTGTTCTGGGTTTATTAGATTATGAATTAAAGTTTTGAGAGATTTGTGACTGTATGGAGATTACGGCCGTAAAGTTCGACCTTGAGACTGAATTTAGTGTCGAAACTACACGTAGGTATAAAATAGATTTCTGTCTGTTCATGTAAAAGTAGGCTGCTGCTTGGCTGACTGATTCAACAAAGTAGAGTTTAAACCGCTGTGCCACATTAAAAAAAAATTGTCAGCTAATTTTTTTTGCGTTTTAAGCAGATTTTTTGGAAATTTAAACCTTGAGATGATAAAGTATGAGAAGAATGATTTTGTAGAAATTCGTTGTTTGCAAAGCTAGAAATAACGAAGTAAGAAATAAAGATGCGAGCAAATCTGCGGGAAATAGATAACAATAAATTAAATATAAAATGGAATGGAATATGAGGACTGATAATGGAGACCTATACCCCATTGGGATTGCGAATAAAAACAAATAGACACATTTTGTTCTTGAAAACCTATATTTCACAAAGGTTTCCTTTTTATTTCACCGCAGACAAACCCTACCATAGATAATACACAAGATAGACAGACCTCTATAGTCCCACAGACTGTCTATGTCCCTAATAACCGCAGAATTTTCGGTCCAGACTTTATGACCTCATTCGGTAGGGTAGCCGTTTATTTTATTACTACTTTGCGCCTCTATTAAGTGGTGTTGGAGTTACGAGTATAGTCGGGTTGAGATCTTTATAAGTTGATTTTTTTAGTCTGGTATGCGAAAACTCTGATGGACGAGTTTGAATAAATTAGGGCAAACGTCATTTGTTTAAAATGACGTCGATTTGAAAAAAGAATGTATTTCGCTCGTTTTTGAATATACCATGGTTTTTTAAATTTAAAAAGAGAACGTACTTATTTTTTTGAATAATAAATAGAAGATTTGACATATTTTTTAAAATATTTTGTGCAATGTTGTTGGGTGTTATCCGTCGTGTGGTGACAGATTAAGAATTAGGAGTGTCACTTCTCCTATTGAACCCTTTTGTGTCGTAAGACTCTAATAAGAGAGCTACGAAGGGTAACCGTAAAGAGAATGAAAACTCGAAACACAGGGCAAGTCACTGCAATGAGAAGGAAAACTTGAAACAAACCCTATACCAAATCGTCTCGCCTTTCTATGGAGAGGCCCATGTCCTTCATGCACTATTAAGCCCCTCTTTCACTATTTTTCTCTCCCTGAGAAACTGAGATCTTAGGTTATGTATTTTCAACTCGACGTCTTTTCTCGGGATATTCAGTGTAGTGGCGATAGATTCCCATGCATCATTTTTAATAATTTTGTTTTTATAATCACGATGGGAAGTGTCAATCATTGAGAATTTTGGTACGACTCGATGAGGGTCAATATATTCTTGTTGGACCACACTACTTCCATTTTAGATTATAAAGCGACACGCGAACTCACTGTTCAAAACCTGTCGAGCGACTTTCTAGGGACACGAAAGTCGCGCGTCGCGACTAGCGACAAGTCCCGCGACCCGTGATCGTCGCAAGCGACGTCGGGTGACATCGCGCGGGACACGTAAATTTCGTGTCGGGCAACACGGTAGCGGGACAATTGTCCCCTAGTGAAAACGGGGCTTCATGCGTCAAGCGATATTGTCTCACAAAGTTGCGGAGACGTTTTACGTGAATGTCAGGCGATTAGTCTCCGCGACATGTCCCCAGTGAAAACGTGCCTTTAAAGGCTATTGATTATGTTAATACAGATTTTTGAAATTATATTCATATATATAAATATATATATTATTCCACAACATTATATAACAAACGAAGTAAAATATGCAAATGAAGTACAATTTCATTATACAGTTAAAACAGTGATATTAATATAATTTTAAAGAGAATCTTTTGCAAATAAAACTGAATGTTAAAGAAATGGGTTCTATTTCACAGAATAATTAGAAGTTATTTGACATCTCATGTTATTTTCTTTTTTTTTTTAAAAGAATACTTATGTCATCATGAGTCACCACATTTGGTATTTTTTAACATACATACATTTATGAAATGTATTAGACCCTCTCACGATCCAATCTAAGATATTTATTCTTTGTCTAAAAACTATAGTACAAGCTGTTGGTTCCTGTCGAAATAGTTCCGTGTTATATGTTTCGGAATATTAAATTGTTATTAATTAATATCTTGGGGCATATTCCCGGCAGTGCAAGTATAAATTCCGCAATGGGAATTCCGCAGCGAAAATGCTGTGTTATTGGTATGTAATTGATGTATCGTTCGTTCAAATTATAGGAAATCGGGTTTTGCTTTTGTTCATTAGTGAATTTAATTTAATATTTTCGTGCTTGTTTTAGTTTAATTTTTTTTAATGCTTTAAACGTATGCCCGTCACATGAGCTGCCTCATTGGCGCAATGGTAGCGTAGGCGACTGTTGTGCAAGAGGTCTCGGGTTCGATTCCCGGACCAAATGTTTGTACGATCTGCGAATATTCGTTTCGGAGTTTGGGTGTTTTCTATAATATGTATGTATTTACAAAAAAAGTGTAAATGTATTTTTTATACCTTATCATGTGGAGGAGGCCCAATGATGCAGAACCATCTCACTAGGCCGCCATGATGGGGTCACTATGCTGCACTATTGCATTGTTTTTTTTTTTTATGTATGGCCCGCCAAAATGACTCTACTCTGCCTGATGGAAAGCATAAGCAGAATCCAAGAGTGGCGGTCACCATACTCACTGCGAATGCAGACAATGCAGCATGGCGACCCACACCATGGCGGCCTAGTGATGCTTCTGCATCTTTTAGTCTAGTCAACAAGCATGGAACTTGTTGACTAGACTAATTGGGCCTCCGGTCTCGCACTCACCAACGAAACACGACAGCACGATCGCTGTCATTTTACGTTGATTTTCTGTGCGAGGGTAGTACCGCCCCGGTCGAGCCGGCCCAACCGTGCTGAAATCAGCGTGGCTCTAATACCTATAAACATGGTCTACATTCGCAATGAGTATGGTGATCACCACTTTTGGATTCTGCTTATGCTTTCTATCAGGCAGAGTAGAGTCACTTTTGCAGACTTATACATAAAGAAAAGCTTAGTAGTGTTTCAAAAAATTATTCATGTTGAAAAAAAAAATTATTTGTTATAGGAACATATTTTCAAAATTAACTCTAAAATCTTTATTAGATAGGTACTGATTATATATCAACAAAACAGTGCCCGTTTCATTTATCACAATAATGTCCCTTTTAATAACCCTGTATCTCATTATTTTGTACCAAATTATTGTAACCCTGAGATTGCAAAACGGTCTAATTTCGACCTCTTTTGAATGGTTTAATTTCATTGGCCAATATAACTTGGACTCTCATAGACTTTTATTGTGACAGGGTAAAATATATACTAGACCTTTTCCGAGTTGTTAAATTTTCTATATGTATAAGAGGGCAAATATAATCAGAAATGTTATTTAATCGTAAATGGACCCCTTCGCTCATCTACACTTACAATTTACTCTTAATATTTTTTAAAACGACAACTCCCGAACAAGACGTAAATCCTGTGTTACGGGGGACTTCACAAACATACATACAAGAAATGGACACAAAAAACTCTTAGACTCCGAACAACAATTTGTGTATCACACAAAGTGTTGTCCCAAGTGGTGTTTGAACTGGCAGCGCAGTAGGGGGCAGCCCTTTAACCCTAAATATGAGGGGTTGTACTTCTCAGTGTCTTCATTCACGTATGGAAAAGTGAAAGAATTACGAGACGAAGGCGAAGGGCGGGGGGACGTATCACTCCCCGTCACCTCTTACTAGTCAATGGGTTAAAGAATAGACCTCCTACGGTGTCCTAGGTAGCTAGGTAAGTATGGTTTTTTTTAAAGAATAGTGGGCAAACGAGCAGACGTATCGCCTGACGGTAAGCGATTACCGCCGCCCATGGACACCCGCAACACCAGGGGCATTGCAAGCGCGTTGCCAGCCTTTGGGGGATGGGGAAGGGGATGAGGGGAGGGGTTTGGGTATGGGCCTCCGGCCTCCGGTATCCTCACTCACTCGGTGAAACTCAGCGCAAGCGCTGTTTCCAACTGGTTTTCTGTGAGGCCGTGGTATATCTATGGTCGAACCGGCCAATGCATGCCGAAGCGTGGCTCTCAAGTGGTATAGGTATGTTTAGTACATGGTGTTAATTAATCAACTGTATTGTGTCAGAATACAATATTATACCTCAGAGATTTAGTTTGTATTGATTCATTATGTGTCTTGTAGATAACAAATATGCTATATTCGACATACCTCGTCAAGGGACCAACACTCGACCTTACAACAGTGGAATCATTTTGTAGTTGTTTCATAATCTTAGACGGTGTTACTGTGGATAGGGCCAAGGCTAGTCTTTTGAACGAATAATAGATTAATGAAAGACCGAATGATGACACGGAAGTGCTTCCTCTCTAGGAATAAATCCAGGGCTATGAGGGACTTTATACACATATGTATATGAAACGAACACAAAGAATACCCAGACTCAGAATAACAGCACAACGCATAAGGGAGCGGCGAGTAGATCTCTTAAACCAGTAACATACGTGCAGTCAAGTGAGTTCAAAGGTTTAATTAAGTTACGGGAACACATAACATTACTTGTCCTGACTGATTCATCATAGCAGTTCCTAAACCACTGGGGCTACAAACAAATTCACTAAGAATTTTCAGAAATTTCAGCCCTAAAAGGGTAAAATAAGGGAAAAACGGTTGAATCAAAGTTGTTCTTTTTTAAAATTAGAATTAAGAAATAATCATACGAGCGAAGCCGCGGAAAATATCTAGTTATTCATAAAGGCGGAAAGCTTAAAGGATGAATTTGATTGCTTAACTTGTAACGAGTTACGTTGAAAACAATCTTGTATTTAATTTAGGGGCGGTTTGAGGAGGGAAAACAGCGGTGAAAACTTTGAAATCTATACGAGTACATTAATATGTGAAGAAAGTTCTTCCTACCCCTTTTTGAACAAATATTGCGCACGGAAGAACATTATATTTAGTATATTCGTTACTGTGAAAACCCGAACTCCGGTAAATTCTGAGATGTTCCAGTAAAACCTAAGATTTACCAACTCTTAATGTTAAAAGTCGGAATCGTTCTGTGATCATTGTTTAATTTGGATTTTACCACAATTATCTTGGTAAACTCTTGGGGTTTTAAAAAAAAAAACAACTTGTAGGCGACTTTACGAACATACATGAACGGACACAAAGAAAACCCAGACTCAGAAAAACAATTTGTGGAACAAACAAAGTGTGAATGTGGGATTTGAACTCACAACACTTGGCGCAGTAGAAAGCGGCATGACGACCGTTTAACGACTAGGCCAACCGTGCAGTGATTTGCCTTATAGACACAATAAATGTTGTAACAAACATATCATAAGAAAGTCTTTCAGCTTTTTTCGTACATATTTTTATTTGTGAAGAGTACACACATCATCAGTGCCGCGTCATTTGGCAATTGACAATATTTGATCTAACTAGATTTTACGGCTCTGGGTTCTAGCCCTTTCAAGACAAAATTTGAAATTTTCAAATGATAACAGCCTAAAAAAAATATTTGTTCTTTTCTTATTCCCTTCTTTTACGCTATCCGAATCTGAATGAAATTTAACACAAAAACCGATTAAATTTCGATAAATATTCATCAGTAAAATTTACGTTATGACAAACGTTACTTTTATAGGTAGTAGAGAGAGCCTCGTTGATTTCAGCACGAACGAGCCAGCTCGAGCCGGGCAGTGCTATCCTCTCTTAAAAGACTGACATAAAATAACAGCATTCGTGTTGTCGTGTTCCATTGCAATGATTCAGAAGCATCACACTAGGCCGCCATAGTGTGGGTCATCATGCTGCATTGTCTGCATTCACAGTCATGATAGTGACCACTACTCTTAAATTCCACTCATACTTTCAATTTCCATAGGCAGAGTAGAATCACTGACAGGCTTTCATATTAAAAAAAACAGTAACATTTATGTTTAGGCGACGGAAGCCATGGGTAAAATCTAGCCATTCATATTTTTGTAACATATTGTAGACAATATTTCATATATCTTCTTGTCAAATAATTTGGTTTTAATTAAGTGTAATATTACAGACACAGACAAACAGAATGCTTTCGAAAGACAACAATTACAATAAATTAAGTGCAAATAAGCCGCTCCATTCGTTTATTGTTCCAGTGAGTAATGTTTCGTGATCGACGGATAAGATTAACGATTCGATGGATGGCTGTCGAGAGAATTGACTTCTGTTCATATATATTGTATTAGCTTTGGCCAGCAGCTCTGACTGCGTGTATGTCTGATATCACGATAAAAAGTAGCATATATATGTCCTCTACCATATTTAAAAGTGTTAGTGAGAGTTTATACATACACGAATATTACTTCAAAGTCATTGTATTTATCATTTGAATAGATGCCACTTTATCACGAAATATTTACATGCAAGCTTCAAAAAATCCTCTTTATAGTCTGTCGCCTAATGGTAGCGTTCCCAGAAGGCTGGCAACATTGCCAAGTTGAATGACAATGCTAATTCTCTATGCTTATATACATTAATTAACTTCTTACATTCTTCGTACTAGTAATTTCATTAAACAAATTTTGTTCTAAAATTCTAAATACCATAAGCCACCCCATCTATTGTAACCGGACTACCCACAAAATCCACATAAAACACCCATATCCAAGTGTCACCTCTACTAATTAAAAGCGATTAATGAAGCCCCCGTCCTGTTTAAACAAGTCCGTACATGTCCGTATATATCCGGATATTCCCGGATGTATCCGGCCATATCCCGGCCGGTGATCGATGGACTTGGATAAATGCCAGGACCATATTTATGCGATGCCAATATTGAAGACAGATTGGGGAATAATCGGAGCGTCCATGCGCTGTGTTTACGTGAAGCAAGCATTCCGATTGAGTTCTGTGCAGTAGGATGCGAAATAGCCTATAAATTTAGTTCTAAATAAATAATTGAATCTATATACTTATAATAAAAAAATGTAACAGGTCCAATTCTGTACATTAAAGATATTTTGAATTTTTTTTGGAGGGCTCTCTATTGTCGATACTGAAGCCAAAATTGTATTTTTTTTTAATTTTTGCCTGTCTGTCTGTCTGTATCTTGGCCGCGCATCACGCTGAAACTACTGAATGGATTCAAATGAAATTTGGCGAGATTTGAGTTCATACTACGAGGTAGGACATAGGATACTTTTTATCCCAAAATTCAGCACGGTTTCCTGGAGAGAGGGGATGAAAGTCAAAATATGTACTTGTTGGAATTCAATAACACATAGTCCGATTTCATTCATTATTTTTGTACTAGAAAGAAAAGAAATAAATGATACCGGGAAAAGTCTTTCTTTGTCCGCGACTGCACACTGCCTGTGGGAACCTGAGACAGATAAGTAAATATGGCGGTACGCAGTTCGCCGGGTCAGCTAGTCTTCAATAAAATACGAAATGAAAGAAGCATAAAAACTATCAAAATTTACGAAGCTCTTAGAAAGAAAGAAAGAAGATTTCAAAATTAACATAACAATTTCTGATCTACTGCTGAACATCAGTTTTCTGTAAGGCCAATGGAGTGACCACTCAAGTCGGCTCAAGCGTACGTTTTTTCTACACCCTATAAGGAACCTACCTGCCAAATTTCAAGTTTGTAGGTGTTATAGTTTCTGAGATTTCGTGATTAATAAGTGAGTGGTATTTCGCTTTTATATATATAGACAGATTCATTCTTTCATGATTCTTTCTTTACCATAGAAGAAATAAATTCAACAAATGCAAATTGAACATGTATAGTAGGCCAGTGACTTTAAACGGCTGAATTAAAACTAAATACGTTTGAACAAGTCTACAATAATATGCGGTAATTAATGAAAGTGCTGTTATGTTCACTTTCATTATTCATTACGATGCAGTATCGTGTATTTAATGAGTGCGCGTCTTCAATCTTTATATTTGTTTAATCAAAACAATCTTTGGATAAATAAATTGTTTTTTTTTTAATCTCTTTTATTTGTCCGTTTATTATTCAAGAATTTATTGCAACTGTGGAGTGACTTGATGGCTTGTTTGCTCCATTTCTTTCTTTGAGTCTTTTTCCCAAACTGGGTTTGTGTCGGAGTCTACTACAATATGGTTGAATTAGACCACAGAATAATAAATAGTACTGTCGTAGTAATAACCAACACGTAATATTCAACTTATTAACCCGCAACGCGGCTAGCGTGCGAGCCGAGCGCAGAGTGGCAACGATTGCCACATAGTTCTTCCCGGGAGGCGCTCGGCGAAATAAACCTAAACTGAGAAGTGAAACCCCCCTGATTAGACTTTGTTCGTGACGCGGGTGCCATCAGATCTTCACAACTCGAGCACTAGGCAATATCGAAATTCCGTAGAGAGATTGTTTTTTTTTAATATATTTGTGCTGCCAAAATGACTCTGCCCTGCCTGATGGAAAGCACACGCAGAATCCAAGAGTGGTGGTCACCGTCCTCAATGCGAACAAGGACATTTTTTTTTATATTTTATTTGTGTATAATATATGATTATATTTGGTCTGTATATCTTTTTGTTTGTGATTCCCTTTATTTATATTTTTTTCTCTATCTCTTAATGTAATTTCGATATGAATCTTGTGTTTAAATTGAAGTTATTATTATGGTTGTCATACTTTTTAGTGCTCTAACCATCAGTACCAAATTGCCAGAAATGATAGTGGGACAACTGGAATCGAAGACGAATCACGGGCTCTCTCCGAGGCAAGGTGTTAATGAGTTAAGAATGGTTAACAGACCTTTAGTTAAGAATGGTTGTACCGTGGGAGAGCCACGCTCCGGCATGAAAGGGCCTGTTCGACCGGAGTGATACCACGGCCTCCCAGAAAACCGGTGTGAAACAGCGCTGGCGCTGTGTTTCACCGAGTGAGTGAGGATACCAGAGGGCCATACCCCAAACCCTCCCCCCATCCCCCTCCCCATCCCCCTCCCCATCCCCCTCCCCATCCCCCTCCCCATCCCCCAAAGGCCAGCAACGCATTTGTGACGCCTCTAGTATTGAGGGTGTCCATGGGCGGCGGTAATCGTTTACCATCAGGCGATACGTCAGCTCGTTTGCCCCCTATTCCATAAAAAACAAACAGACAACAATTCTAAAATGTGTTGTTTTTAGTTCTAAAACTTTAATAAAAACCCCATTCATTGGTTTTTTTAGGGTTCCATGCCAAAGTCAAAAAACGGAACCCTTATAGATTCGTCATGTCTGTCCGTCCGTCCGTCTGTCTGTCTGTCCGTCCGTATGTCACAGCCACTTTATTCCAAAACTATAAGCACTATACTGTTAAAACTTGGTAAGTAGATGTATTCTGTGAACCGCATTAATATTTTCACACAATAATAATAAAAAAAACAATAAATTTTGGGGATCCTGAAACTCAAATAATTTTTTTCATCAAACCCATACGTGTGGGGTAAATTGACATTGAGGTTTCTAATATCATTTTTTTCTAAAATGAATAGTTTGCTCGAGAGACACTTCCAAAGCGGTAAAATGTGTGTCTCCCCCCCTGTACCTTCTAAAATAAGAGAATCATAAAACTAAAAAAAATATATGATGTACATTACCATGGAAACTTCCACCGAAAATTGGTTTGAACGAAATCTAGTAAGTCGTTTTTTTTAATACGTCATAAATCGTGAACCGCAATTTATCGATCAAAGTTACAACGAACTACAAGAACTTTTATATTATGTTTCTTGCTGCTTCGGAACCCTTCATGGGCGAGTCCAACTCGCACTTGGCCGCTTTTTCTTCAATATCTTTGATGTACAGACGTTAACCTTTTACAGTTTTATTATACGTACAGATAATGTACATGTAAAAGGTGTAAACTGATTGTTTGTTTACTGACATATTGGTTTACTCACGCCCGGTTTATGAGTTTAAAGGGTTTGTTAACTCCGAATTGTTTTTCAATACAAATGAGTTAATTACTGACGGTTTTAAAAATACGTTGCCGTTTTTATGGTTGCTGAGCGGACAATTGAGCCTCATTAATACGAATATATTATGAGCATATATTTGAAAAGTTATGTGTGGTGACAGGTTAAGAATTTGGAGTGTCACAACTTCTATTCATCCTGTGGGTATCATAAGAGCCTATTAAGGTAGCAAACTATGGGCAGTAGCACTTCAAAGAGAAGGACAATTTGACACAAAACCTATACCAACTCGTCTGCCCAGCGAGGTATAGAAGTAGTTTACTAGTTTTGACCTGCGTATAAATCTGTTATCGGGGTGGAAAGTCACCTATGTTAATCACTGATAAGGTAACTTTCCAATGGTGAAAGAATTTTCAGAATCGATTTAGTGGTTTAAGCGTGAACGTATTAGTTAAGATTATTATGAATATTCCAACGTATACGTCAGAATAATTTATTCAACAGTACGCCGCCTTATAGTCTACTTTCTACAGTGTACGATTATTAAGTATGTGTATTATGTACTAGTACTTATATTTATTAGTATATTATTATTAATGTTAGTTAGTTTAATATCAATTGTATCTAAGCCTGTTGCTAATTACAACTGCAACCTCAATGCACCTACCTTATCAGATCTGTACACCCCCAAAGGTTGGGTGGTAGAGAATGCCCTGGGCATTAAAACCGCCGATGTACTTACTCAAGTTGTAAATAAATAAATATAGGTTCAAGTAACATAATACTTTTATTGAAAACAAATGAAATAGAATCCTAAAAAATAAAAACAGTTTCTAAAGACAAAACTATGGATTCGAAATTCCAATTTATGAATTTAAAACAATACAAAGTATTGCACGGGAGACATTTTTAATTTTGAAATAGCTTCCGAACTATATCTGTGAATTTGATAAAGGAAAATTGTTGAAAGTAGAACGAATGCCTGCGTAATGTTATTACATTTTAATTACAAAACGCTGTGGCCTGAATCTGGTATTGATTTGAACATATTGCCCCGTTATTCGTCTAGTTAGTGACTAGTTATTGTCTGTGGTAGTGCTAGTGACTAGACCACACCTAGTCACTACCACAGACAACAACTAGTCACTAACAATTAGCCTCTAGTGGTTAGTGATGACTGCTAAGGCAAAGGTTCGATTCCCAACCAGGATAAATCCGTGATGAACACAATAATTTGTCTTGTAGTTGGGTGTAATTGTATTTATCAATATATTTAGAAATATATACAAATGTATGTTAATCAGCAGTGTGGTTAACATAGTACAGGTATTAACTAGTTTGAGATCTAGTATCTAGTCATCTAGGCTGTTAGTCCAGTGGTTAGAAACCCTGACTGCTAAGCGGAAAATAGTGGGGTCGATTTCTAACCGTCCCAAATTATGGTGGGTCCATTCGTTATTGTGTTTTTTTTGTGAAATACAAATATATTAATTCATCCAAGTTAGGTGCTGGTCTAGGTAGTCAAATCAAATTACTTGAAAAATAAAATCATCTCATCTTCTTTGCCTTTATTAAAACATTTTCAGTTAACACGTTAGAAGAGTCAAAAAACACAACCATTCACTACACTGCTTTGGAGTACGTAAATTGAAAAATCATACTTACTTATGGGTGTACGCCGCAAGCGGCGTCTTTGATTTTTCGTTGACAAAAAGCACATGCGACGGCGCAGCGGCGGCGCGATCAAAGCGACCGTATCTAAGCGAATGGACTATAATGAGAATGATCGTCTGCTGTGTGTTGACCTGTGGCCTGACTGACCGATCAATGCACAGCGAAAACCGCTGGGTCTAGAAGCGTGAATTTAAAAAAAAATATTCTCGGGTGCCGTTGGCTTAAGAAGGATGTTGTTAAAGGTTCAAGAAGTGAGGCGGCAGCAAATAAATTATTATATCTTCAGTAAAAAAATAATGTATTTTCAATCGATATTATAAATCAAAGAAATCCACATCATTTTCTTAAAAAAGCAAATCATCACCTGCTTAACTACAAAGTAAACAAAAATACGTCAAACATTTAATATCCCGCCTGCCACCTGCATTACACCTGACGTACAAAATGAAACGATAAAATTTCAGAAAAATAGGATTTCATTCAGTGACCGATTCGTTTGCCGGCCGAGTGCGTCCCCCTACCTCTGTCCGCCTCGCCCGGGCTTGTCTGGACACGGCCATCCACCCATTCGATGTTTGAAATAAGGCTACAGACATAGGGTTGGCACATCACATCTATTAATACAGAGATATAAGATGTTATAGTTGAGACTACTATTGAATCATTTTTGGTAACGTCACTTTGAAAAACTAGAATGTCACTTTGACATTTAGTTGTTTTCTTTTGTGTTGTAATTTCAACGACTTTGATATAAACTGATTATAATGCGGACACCGCAAATGATGTTATAATATATGTATATTTAATACGTGAGGTAAAAACTTAGTACCTACCCCTTTAATTCTGCACGTTTGGCCTAGTGGTTTAACGGTCACCACGCCGTTTCCTACTTCGCCAAGTGTCGTAGGTTTAAATCCCACGTAGGTCAACACTTTTCACGTGATCCACAAATTGTTGTTCTGAGTCTGGGTGTTCTTTGTGTCCGTTTCATGTATGTTTGTAACGTGTAAGGTCCCCCGCGACACAGGATTCATTCCTAGTGCGGGAGTTGTCTTTTTAATTAAACTATTTAAATAAACAATTATCTACTGTTGTGAGTTCGTATTAAGATTATTATTTCTCTAGCTTGTTAGCATCTTTCTTAGGTATTATGTAATTCTATTTATTAAAGTATGTAAGCTTATACCCTGGAAGAGCCATGGTTCAGCACACATAATCTGGTTCGATTTGACAAGAAGGGGGTGTTAAACCTTTTGTTCCTTTTCAACGAATGAGTTAGATTACTATAGGCCCAGTACTTCCCTCTTTTCCCTAATTCGGGGAAGGTGGAAAGGAAATACAAAAGGTGGCAACTCTTGAGTTATATTTGTCCAGGGTCGGTTCCATTAGTCTTTGATTATTCCATTCGTTTAGTATCATACTCATAACATAACCATACTAAGTTAATGATTTTCATGTTGTAAGAGGCGGCTCGACCGGGGCGGTACTACCCTCGCACAGAAAATCAACGTAAAATTACAGCGATCGTGCTGTCGTGTTTCGTTGGTGAGTGCGAGACCGGAGGCCCAATGATGCAGAAGCATCACTAGGCCGCCATGGTGTGGGTCACCATGCTGCATTGTCTGCATTCGCAGCATAGTGACCATCACTCTTGGATTCTGCTTATGCTTTCCATCAGGCAGAGTAGAGTCATTTTGGCAGGGCCAAATATAAAAAAAAGACTTAGTTTTGAAGGTGACTTAGTGCGTCTCACCGTCAATGCCAATTTCCTATAAAGCTTGACTCTCAAAGACGCTGGACTCTCAAAAGATGCTAGTGTCTTACCATTAGATGACCCACTTGTTCCTTTTTTAAATGAAATGATTTATTTCACATAAATAGAGTACATTACGGGTGTTTTTACAATGTGAACTTTAGAGATCTTCTTTGACTAATACTTTCTGAGTGACAAATTTCAACAATAATCATCACCAACAGCTCTTCTCTTTACAATCAACTTCTGGACATAGGAGTCTTCTCAGAGGCTACAATACCACGCTGGTGCAAAGGGGTTTGTATTGGGTTTGCTTCATGTTTTCCTACTCTTTGCAGCGATGTTTGTCCTGCGTTTGTTGCCTCAGTAGCTCCTTACACATATACAAATTTGTACACATGACACCCATGGGACGAATAACGGTGCTCACACTCCGTATTTTCATCCATCGGACAATTCCAACAAACTTTACAAACATTTGAAGAAAAATTCTAAGTAATTGTTCGCACTAAACGTAATGCGTGTCCTTGAGACGAAAAAACCTTGTATTTTTTTTATCAAATTACTTTAAGTTGGCAGCCCTATTCGACAGCCAGTAAAATGAAATTGGCGGGATTACGTATAGAAATGAATTTACATGCTGTCCTAGAATTGAAGATAACTGGCCGTGACTTTGAGCTCGATGTAGACATCAACGGAACCCGAGATTTGGTTTATTTAATCTTGTAATGATCTAATCTAAGCTTTATTCTTTTGACGTTACAATAAAGCTCTCTATGATTATATTATATTTTATATGCATTACATGCTTTTGTTAAATATTAGTTTATAAACTTGACGTCATATTAAGATGGTATTTGAAATTGGACTTCCTATTATTTGCCAAGCTTTAGAACTATTCTTGTTCTATGTATTTTAGTTGATTTGAAATTCAGGCAAATTTCAACTTTATTGCAGTGCTACATGATCTTTTCAACTTTTATAAATTGGTTGTTCTGTTATTAGTTGATAGCTGATTCCCTTAAAATGTTCTTTTTATCATTATAACTTCGACAAAGAAATAAATGAACTAAAATAATATAAACATAATAAAATTGTAAACTATGAACCAGGTTACAAAACGAATCATAAAACTTCGTATACACATGAAGCACCTACATGTAACTAGAACAAAACATCAATTTTTTGTCGTGAAAATCAAAACCCAACAGAAGATTTTACTAGCCGGACCGTGTGACGTAACAAAGACTCCGAAATACAGGCTTAATGTCATGATGTCAGTAGTTTAGTTGCTATAAGAGGCATAGCAGTGCCAGTTGTGTCCTTTATACGACTTCGAGTTTTATTGCCAATAAAGTGACCGCTACGATACATTTAAATCAGTTGGATTTTAGTTGCCGAAATGTATTTGGAATATAAATTTTACTAGTTAACTGCTGTTGGTTTGAAGCCCCAACGAATTTCAACTTGACTTCGATACTTAATGTCCTCTTAATATAGTCAATTGTGCGACTACTTCTGTATCTCCCTAAAGGAGTTAATTGCCCCCGTTTTTGATAGATTTTTTATTGATGTTCGGCCTTTTTTGGATATGTTATATAGCCCATATCTAGGAGGATATATCCAACACTAAAAAAATGTTTTAATTCGAACCGGTAGTTCCCGTGATAGACACGTAAACAAACAAACTAACTCTTTAACTCTAAAATATTAGTGTATCGTTTATGTAGGTATCCATGAAATCTGAAATATCATGGTCCGCGTCCTCCCAGAGTAGCTTAGATCAACCCTCTGAGTGATTTTAAGTGGGAACACCACATAGAGTCCCCAAGAAGTCCGCAATCCGAAAGGATTTCCACCACGTCAACAAAAAAAAAATGGTTGTCTGTAAAGTCTGTTTACGGACGATAGTTTAACATCATAACGAAACATTGATGAAATGATGAGAGATAGATGCCGCATCTATCTCTCGCTTGCACTTTAAGACTTAAATGGAACGCCTCAGATCGAGGTAACGCCGCATAAGTCATGTTTTTTCATGTGTGCAGCCGGCTCCATCGAATTATAAGACGTTGTCACGTCAAAAAATAATTCAGACCTGCCTTTTAAAGGGTATACTTTAAACCAAAGTTATCCAAACATGTTATAAGCTTATATGTTCTTCGCTTATCATGCATACCCCTTGTCTACCGAACTTTAAACGACAAACACGAACGATAGATCCGACTTAAGCAATGTTTGATTTGACTTCCCACATCCCCTGGGCCACAAAACAAACGCAGGGGATCAGGTTTGAGAAATGTTCGACCCCCTTATTCCATAGGCTGCATACACCCATGTTTGTATATGTCTACTGATCAGTTGACATTAAACCTGGTGATTATGGTGTTATTTTGTTTATATTAGAGTGGTCCCCTGGATTCCTTAGATTTGCAATTGAACTTGATAGGTACCGGCTGCAATTAGGCCCAAGGATTTTCATCATCATCATCAGCCTATCGCAGTCCACTGCTGGACATAGGCCTCTCCAATTGCACGCCATAAGGATTTTAATTTAATGTTATTAAAAAGGGTGCATTAAGTACTAAATTCGATTTCAATAATTGCAAACTTTTTTTCAATTGTATGTTTATGCACAAAGCTGTTATAAATACCCTTGTTATCTATGTTTTGAAGTTACTAAATAATGGACTGTCTATCTCTTTTAATTTTCTCCAAATTAGTTTGTTTGCAGCGAAATGTAATTTTCCTTCCTTTTTACTCAGTTACTTTTCTTTGCCATTCTTATCGCGTTTCTCCCCTTAACAACTTGAACATTTTGTAGTCTATATACTATACATAGAATATGTAGTTTATAATATATGAAACACTGCAATGTAGCATTGCCCTAATATCCAGTTGACAATGACATATTACGGGAAGCCGCAGTAAATAAAGCCGGTTATTGTACATTTTGAAGGGTGCATTTATCACCTAAATTTTAGACTAGAACGGGTTGATTTATGTTTGGTTCTAAATTGCATTTTGAGGTTAGAATTATATGAGATATTATTGTATTGTTTTGGAGTGTTTGCAAATACACACATCAAAAGTGTCTAGGGATCAACATATGTGTCTAGGGATCAACATATGTGTCTAGGGATCAACATATATTTTGCAATAACTTTTCTCCTGATTGATATTAATTAAAATTTTCTTTAAGGATTCATCAAATAAAGTGTTTTCGTTTGTCACAGTAACGATAAACCAAGTCACCTTTGCATTAATAAAGAAATTTGCCATTTTCCTAATAAAAGGATTTTTGACATTTGAACCACTAACATTAAAGTTCGAAAAAAAGACTGAAATAACAGTTTTCTTTAAAATTTTATTAGGTAACTTAAACAATTAATAATCCGTGTTTCTACCGCGAACACTAACACAAGAACATCGGTTTGGCATACTCAAAATGAGTTCATCCAAATCACGCTGTGGAATGGCCGCCCATGTTCGTTGCAACAACAAAAAAAGGTCTTCTTGCGACTGGATACCCTCCATATTCGGCAGAGCTCTTCTCTGTAGCATATCCCATGCATGCTCAATCGGGTTCAAGTCTGGCGACTGAGCAGGCCAGGGCCAAAGCCACATCTCAATCTCAAGAAATCCGCATAAAAATGCTTGATCCCTAGACACTTTTGATGTGTGTATTTAATGTTAAGTAGAATTGATAGTGAATTTGGCTCGAAGGACCATGTTGTGTAATATGTGATTAATTTTGTTATTCTTCCGTGTAAGAGTAAATGAAGACTGGTAAACATACATAAGTAAATTACGATTTTCTGTACAAATCATCGCACCTGAAGCTCCATTATTTTTTTCATTTGATACTACTTGTGCAAATAAAATTGCACAATGGCGGCCTTACTGCCCCGGATATTATTTCAAAGTCTACTTGAGGATATAAATAAGTAACTAGGTGCACTATATTTGAGTGAAAGACTCAAAGAATGGCAATACACTAATGTCTTTTGAATTGCACGTGTACATAAGCTACGGTAATCACTTAACATCAGTTGACCAGTCTGTTCATTTGTTTCCTATACCATAAAAAATGTAACATTTTAGAAATACACTTCAAGATGTTTTACATAAACATTTATAAATTACAAAACATTTTCCACAATTCCCAAGCATTTTACAACAATTTAAAATAACGACCCACAAAATATACAGCCTTGGAATGTCGCCAGAGAACCGGTCCCCACGCCCGGATAATCCAATGCACTTCGCTGCTTATTAACCGGGCCACTGCGTCCGGATATCCGGCTAGATAAGTCCACGCGGATAAAATTTAGCCAACGGCTGTACATTTGACATAATCAAAGTTGGATTAGTCTCAATCGTTTTCCAATATCTTCGTAATTTGTTTTGGTTTGTGGTATCACCATGGAGTAAAAGGGATATTAATATAGAACTAGATTTTACCCGCAGGTTCTTCCCTTATGTATGTCGGCTATCGTGGCAAAGAGCAGCATATGTCCTGAAGAATCAAACTATCTCCATATCGGCGATGGCGCATTGATTTAGCCGTAAAATACTCTACTTTCGAATCTATACTTAAAATAAATATGTAACAGGTCCAATTCTGTACATTAAAGATGTTTTGAAAATTTTTTTTGGAGGGTTTCAGTATTTATAATCGATACTGAAGCCAAAACTGTAATTTTTTTCATTTTTGTCCTTCTGTCTGTATCTTGGACGCGCATCATGCCGAAACTACTTAACGGATTCAAATAAAACTTGGCATGATTTGAGTTCATACTACGAGGTAGGACATAGGATACTTTTTATCCCCAAAATTCAGCACAGTTTCCTGGAGAGAAGGGATGAAAGTCAAAATATGTAGGTACTTAGTTGTAATTCAATAACACATAGTCCGATTTCATTCATTCTGTTTTTGCTAGAAAGAAAAAAAAATGTAACAGGAAAAGTGTTTTTTTTGTCCGCGACTGTACACTGCCTGTGGGAAGCTGAGACAGATATGTAAATATGGCGGTACGAAGTTCGCCGGGTCAGCTAGTTTACAATATTACTGGGCAGGGTGCAAATGAGCAGTCAGATCACTAGATGGTAGGTAAGTGAATATATATAAACTTTCGTATACGTTACTACTGTATCCTAATGTTAAGTCGAATGTTACTTCTCTACCGTGGGGTGAGATCCTGGTGATCTCTCTCTATAACAGGTCTATACCTATAACTATAAATTCTCAAAATTTAAAAAAACCCCCGATACCTTAGTTCCCTTTAAAAAGTAAAAAACACGTTATGCGCTTTCATTTGAGACCCCACTCGATGATATTTTTGCAGACATTCGGTTACTCTTCCCCACTTTCACCCCCATAACTTTTCAACGGCTCAACCGATTTTCATGAAACATGTCTAAGAACACTCGCACGTAACTCACCTTCATACAAGAAAACTAAATTGAAATCGCTTCATCCGTTCGGGAGCTACGGTGCCACAGACAGATAGACAGACAGACAGACACGTGAAACTTATAACACCCCTCTTTTTGGTCGGGGGTTAAAAATAGAAACCAGCTCCGTACATACACTAGACTGCAAATAAACTGTATTTACGTAAAGTTCAACTCATTATCTTGCATATCTTATCTTATATCTTATCTTATACATATATCAAAATCAATTGCTGTTCGTTTGTCTCACTAAAACTCGAGAACGGCTGGGCCGATTCAGCTGATTTTGGTTTTGAAATGTTTGTAGTCCAGGGAAGGTTTAAACGGTGAAAAATTAAAAATAACTTGAAACTTCAAATGTCACGTGTACGAAGTAGCGGGCACAGCTAGTATATAATAAATTATTATTAATATCGAAACCATAGGGCACTGATTTGTCGTTTAAGCCCTCTACTTCTCAGAATCTGGTGAAGGAGATAGAGCTCGGGAATCTGATAACCTCATTCATAAATGTATACCTGTACTAAGATGTATACTTCAATATTAAGTTAGAACTGATAAACAAAACAAATACAATTTGTTCAACGACCTCAATCTGTCTAAATCCTCCATTTATCCTACAATTTGAAACTATAACAGAATTAAATTGAAGACGCTGTAACAGATTGGATGCTGGAGAGTCGATCAGCGAAGTGCTCGGAATATCGACGGAATTTAGCGAACGGTCAACGGTTCAAGAGTATTGGGTGGGGTGTTATTGACAGCGGAAACTAGGTTTTTTAGGTGAGATATTTTGCATTGTACCGAGAATGCAATAACGTTGGATTTGTTAGGTTTATTACTACAACTAGGTACAATGGAAGACTTTATCACTCTTGGTTTTGTCTAAATTCATACGTAGGACGATGCTGTACAGCCAGGTCGTTCAGCTTCTGATATAGGTCATATAGCGTTTCTGCCATGATGACGATGCTTTTATTAGCTTCCTCTTTATGTTTTTTTAACCGACTTCAAAAAAGGAGAAGGTTGTCATTCGACTGTATTTTTTATGTTTGGTCCCATTTCAATTTGGTCCAGTTCTTAAAGTCGGTTTTTTTTGTTCATATTTTTGATTATTTGTGAGCATGTTTTTAAATTTCTTTAAACCACATTTATTTAACACGTTTTTGCATGGGACAATACTGTGTGATCCACAAATATGTAGTTGTTCAGAGTCTGTGTGTCTTCTATATCTGTTTTATGTATGTTTGTAAAGTCTCTTGCGACACAGGACTTATTCCTAGTGCTGGGTCATCTGTTATTTTTTTTCCTTAAAGACAACTCCCGTCTTTTGAGAAAATAAAAAACAGATATTCCAACTGCTCCTTCCCCCTGGTTGGCGTCATAATGTCACACGTTAGTTCAATTCCAAATTAAATAAGGAAAAGGCAGGATGATATTGAAAATAAAATTTCCAAATCACAATTAAAAATACTACATTAAGGTTGGAACTCCATTGCAACTGAAACAGTAAAATAAATTCGCCATTATTTTCAGCTGCAACTAGCAACATTCTGTCCTCTGTCGGCTTTTATATTCAAAACGCGGGTAGTTCGCTAAATTACTAGATTTTATTCACTGAAAATGAAGAGTTTTATTCCTTTGTAAATTGGAAATTCTAGAAATTGCTAGAATAGTTTCGTGCGGAGAAAACTGAATTGCTTTTAGGTACAGAATGATGGTTTTCACGAAAACAGCCAAGTTCGCGTCGAGTCAGCAATGTAGCAAGCCATAAAGTTTATTACCTTTTTCAAAATGTTGTATTTGCACAGATATATAGTGTCAAGGAAAGTGTTAAGCTATTTTCCCCTTGCTTTTCAACTATACGGTTAAGACCGAAATCCTATAATCCTGGGTTTTGGGACTCTTTAGTTACAGGTCTTCATTGGAAGTGATGGTCTCTTAGTATCAAATAACCGTATCGTATGACGTAATAGACACTCTCTCCATGTTTTTGAAATATACAGAGTCCTTTGTGAGTCCAAAGCGAGGTTTTTGGAACCAGAATATGTGTTAGTTTCTGTAAGCCAACTGTTTAAAGTCAAATTACTGATGTAGAACTTTGTAACTGTGCATCAGGTCTCTGGTTCAATTTTCGGGTCGGACCAAATATTTGTATGATTTGCAATTCGTTTCGGAGTTTTCTATTTATAATACGTATATATTGACAAAAAAAAAACAGTATATATGTAGTTATATCAGTTGTCTAGTAGCCATATTACAAGCTTTACTTTGCATAGAACTAAATGGCATTGTGTGCGAAATATTACTTATAATTATGTTAGAGTGGGTGTTAGGTCGAGGTTCTAATGCGTTTGGCGTATAAAACTCCTTTCTGTGCGTCGCTTTCACATGCGTTTTCCTGTATTTTTCCTACCTATTTTCAGGCCTATTTTCCGGTATGTAGTTGCCACTCTAGAACTTTCTTTTGACTGCACGGTTGGTTGGTTTAAGCAGTCGCCACGCGCCGCTTCCTACTTTGCCAAGTGTTGTGGGTTCAAATCAAACATGCGGGGTTAGGCCTCCGGTATCCTCACTCACTCGATGAAACACAGCGCAAGGTATCACTGCGGCCGAGCCGGCTTATTCATGCCGAAACGTGGCTCTCCCACGGTCGATTTGGCAAATCTTCGTGTAAAAATGCTCAGAAACTTGTCTAGGGCAAGTTTATCGGCAAGAAAATTTACCAAAGACCTATCTAAAATCAACCTGTTTGCAAACCTTGATAGTATACAACCAGTCCGTCTTTAACAACCCTAAAGGTGAATATCGATTAGATAAAGGTTCCTTAAACAGTTCCGTACCCTTCGGCTTATAGTCCTAAGTAAACTAGCTCCGTGTGTATAAATGAGGTAGCTTGTGATAGGTATGTTCGTAATCAATCAATAATTTAAAAAGTTAAATAGTTTAGTATAGCCTATAAATAATAATAGCGTTTTATGTATGTATGTTCCACCGAGTGCCTAAATCACGCATTTAGGTGAGGCGCGTTAGAGACTCACCCAGTAGTTACCCGAGGGTAACCACGAGGAACACCCTATTCCTGTTGGTTACCACACAGTAGAGATCGCATCAGGTATCGATATTAATAAAAAAACACATTCCATTCGTTTTATTAATAACTAGCTGAACCCCACGGTGTAACCCTCGGTTATTGCCGTACCGCAGGTAACGCCACGGGGCGAAGCTAGTCTAAAAAAGTAGCCTAAGTTACTCCTTATATCATCAGCTACCTATCAGTGATAGTCCCGTCAAAATCAGTTCAGCCGTTCCAGAGATTAGCCGGAACAAACAGACAGACAGACAAAAATCGAAAAAAATGTTATTTGGCATATGTATCGTGTATACATACATATGTATTTAATAAAAAGCGGTTATTTAATATTACAAACAGACACTCCAATTTTATTTATTTATATAGATGTATAGATAATTACAAATGAAAAGAAAAAAACTGAACTGAATTTAATCAATTAAGTGTCAATACATTAGTAGGTAATAATGGCCCAGCCGGCCCAGGTAACATAGGCTTCATAAATTTTATTAAAAGTTTTTACGCAGTCGGGTAATAGTTTTTAAACGATCTTTTTTTTATATATGACCCTGCCAAAATGACTCTACTCTGCCTGATGGAAAGCATAAGCAGAATCCAAGAGTGGTGGTCACCATATGTTCAATCCTCTCTCCAATGTTGCGTTCACCTTGGGAAAATTGAGATTTCTTAGGGCCCATCAATAAGCCATTCAATCGCTAACCATGTCACTGGAAAGAGCAATGAATGACGGCGTTTCACCGTGTTCTTATTCTAACTAATGTAATCAAGCACTTACTGGAGATGCGTGATGTCCTTGATCTTGTCGGCCGTTGATGGGGTACCCCACTGCGGCTTGTCTTGGTACGTTCACACATACATGCTCCAAGTGCTGTACACCTCCAAGGTATTCCTAAATGCTTGCGGGCTCCCGAAATCTCGTAATTACAAGACACCCGATTCAGCTATCACGGATCGCGCCTATGACGTGACTAGAAAAACTCGCGAGTCCAAATCAGACCAATCATAACGGTAAACCACTAAAGGGACCGGGTTGAATTAACAATTAGCTAAATTACAATTAAAACGGTTCCTAAAACGAGAATCGTCGACCGTTTACAACAAGCGTCTCAATAGTACTATCTGTCAACGTCAAAACGTCAAACAAGAAAAATGACAATCAAAAATGTTGCCATTACAATGACGTTAAATTTCTAACACCATACTCATTGCGAATGCAGACAACGCAACAATGCAGCATGGTGACCCACACTATGGCGGCCTAGTGATGCTTCTGCAGCATTAGGCCTCAGCTCTCGCAATCACCAACGAAACACGACAGCACGAATGCTGTTATTTTCGTAGATCTTCTGTGCGAGGGTAGTACCGCCCCGGTCGAGCCGGTTCAACCGTGCTGAAATCAGCGTGGCTCAACTACCTTTATAGGATATCTTGTTAGGATTTATTATAAAATTTAAGGTTTTTATCTAGAAACTTTACTTTTTATTATTCCTGATTCTGTGGTGATAATTAGATTGCTGATAAACATGCTTATATATCCTAAATACATACATAATATAGGTGAATTATTACACCCAGACACATGATAAATTATCGTTTGCATCATACAAAATTTGTCCTAAATGAGAATCGCTTTACTCGATCAACAGGCAAATAAAATAGTCATACGACATTTATATAATTCAAACCAGCAACCTCTGACGTATTTAATTAAATTTAGATTGGATTTGTATTCCACATAATTAACTGAAATTTCACATTGATATTAATTGAACTGAATAAGAGTAATTGATTAAATATCGGATTGACTTTGAAAGATAGGCTACTTTTTACCACGATAACTGAGATACACGCGCGTGGAGCCGCGGCCAAAATCTAGTACATTATATTCCACCACAAACCCCCGATCTCAATAAACAATAACCTCCAACATCAGCGATTTAAAATCAACCCTAACACTACCCAAATAGTTTTATAAACTGACGATCCCGATACCCAGCGATAATCCCACGCCCACGGTCCCAACGTTGGGCATGTAAACACATTACGTACGGGTCTACCGACACTATTACCATGGAAATGTCGGTTGGCCATACCTAGGCGGACGCCTATCACACCGAAGCGTAACGTAATGCGGGATTTAATCTGTGCGAATCTGAGTAACTGAGGGAATTTTTGCACAAAAAATAAAGGTGTATCAAAAAATACGCTTTGATTTAAGTGAACCCCTCTAAATTGCACTATTGCTCTGCTATGCTGCTATGTCCGTTTTCTATAAAATTGTCTACCCATATTTCCTATTTTACCTGTTTATAAACTTCAAGTACATATTCATAGGTGTATTGTATTTATATAGAAAAATTTGTTCTACAACACGTAGTGACTTAAAATATTTTAGCTTTAGGTACTTGTCTTTCTTCACATTTCACTTACATACTCAAAGTATTATAAGCCGGAGACCGGAGATCCAATGATACAGACGCATCCTAATAGGCCGTTATAGTGTGGAGCACCGTGCTGCATTGTTGCATTGTCTGCATTCACAATGAGTATGGTGTGCAATACTCTTGGATTCTGCTCATGCTTTCCATCCAAAGTGACTCTACTCTGCCTGAATAGAGTCAATTTGGCAGCATATAAAAAACACATACTTTTCTACACGCTGTTGATTAAAAATGCGTTCCAAAATTTCTTCTCTCATATGTATGATTCCATGATCGAGACTATTACAAATTTTACAGATGTGGGCACTACGGTGTGAATGTCAGTATAATGCTCTTGTACAGAGAACCTTTATCCGATAACTTACATGTAGATATATAATAAAGATCTTTTATTTTGAAAGTCTTGTATATTTGTAACTTGTTTGAAATAATAGTAGTGACGTAACATGCGTAATTTCATTTTGAATTAAAAATAACATATGAAATATAGTTTAAAAAAACAAAATGTCAGTTTTCAAACATACAGGTGTAGCTATTAAAAGCGTGTTAAAATAAACCTCATGTAATAATTTACAAGGTAGTAAAGTCACGCTGATTTCAGCACGGACGGGTCGCCTCGACCAGGGCGGACCCTCGCATAGAAGACCAACCTAAAATGATAGCATTCGTGCTTACGTGTTTCGTTGGTGAGTGCGAGACCGGAGGCCCAATGATGCAGAATCATCTCTATAAGACGCCATAGTGTGCGTCGCCATGCTGTATTGTTGCTTTGTCTTGCTGATTAACGAGTATGATGACCAATACTCTTGGATTCCACATATGCTTTGAATCGGGCAGAGTAGAGTCACTTTGGCTCATACTTAAAAATAATTACATAGGAGAAAATCGCATCAAAATTTGTAAAGACACTCCTGAGATTAGCGCACACGAAGACACTGACAAAGAGATGGACAGGCAAACATTCTAAATACTACATATAGTCTACATAGATGATAATATTAAAGAACATGAGGAACATATTTCTCCTCAGCTCATCACAATTAATTGCTAAAATAATTGGGTCAAAATCTACCCTTAGGACGCACGGGCAAGCTTCGATGACTTTCAGATCCCGTGTTAGGGATTAATTATACCTGAAACAATATTGGTTCGTCCCGATCACCGATTTATTTATTGATACAGTTAAACTCAAAATAAACACATGTAAAAACTTCGCAGAGCTGGGGATAAATGATGAGTTTATCGCACAAGAAAACAATTAATTTTTAAAAGAGCAATTCACTTATTTTTTTATGAGATTCAACCTGGAGTTTTTTTTTTTAATGTTTGGCCCTGCCAAAATGACTCTACTCTGCCTGATGGAAAGCATAAGCAGAATCCAAGAGTTGTGGTCACCATACTGCGGAGGCAGACAATGCAACAAAGCAGCATGGCGACCCACACCATGGCGGCCTAGTGATGCTTCTGCATGATTGGGCCTCCGGTCTCGCACTCACCAACGAAACACGACAGTACGATCGCTGACATTTTACGTTAATATTCTTTGCGAGGGTAGTACCGCCCCGGTGGAGCCGGCACGTTAAGCGGTCGGTCCCGGTTGTTATAAATATCTATGGCAATCGTTATTAGAAAGTCAGTACCCTCAAATATGTATACTAACAACTAGAATTCAGTTCACCTCAGGGTTGCGGAGGTCTGATACCAGTCGCTCCGTTCAAAAACTGATATTCAGGTAAAACCGGTTGAACTAGTAGGTGATCCCTAATAATCTAGGTAATACTAAAGGCTAGGCTGAGGCGCACATGGCCCAGTTGCACTCAGTGATTAGAAACAATCACCGATGGTAAGCAATGACGACGCGGTCAGTACCTGGAAGGGTGACCGCTGGTAGCATGATACCATAAGCGTCTCAGTGATTCGGAGGTCACGTTAAGCAGTCGGTCCCGGTTGTTATCATATGATAACAGTCGTGAAGATTAGTTGGAGGCCCTTGGGCGGCTTAAAAACATCCAACAGCAAGATTACGTAGCCACAACGTTGTCTCCCCAACCCGCACTCGGCCAGCGTGGTGACGTATGGCCCTAACCCTCTCCTGAGAGGAGGACGTTATGGGTTGTTGATGAAAGGCTAGGAAGATGAGGGGCAAACGACGGGGAAAGCGACTTCCGAAGAGCAGATGTGCGTGGGCGATGATAGCCACTTTCCATAAGGTAACCCTTAAGCCCCCCAATAATAATGTTCTCCTAGCCGATTAGTCTCAACGGAGACCAGCCAATTACGCAGGACATATTATAGTGCACAAGTGTGTGCGCAAATACAGGTGCACTCTCTGTTCCCTCACTATCATAATCCGATGGGATGGTTAACCGACACGACCGGGAACAGATCAGGCTCAGGACCCACGGCTTTACGTGTTCTCCGAGGCACGGGGGTTAAGACCCCAAACTTCCAAAACCGAGCTGTTATTAAGTATTTATATAATCAGAAAAATTCAATAACTCTTTGGGCCCGACCCGGAATTTGAACCTGAGACCTCTTGATCTGCAGTCGCACACTTCAACCGCTAGACCAACGTGGCAGTTCCAATTCCTTCTATATAACCTATACATATAATAAAATTGTAAGAAGTCGATGTATGTAAATGAATGATAATAAAGAATACTAATGAATGCGGTCTTTATTTAAGTAACAGACCTCAAATTAAAAGTTTTAGATTTTATTTTCCGGTTGTCCGTGTGTTTGTGCACACTAATCGCAGGAGTGACTTAACCGATTTGGATAGGTACGGTTTTCATTAATATATTATTTAAACTTCACTTAAGATTTAATATTTAAGATTTAAGATATAGGTAGTAGAGCCACGCTGATTTCGGCATGAATGGGCCGGCTCGACCGGGGCGGTACTACACTCGCACAGAAAATCAACGTAAAATGACAGCGTTCATGCTGTCGTGTTTCGTTGGTGAGTGCGAGACCGGAGGCCCAAATAGTCTAGTCAACAAGTTCCATACTTGTTGACTAGACTAAAAGATGCAGCAGCATCACTAGGCCGCCATGGTGTGGGTCGCCATACTGCATTGTCTGCATTCGCAGTGAGTATGGTGACCGCCACTCTTGGATTCTGCTTATGCTTTCCATCAGGCAGAGTAGAGTCATTTTGGCGGGCAATACATAAAAAAAAAAGAAATTGTTTTATTTTTTCAATCGGTTGACAAATAAAAAGTTATACTACTATAAAGAATTGCCGCGATAACTGACATATACGCGGGCGGAGTCGTAGGAAAAAGCAAGTATAAGAATAAGAAATAACAGAACAAGAACGTCGTACAAATACAAAATCCAAAAACAGAGATATTTTAACGAAACAAAGGCACATTGTGATTCGGTTCGTTACTCAGCTTCGTGCAGAAATACTACTATTGAGTTAGAACGATCATTCATCTTATATGTATACGAGTACATACATAGAAAACACCCAATTTCAAAACAAATATTTGCAGATCACAAAAGCATTTAATCCGACCCGGGAATCGAAATCCAGATCTCAAACACAGCAATCACACACGCTAGCACTGCGCCATCGAGGCAGTAAATATTATAGCAAACTTAAATGTACTACATATGATATATTCTTGCCTATTCTAAACTAGTTATTGCCCGCGGCTCCGCCCGCTTTTATGTCGGTTATCGCGCCAAATAGTAGCCGTTGTGTTATTCTGATGTATAAGCTATATTACTGTAAAGTTTCATCCAAATCCGTTCATTAGTTTTTGCGTGAAAGAGTAACAAACATCCATCCGTCCATACATACTTACAAACTTTCGCGTTTATAATTTTAGTAAAGAAGATATTGAACCGAACACTACATTGTACATCCCTGTTTAGTACCACATTTTCCTTTAGTGAACTAAAAAGCCTTGCAATCATTTGGTCCCGGGCGAGAAGATTACAGGCCTGAATAAACACGGGCCTACAACTGTACTCACACATTGATAAAGGACAGGATAAATAATATAATATTTTATGTACAGTCATTGATAAAAGTTACTGTTTTGTTTAACCGACTTCAAAAAAGGAAGATGTTCTCAATTCGACTGTATTTTTTTAAACACGCTTTTATTAGCTTCACCTATGTATGTATGTAACAAAATCTTTTAACTTCATTTTCACCTACTTCTAGGAGTCTGATTAACTTGAAAATTTGCACAGGGATCAAGGGCCGATGACAATACAACAATGTGAAAAAAAAACTAAAAAAATATGGGTTTAAAACCTAAACAAACACGCTTTTGTAAATAAACGAAAGTATAAAATAGAAATTAAATTATAGTTTAAAAAACCAAAAAAAACACGCTTTAGTAGCAATCGAACTAAAAAGTAGAAAATAATTTTAATGTAAAAAGCGTAGGGTGACATTATTGAAATGTTTTCAGAAAGCACCCCAAGCTTTTACATTAAAATTATTTTCTACTTTTTAGTTCGATTGCTACAAAAGCGTATTTTTTTTTTATTTGAAAGCTGGTGCTTCCCGTGTGGTGGTCAATTTGGTCCAGTTCTTGAAGTCTTTTTTTTGTTAAAATTTTGTATTTTTTAAAGCACGTGTTATCTAACACTTCCGTGCTAAAGTGCAATAGCATAGTTTTTATTTCTGTTAGTATAAAATCCCTACTGACATTATAAATTCGAAAGTAATTCTGTCTGTCCGTCTGTCTGTCTATTAAGTTTTCACAGCTATATTTAGAATATACTTTGATTCTTGAGGTTGGACATAGGATCATAGAACTCCCCCTCCCCATTCCCCTTCCTAACCCCCAAAGGTATCCCCTTCCTAACCCACACGGACGGCGCCGAAGGCAAAAAGTTGTTTAAAAATATAATATATTTCGAAAACAGTTCAATGCCTGCCGTCATTTATGTATCTCTTTTATATTCTTTTATACAGACAACAAGCACCCAGATTCAGAATAACAATTTGTGGATCACACAAATTGTTGTACATGCAGGTATCGAACCCACACCAGTCAGCGCAGAAGGAAGCGTCGAGTTGACCATCTAACTTAACCAACTACACCATCAGTGCAGTCAATCTTGTCATGAGTATAATAATACATAGTGCCATCACTTTTTTCACACGGAAAATATCATACGAATGAAAAAGACAAAAGCTTTCGATCCAAAAACATTTTAACCAATAAAATTCTTGCAGCTAACGTATTTTTATAAAATTCGATATTCAAACAGAAGCTCAAAGCTTTCAGGTAAATTGTTTTAATGAAATTTAATTTTCACATTTCCTTTTACTTTGTACAGTTTTATTGATGGAATTTTTCTGTACCTATATTTCATACAAATGTTAAACCACTTTTTAGGGTGGTACAGGAGCATGGGAGAATCATCGTCATCACATCAACAGCCTTTTTTTTCAGACATCTACCACATAACGCCATCTAGTCCCAAGCTGAGTAGAGCTTGTGTTATGGGACAGACAACTGATATAAATACTTATATCCTTTTTTTTTGTTGTAAGTACATACATATTATACATAGAAAACACCCAAACTCCGAAACAAATATTTGTAGATCATACAAACATTTGGTCCGACCCGGGAATCGAACCCGAGATTTCATGATCAGCGGTCGCACACGCCAACTGCTAGACCAACTAGGCAGTCAAGCCTTTAACAGTCCTCTGCTGGACATAGGTCTCTCTTTAGACAAAAGGATTAGGTCTGCTATACCACATACCAGACCGGTTGGTATGGGATTTAGTTCAAGTTTCTTCTGCAGTTTGCAGTGATTTTATCCTGCGCGTAGTCTGCTCGAGACGCTCATAGCCCAGTTGCACTCGGTGATTAGAAATAATTCTTTTTTTTTTATGGAATAGACCGGCAAACGAGCAGACGTATCGCCTGATGGTAAGCGATTACCGCCGCCCATGGACACCCGCAACACCAGAGGCGTCACAAGTGCGTTACCGGCCTTTGGGGGATGGGGGGGGGTAGGGGGAGGGGTTGGGGTATGGGCCTCCAGTATCCTCACTCACTCGGTGAAACACAGCGCAAGCACTATTTCACACCGGTTTTCTGTGAGGCCGTGGTATCACTCCGGTCGAGCCGGCCCTTTCATGCCGAAGCGTGGCTCTCCCATCAATAATCGAGGGTAAGCAACGACGGCGCGGTCAGTACCTGGATGGGTGACCGCTAATGGCATGTTACTATGAGCGTCGCCGTGATTCGGAGGTCACGTTAAGCAGTCGGTCCCGGTTGTTATCATAGGATAACAGTCGTGAGTCGTGAAGCTTAGTTGGAGGCCTTTGGGCGGCTTGAAAACATGTAACGGCAAGGTAACGTAGCCACGTTGTCTTGCCAGTGCCTAACTCGTACTCGGCCAGCGTGGGGACGTATGGCCTTAACCCTCTCCTGAGAGGAGACCCGAGCCCAGCAGTGGGACATTATGGGTGGTTGATTATAGTATGCTCCCTTAGTCGCCTTATCACATAATATTCACTGACTCGGCGGCACAGTGCAGTGGTAGCTTATAATTTACTTACTATACGGTAAAGTATAAGCTAGCCACGCTTCGGCATGAATGAGGAAATCGGTTCCGTTTTTTGCCTCAGGCACGGAACCCTAAAAAATGCGACCGCCGAGCTTTAGGTCGCGGGTTTGATTTCCTTGTCAGAGCAAATGATTGTACGATCTGCAAATATATTTGGTTGCAAAGTTTAGGTGTTTTCTATTGTATAATATGTATGTATTTATGAAAAAAAGTATATAAGTATTTATATCAGTTATCTAGAACCCATTTTTTTTTTTTTTTTTTTAACGTGTGGAAATCCCCTCTGACCGTCACCCCACCGGGGCTTGCGGCGGGGCGGTGTGTCGGACTCGAACCGACTAAAACCACACGGTGTGCCACTCTGCGCCTGTGATGGGAGGAATCCGGGAACTGCAGTTATTAACACGTCCGGACCCCTTCCAGCGCTTGCCCGCACAGTAGCGGGCACCGTCAGCTGTTAAAATCTCAATTTAGGCGACAAATCTCAATTTAGGCGACGTACGGCACACGCGTAACGTCGCCTCCTCGCGGGAGGCCACTAGAGCGGATGGAAGGGAAAGCCCGTCCCGACCATCCGCGGCCACACTCAGGGCGGCATGAGGCGCTGATAGGCGCTCCTCTGCCGCCCGGTTCGCCGGCGGCGAATTGGGTCCGAGTGGATATCATCCTCCCGGGCCTTCTCCGCCACCTCCTTCTGCGAGATTACGTCTTCGCAAGGTTGCGACCGCGGTAAAACTGCTGTCGCTACCGGCCATGGAGCGTATGACGGCCGGTAGCGAGAGATCTCCTCCGATGACTGCAGTGAGGGCCCGGCGCTGCGACGCCCAAGCGGGGCAAATCGCCAGCGTATGCTGGGCCGAGTCCTCACTGCAGTCGCAGTGGTGGCAGGCGGGACTCAATTCCCTCCTAGCGACCGAGTGCAGGTACTTCCGAAAGCAACCATGCCCGGAAAGGACCTGCGTCAGTCGGAAGGAAAGGGTCCCGTGCTGCCGCCCTGCCCACTCGAGGATGACCGGCTGGAGAGCCTCCACGGCGGCAAAGCCAGCGCGTGGAGTCTCCAGCCGGAACGACCATCTAGCCATCGTGGCTCGACGGGCGGCTTCACGCCAGTCGCGTACCTCTTCGGGCGGAGGGCGATAGCCATACTCCGCCCGATATTTAGCCACCCGTCGATAAACTTCGGCGAGCACTTCCGCCTCCAAATCCCACGGGGATGTTCCGGCCGGGGCAGTTATCTAGAACCCATAACACAAGCTTTGCTTAGTTTGGGACTAGATGGCGTTGCGTAGAAGTCCGAAATATATATTAATATATTGATACTGACTGGGATACTGACTGACTGGGTAAGTGACTGTGAGGATTTATGGATAACGATAGAAACCAGATCAAACACAAACTTAAAAAATGTAAAGATATGCGGTGTCTATTTACCTCCTCCTGTCGGCCCAGATGTATTTGAATATTTTATTGAAAACTGTAATTCAATTATGGACACTAACAGTAACAGTTCCACACTTATGGTAGGTGATTTTAACATAAGCTGTGTGGATTGGATAAATAATGCCACGGAAAATACATGCTGCGTCTCAACAAGTGGTACTGGTAATCATAAGAATCTCTTACTTGATTTTATGGCATTAAACAATCTGCAGCAATTCAACTGGGTTAAAAACTTTCAAAATAAAACATTAGACTTGGTGCTTTCTGATCTCGAACAAATGCAAATAAATATCTGTCTAGATCCCATAAGGGAACTAGATAAATTCCACCCACCCTTAGAGCTCACGGTCACTCTGCCTATAAAACCTCAAAATGTCCCTAAAACAATGATTAAGTCCAATTACTACAAGGCAAATTATGAAGCCATAATAGAAACACTAAAGCACATTGATTGGACTCGCGAATTTATAAACTGTAATGATGTAAATGATATGTTGGACAGTTTTTACACAATAGTTAAGCATATAATTAGTGAATATGTACCAGAAACCGTTATTAGAAAGGGAAAATATCCTCCATGGTATAGTAATCAATTAAAAAATCTGCTTAAGCAAAAAATGAAGTTACGTACTAAAGTGAAGAAATATAAAAATCCATTGGATATAGTTGAATTTAATTATCTCAGAAGGGACTGTAAAATACTTATACAAAAATGCTACAATGATTATATACGTGAAATCGAAAACAAAATAAAAAAGCATCCTAAATTCTTCTGGTCCCACATAAAATAAATATATATTAATATATAATATAAATTATTATTATAATTGTTATTATTTGATTTTAATATTTGAATCATTTAAATGTTTTATTATTATTTATATTATTTGATTTTATCTAATTGTGATGACTCTTACTAACAATAGAATAAGCTTTAATGTATCTAACAAAATGGACACAAAGTGGTCTGATTAAATGATTTATTATTATTATTATTATAAAAAATCTCCGTAGAGGTAGTACATCTTATCCTTCCGAAATGACCCTCGATAATGTTAGTGTTAATGGTAGTAAAGCCATTTCCAATTTGTTCGCAGAACAGTTCTCATCGGTTTTTGCTCCCCCTAGCCATGATCGAGATGAACTGATTGGTGATCTTCCTGATCCCACAGTTCCGATATTACCTATCAACGACTTCTCTATCACACCCGAAGCTGTATGTAAACAACTTTCAGGTCTAGACATGTGTAAGGGTGCTGGACCTGACAATATTCCCTCAATATTCTGGCAGAGGTGTGCTCGTTATTTGTCTAAACCATTGGCTGAGATCTATAATGCCTCAATTAAAACTGGCGTCTTCCCGAATACATGGAAACATGCTAGAATAGTCCCTATATTAAAAAATGGGAAGCGAGACATAATTTCTAACTATCGACCTATCTCTATTCTTTGCATTTTGTCTAAGGTCTTCGAATCACTTGTATATCCAATGCTATACGGTCATATTAATAAGTCCTTATCTACCAATCAGCATGGTTTTACCGCGAAAAGGTCTACAAACACTAATCTTGTAACTTACGTAACTGAACTAACAGCAGCAGTGGATCGGGGTCTGCAAGTCGATGCAGACAAGGTTAATCATGAAATATTACTTAAAAGGCTCCAGTCATTGGGCATTGTCGGCACAATGTTGAAGTGGTGTAGGTCATATCTCAAAGATAGACCATGTTTTGTTGTTGTGGAGGGTGACGAGTCTGACCCTTACACTGCGACCTCCGGTGTTCCCCAGGGATCTAATTTGGGACCGTTATTTTTTAATATTTTTATCAATAACATTTCACAAGTATTTAAACATTCCAAACCGTACCTTTCTGCAGATGATTTAAAATTTACGCGTACAATTTTGAATGAATCCGATACACGTTTATTACAGGAGGATATAGACAGTTTATCTCAGTGGTGTATCAGTAACAAAATGTATCTAAACTGTTCTAAATGTTACCATATCAAATTTACTAGAAAGCGCAATAACATTCAGTCTTCATATAGAATTAAAGATAACACTCTAACAGAAGTAAGAGTAATCCGTGATTTGGGCATTTACTTGGACAGTAAACTCAGCTTCACAGAACATTTAGATAACGTATTAAATTCTGCATATCGGTCTCTTGGATTTGTATTACGATCATCAAAGGAATTTAAGAAACCATCCACTACAGTACAATTGTACGACAGTTATGTACGAAGTCAGTTGGATTACTGCAGTACAGTTTGGAATCCCTCATACCAAGTGCACATCGATAGAATCGAAAGAATACAAAAGAGACTTCTTCGTCACCTAGCTTTTCGCTTCAGGCCGAGGAATTGTAGGTCCTACGAAAATAGATTAAATTATTTTAAACTAATCGATCTAAAGTCACGCCGAACCATCTCTGATCTGTCATTCCTACATAAAATACTCAATAATGCTATAGACTGTTCGGATCTTCTCAGTAGGATAGGTATCAACGTTCCTTCGAGGCTCCCTCGCTACCCTCGTCCATTACTCAAACAACCGCGATGCCGAACAAATTTGGGAAAGCACTCGCCACTTGTTAAGATTGCTCATCAGTACAACACCTTATCATGTCCTTCTGAAGACATAGACGTTTTCGCAAATACACTTGGAAAGTTTAAGTATCTAATCCGCTCAAAGCTCACTGGCATGTAGGCGCTTTGTGTCGATTGGTTTCAATAAGATTAAGTTTTTTTTTTAATAACTAATTTGCTTATATCTTATAGTTGTATTACAACAAAAATGTGAACTACAGATCTCATTTGTCAACTGCATATTTTTAAGTTTGTAAAAAATTGTTTGTAAGAGTGTCAATTTACACTTTCATTACATCTAATTTGATTCCTACCTTTATACTTGTGTGAACTTTCACGTGCATGATGTGGTCTCCTATAAGTGAGGAAGCACATAACTTGTTATTCTACTAATTATGTTTGATTTGCTTTTGTGTATTCCTCGTTGTGAGATCCTTAAATAAATAAATAAATATGATGTTGGCACGAAAAACAAATGGAAGATAAATTCGTGTTAAAACAAGAATGAAAATATTGAAACATTGATAGTCCTACCTACGCTTCGGGTGTAGGAGGGAAATATATAAATACCTATATATTGTGTACAATAACACAGCCTTTTCCTTTGTAAAATAATACCTAACATTACTGTGTTAGGTGTCTTAGAAAATGCCAATAATATCGTGTTTCAATGTTGCTCAATCGCTTTGAGTGTCTTAGCTTTGTGTAAAATTTTGTGGTACATAAATAACTGTCCTGATTTCCTGAACGGATTCTCAAAAAGTATGGTTTATGAATAGATTTTTTTATAGAGCAGGAAGCAAACGAGCAGGCGTATTGCCTGATGGTAAGCGATTGCCGCTGCCCATGGACACCCGCAACACCAGAGGCGTCACAGGGACGAGGATGGGGTGAGGGGTTGGGGTATGGCTCACTCACTCGGTGAAACACAGCGCAAGCGTTGTTTCACACTGTTTTCTGTGAGGCCATGGTATCACTCCGCCCATGCATGCCGAAGCGAGGCTCTCCCACGTAGGTTAGGTACTACCATACTTACATATAATTAAATGAAACTTATTTAGATACTAGCTTGCCTGCGGTACCGCCTGCGTGTATGTCGCTTATCGCAGTAAAAAGTAGCCAATGAAATTAAATAATACTTATTAAAGCGTAACAGATAGACAGCGATACTTTCGAATTTGTAATATTAGTATGGTTAAGTGAATCACTAATAACTTCAATGTATTCTGTAGCTCTATATATTATTATTTTTTTGGAACTATGACCATAGAGCTATTATTACAGAGTAGGGAATACATACGTCTGCCTGTAAGCGAAAACGTCCAACGGTTAAAAAGAGAGAGACGATCGCGGTACCTATCTGTCTCTCTCTACTCGCGTATGCGCAGTTAGAGCGGAAAAGCAGATAATTTTTGTGATTGGAATACCATTATTAGTCCTTTACTGCGCATGCGTCAGTAGAGAAAGACAGATGGGGTACCGCGATCTTCTCTCTCTTTTTAACCTTTGGACGTTTCCGCTTACAGGCAGACGTATGTATTCCCTACTCTATAATAATAGCTCTATGGTCATAGTTCCACAGTCTTTCTAACAGAGGGACGGCTGGAGACCTGGCTTCCCTGCTCTATCTATAATAGCTCTATGACTATGACCCGAGGACCATTAACTATTGATAAAATGAAGTCTGTCAAATAAGATAAAAATAAATAAATGCAAATATACGAAGAATATATTTTCATGAATAAACAATTTTGTATTGCGGCAATAAAACTCTACCACTACGCTATATAGCTATTAAATTATGTAGATATTTCTTGTTTTAAATACTACATTTATAACCAAAACTGCTGTGAATTTCAATATTTCGAGACAAACATAAAAGCCACTGAATTTACATACATTTTTACCCACTCAGTTGACCTACATCGAAAAATACATTTCCGACTCACTTTAAATTTAATTCCTGTTTCGTCTCATTTTACTAAAAGCACAGCCAGTGAAGTAAATATAAAAAAGGATTTTAAACATTTGTGTTTCAATGAGATATGATTTCACATAACATCAAAAGCTTTCAATAGTCCACTGCTGGACTTAAGCCTCTCATTCGAAGCCCCGATCGAGCCGGCCCAACCGTGCTGAAATCAGCGTGGCTCTACTACCTTGGTAACCTCCTTTTTTGAAGTCGGTTAAAAACACCCAATTTCCGAAACAAATATTTGTAAATCATAAACATTTGATCCAACCTGGGAAGCGAACCCAAGACCTAAAGCACAGTAGTCACATACGCTACCACTGCGCCACCGAGGCCGTTATAAATAGTATCAGTATTTGACTAGTATCAAAATTTCTATAAACACACAAAGGTTCTTAGAGCACAGAATTCTGATCGCTCCTGAAGATACAATTGACTTGCCTTCCCACGCGCCCTGTCTAGTACCTGATTCGTTATAAAACGTGCATTGTTAGGTTTTTCTTCTAACTTCCTACATATTACGAAACTTAGGAACCGGTCTTATTATTTTTCAACTGTGTGAACAAATATATTAATTTACGTAAATGGAGCCAGTATCCCTATATTAGCTGAAGGTGAGCGACCACCGCTGCTCGAGATACGCAAGTACGTTGATATCCTTGAATTCTGCTCCCTCTCCTATAAAGAGGGGAACGGGGGATTGATTGCTGCCAATGTCACTCATTTAGTGATCACCGCCGAAATAATTGCTATAACAAGAAAAGTGTTAAGAAATATATCTTGAAAACTAACATGCTTGCAAACAAACAAACGTATAGGTGAAGCTGATAAAAAAGTTTTAAAAGCTATAACTCGACTATTTAAACACTTTTGATAATAATAGGTCTTTACCTATGAAATTGCCGTTTTGTACGCAATAAGTGAAAGTACTTACTTTTTCAAACTTTTTTATTTCTGTTATTCGAAGTAATCACCCATGCAATCGACGCATCTTTGCCAACGCATTGGCAGTTTATTGATTCTTGTAAAAATCAGCTGGACGGGAGGCAGCAAACTCTTCAAGGGCATTTTGTACTGCCTCTCGGGAGTTGAAATTTTTACCCACTAAAAAGTTGTCTAAATTTTGGAAAAAGTAATAGTCGGTAGGTGCAAGGTCTAGTGAGTATGGCGGATGAGAGAGAGCTTCCAACACCAGCTCTTGCAGCTTGGAGACTGTCTGTTGCGCAGTATGGGTCGCGCGTTGTCATGAAGCAGCTGCAAGAGCTGGGGTTGGAAGCTCTCCCTCATCCGCCATACTCACCAGACCTTGCACCTACCGACTATTAATTTTTCAAAATTTAGACAACTTTTTAGTGAGTAAAAAATTTATTTCCCGAGAGGCAGTAAAAAATGCCTTTGAAGAGTTTGTTGCCTCCCGTCCAGCTGATTTTTACAAGAAGGGCATCAATAAACTGCCAATGCGTTGGCAAAGATGCGTCGATTGCATGGGTGATTACTTCGAATAACAGAAATAAAAAAGTTTGAAAAAATAAGTACTTTCACTTATTGCATACAAAACGGCAATTTCATAGGTAAAGACCTAGTATTTAAATAGCCTAGGTAAACCGGGAAATTATTACGGATATATCTCTTTTGTACCGGTGCCTAAACTACATAGAAATATGTAACTTTGAACTTAAATCTTAGGTAATTTGGGGCCATAGATTCTTCTTCTTCTTGGTATTAAATAGAATGACCATCAAAGTTTCTGTTCCTTCTAATTTTCTTTTGATTAACTCTTTCTTTAGCGGCATTGAGAAAAAATAGAGTTCGAATTTAAAAAAAAACTGCCTCTTGAGTGTGTATTGGCCAAGCGTAATACCTCAGCAGCACCAACTCCAAATTTCTCCGAATCAGATAAGTTGGCTGTGGAGCCTAGATATATTTCGAAGTCTAGACGTGTCCCTTGTAGGTAGTTAGCACGAAATTCTTCAATCCTGCTGGACGAGGTTTTTTTATTACTACCTTCAAATCGCACCGACCTTCAAAAGATATCAATTTGCTTATTTATTTATTATTTATTTATATACAAATGTGTCAAAATAGTTCGTTAAGCCGTTACGCCAAAGCGTTTGGTTGCTAATAGCAACTGTTGTCACCAAAACAACCAGTATTTTTCTAATTTTTCAATCAATTACTCGTATATTACTAGAATTACAATATAAAACAATAGATACTTAAGTACTTTCGCCAAGTCGGGGAGCGCAATCAGTCACAGACTGTACAGGTTGAAACCTACTCGCCGACTGCGTGTCGGGCAAAATTTGGGCGGGAGTTGAAAGTTTGCTTCCCGCACAATCGTACGATACTAGTCCCATCCAGTGCTAACGTAAAACTAATGAGCTATATTCGACTTTGTCACCCGCACAATTGTATTGGAGGGGTCCGAAAGGGCTATTGAGACCTCATTCATTAGTTTAGGCGCTACGGTGGAACATAGAATTTTACATATTTTTTTTATGGAATAGGGGGCAAACGAGCAGACGTATCACCTGATGGTAAGCGATTACCGCGGCCCATGGACACCCGCAACACCGGAGGCGTCACAAGTGCGTTGCCGGCCTTTGGGGGATGGGGAGAGGGATGTGGGGAGGGGTTGAGGTATGGGCCTCCGGTATCCCCACTCACTCGGTGAAACACAGCGCAAGCGCTATTTCACACTGGTTTTCTGTGAGGCCGTGGTATCACTCCGTTCGAGCCAGTCCATTCAGTGGCTCTCCCACGGAGAATACATTCATAGACTGCTAAAACTAATACCTTTTTCTCGCCATAGTCGGGTACATGTACAAGTAATGTTTATTCACTAAAACAACGTCAGTACCTAAGAACAAAAAACCTCTTAAAATAACGCTCGGTAAGACATCCATTAACTTTACACCGACCATTTGAGCCTTAATAATCAATATCTCACACTAAAGCAAAACAAAAACCAACTCTACACCTCCGACATAAAGTTCTTTTTAGTAAAACTAATATCTTGTAAAACCAATTTATCATTTGGAGCACATAATTCAAGGGTTTCAGTGTGATATCTAACGGCAGATAAGAAGGGGGGTCGGTGGGGGGTTATAGGTGGTAGGGGGGGTTAATTTTATAACGCATCTTAAAAGCTTTATGGCAGGAACGTCGTAATTTAGATTTAAAATCTTAAGAGACATATGGATAGCTATTTGACTTTGAGAGTTTCGGAACCTTAACAAAATTGCGATAATTTATTCCTGTAAGCTACCTACATAATATATAGCTTAATAGTTTGGACAGGAATGAGTGCGTTCGACAGCAGTGATAACAGAGTCCGACTACCCTCCGCCCCCGTTTAGAGGGGGAATTTACATTATTTGCTTACACTTCTCATTCCACTTACATAAGCAATGTCCCTACCATTCATCATCATAATCTTCCTAGCCTTTATTATTTCCAAGATATTTTGGAGTAGGCTACTAGTTTAACCGATTTTACCTGAATTTCAGTTTTTCTTACTCTTCCTACCCTTCTTATTCTAGCTTTCCCTTCAATATACCTACTCTCAATTTTTCCCTGCCAATCTCTAAAGTACAAGGTACCTATAACGCCTCTTGCTATCTTTTGGAGGTACATAGATTAATTTTTGTATGTGGACCTCACAATATAAAAATCTTGCAGTTTTGAGTAATAACGGCGCAACGATGGAGTTTCTTGCCAGATTCTTCTCCATGAAGGGTAGGCTGCACTTAGAACTGGCGACTAGAATCACTCGATTTTTAAATATTATATATTGACTATTTATAAGTGCCTGTAAAATAAGTGCTTATTTGAATAAAATCTTTTTGAGTTTGACTTTGTAGGTATCTCATAGAATAAGAGTTACGCTATTGAATAAGAGTTAGAACGTAATAACTCAATCTGTAAAGAAATAAACAAATCCATCTTCAAAATGTCTTAATTCATTGAATTAGACATTACAAGAAAGAAATAATAATATAAAGAGGTTGTATTTCGTTTATAATTCTGAAGTGTTTTTAACCGACTTCAAAAAAAGGAGGAGGTTCTCAATTCGACTGTTTTTTTTAAATATTTGTTACCTCATAAATTTCGACTGGGTTAACCGATTTTGATGATTCTTTTTTTATTTGAAAGCTGGTGCTTCCCCTGTGGTCCCATTTTAATTTGGTCTATTTCTGACATGTCATCCATGAGAAAACCATATAAGTCTTCAATTTGCAATAAGTGTGTGCGCGACAAGCGAATAAGTCAATTTCACGCTAACCGATTTCGATGATTCTTTTTTTATTTGAAAGCTGGTGCTTCTCGTGTGGGCTCATTTCAATTTGGTCCACTTCTTGAAGTCGTTTTTTTTTGTTAAAATTTGTGATTATCACGTTGTTATTTTAGTCGTTTCGCTACACCGCCCTTTTATAAACCTCAAGGGAGTTTTTACCAACTTAGAAGCGCCCCCTTGCCTTCTGTCATACACGTCCTTCCTTTTTTAGGAAACCACTCCTACTTTTAACAGAAGAGTGAGACAAAAGACAATGCACATTAAAAAACTGCCTTTCACTCCTGAAAGCTAAAAGCGTTCAAAACACTATCAACCTTATAGAATTCCCTTTTCCAAACATTCAATTTCATTTTCTAGTTTAAAGCTATAGCCAACTTAAGCCCAGGACATAACTAACTTTTCTAATTAAACTTCACGTCGAGATGAATTAAGTTGAGTAGTGCGTTGTTGCCATAACTCTCAATGCCTAGATGTAGCATTAGGCGATAAACCTACCGTTGTATTAACAGCTTGTGTGGAACATATTGTGTTTATCTGTATAAATTATGTGACACAGAATACGTAGGGGTACGATTCGAGCAAATATGGTGTGTATTAGCTTTTGGTTTGGCATCGGTTATCGCCGTTATTCTTTAAACTGATATAACTTTTTTATTTGTAAACCGTTTGAAATATAACGAACAATTAATCTTAAGTAAAGGCTAACATAATACATAAGAAAATACCGCACCCAAATCGGTTAAGCCACTTCTGAATGAGCGGGCGGTTGGTCAAACAGACAATCATTCTAAATACTTATTTTTAAACTCCTACTAGAAATATATCCTGAGTCACGGGGGACCTTACTAACATACATGAAATCGATACAAGGAACACCCAGACTCAGAACAACAATTTGTGAAAGAAAGAAAAAAAGAAAGTGTCGTCCCTTGTGGGATTAGAACCCACAACACTTGGCGTAGTAGAAAGAGGCGTGGCGACCATTCAAACCACGTGGAGTCCATAGTTGTCAACAGTCTAACTATTGTTTTGAATTCTATAAAGAAACGAATAAATGGACCTTTTTTTTTCATTAGTTATTCTTCAATGTCTTTAAGATACAGAAGACATACGATTGCGGAGCCGAAAGGAAAAGCTAGTTGGTATAATAAAATAGCGCGCTCTTTGCTGGTTACTTGTACCGGACCTCCGTTGCTTTTTACGAATTCACTCCGATGTTACACGTTTCCTTGAGTGAGCAACAGAATCGGCACCTTTATAAAATATTTCAAATATCTTTCATACCATCCAAAATGTAAATTTTCTTTGTGGCTGAGAAACGGGAATACAGCACGAGGTTTAAAAGCTGTTCCTTTTTGCATAACAAATTCTTTAATAAATCTTGTGATATTTGCTTGAATGAAATAACTAAATTTAAACGAAATTGATATATGATCAAATTTACTGTCTGTGTGGAAAAGCGGTTTTAAGTACATAATTTTATCGTTGGTTTTGACCGAGTGGCCAAAGTTACTAGGTCACTTAACCTTTTCTCCCCTAGAAGTAAGTAAGTCAATAAGCGGTGTGCGGTGGCCCAATGATGCAGAAGCATCACTTGGGCCTCCATGGTGTGAGTCACTATGCTGCACGGTTGTATTGTCTGATTCTGATTTCCATCAAGCAGAGTAGAGTCACTTAGGCCGGCTCATACTTCAAAAAAAAAACATTTACCATCTTCCAAATTAGATTATGTAACTTTTGTTCAAAAATAGAAGATCTATCCGACACTTTAGTCAATAATTAAAAAATTGGTTGTCTGTAGACGATAGTTTAACGTGACAACGTCATAGCAAAACATTGATGAAATGATGAGAGAAAGATGTGAAGGGCGCCGACAATCTCTCATACAACTACGTACAATGAGCGTAACGGGACAATGAGTCATCCTTTTTCGTGCATGCAGATGGCATTCATCAATTTATTAGACGTTGTCACATCAAAATGCAGTGTCACTACACCTATTCACCTCATAAGTGTCGTAAGAGCCGACTAAAGGATCAAACTACACAGATCAATAGCACTGCAAAAGGAACGGAACCTTTAGACAAACCTTTTACCAACCTGTCTGGCCAGCATTGTAATTTTCTGAGGACAGGCCTACGCTTATGCGTTACTGTAGCTTCTCCCGACTGCTGAGGTAGGCCACCGCGGGTTTAGTAGGCAGACCAGTTTTCCGGGAGTCCCACACACGCCCTTGATCTCCCCAATGAAGGGCATCGTGCGAAAAGCATTACCCGTGTAAAAAATGGCCTATGCTCAACAGTGGACAAATAAAGGCTGTTGATGATTGATGATAAAGGAAAAATAAGAATATATATAAGTATACTGTATGTTCTCATAAACGAACAATGTAACAAACGCTTGTGGTATTACATCAATGTCGTGAAACCCGACAATAGGACTGCTCGTAAAAACCGAATATTACCGACTAATACCGGTTAAATTATCTGCTATTCGCATTGAGATATACGGTAGTGTTACGGTTCGTGTTATTACGGCTTTACGGTTATTGTTGTTCGGCTATGTAAGGAAATAAATGACAAAATTTGGCCCCAAAAAGACAATAAGATTATTAATTAGAAAAAGGGAAATGAGGTTTCGCGGGTTTTGTTTTCCTGTAGAAAAGGGTATGCATAAAAGTACAAATCAGTAAAATTAGAAACTGTTGACCAAATCGTGATTAGAACTTAAAAGTGTTTTTTTTTTCTATATAGAAGCTTCGAACAAGCATACATTTTTCTTTGCAATTTTGATATCCTGTTTAGATTTTGTACCGATGATAATATTCTCCCAGCAACTGGGTCGAGTTTGTGGGGTAAGAATTAAGCAATGCTGACTATTGGGTCGGAGATTGTGCTGTTTTCCACCCTGTCAAATAAACGTTTTATGAATACGATCATTTATTCTGTGTCTGGAATCCAGATTCTGGATGTGAGTTGTGTTATAACCAGGTCTAGTGAAGTGAACTTCACACACCTCACACACGCTAGTCTGATCCTGAACTGGTAAGACCGTGTACTCAAATTGACAGTGCCTACCAGACGTATGGAAGGACATCATCATTTTTCTAACCAGACTGCAAACAGACACGGAGTAAATGATCATGCTCATACAGCTATATATCAAGATTAGGACTCGAATCCACGCCCCACAGTCAGGGGCCCTACCTAATCAACCAACATGCCAGGTCAAATAATGATCTAGAGAATCCTACTACTACTTATAAAAGCGAAAGTTTGTAAGTATGGATGGATGGATGTTTGTTACTCTTTCACGCAAAAAGTACTGAACGGATTTGGATGAAACTTTATTGTAATATAGCTTATACATCAGACATACACGCGGTCGGAGCCGCGGGCAACAGCTAGTTTTAACATAAAATCGAATGAAAACAAACTCCGACATCTAATTTGGCGTCAAAAGCCTATCGCAGTAAAAATGCTTTTTAAAACGTGACAGTTCAGAGTAAACCCGCAAGTGTTTATGTGTATTTAGGCCAAGGCTTTTAATCTAGGTTAAGGGTTGTTCTCTCATAATGTGGGTGAAATATATGGAGCTTCTGCGGTTGAATCGGCGAGGAATGAATGTTTGAGAGTTATGTTCGATGTAAGTAAGGATTAAACTTAATCTAATACTATTAATGCGAAATTGAGTTTATTTGTTGATTTAACTTTTGAACTATCTAACTGAATATAACGAAATATATATTATATAAATATATTTTTTCCCGACTACGGTGAATAGTAAGAGTTTTTTTTTATGGAATGGGCTGGTAAACTAGCAGACGTACCGCCTGATGGCAAGCGATCACCGCCGCCCATAGACACCTGCAACACCAGAAGCGTCACAAGTGCGTTGTCGGTCTTTTGGGGATGGGGGTGAGGTAGGGGTAGGGGGGTTGTGGTACGGGCCTACGGTATCCTCACTCACTCGGTAAAACACAGCGCAAGCACTATTTCACACCGGTTTTCTGTGAGCCCGTGGTATTACTCCGGTCGAGCCGGCCAATTGATGCCGAAGCGTGGCTCTCTCACGGTAAAAAAATGTTTTGACAGTCAACGTATTTTGATATGTTCCAACGTAGACTCAGAAATACTCAACCGATTTTAATGAATCAGGTGTCAATAGATTCGTAATTATGGTCCAGTTCAATAGGCTCTTTAAATTTCATCAAAAAATGTTACGTAGTTAGGTTATAGTCTCTTAAACTTTTTATTTTATTTTGAAATGGTGGGTAACCGAACTGAGGAGTTATAACACCTGTGTTTTCCGATTAAGTGAGTGATCTTTCCGAGTGTCGTAACTGGTCGTAACTCATTGTGTTCGTAGGTCACGCAATGATGTTATCTCAATGCTAAGTCACGTGGTCAAAACAAATATTAGCCAATAATCAACTGCCTCGTTGGTCTCGCGGTTGGCGTGTGCCACTGCTGATCATGAGGTCTCGGATTCGATTCCCGGGTCGGACCAAATGTTTGTATGATCTACAAATATTTGTTTCGAACTTTGGGTGTTTTCTATGTATAATATGTATATATTTACAAAAAGAAAAAGTATATAATTATGTATTTGTATCAGTTGTCTAGTACCCATAACACAAGTTCTGCTTAGCTTGGAACTAGATGGCGTTGTGTGTTAGACGTCCGAAATATTTATTTATTTACTACAAGAAGAGAAAAGAGGCGTTAGCGACTGTAGAAAGTAAATCGATGCGAAACACATGTGGCTAAGAGGACTGGAGTAACATAGAAGGGCGTTTAGAAATAATACTCCCATCTTCTTGCAGCAAATGAATGCAGAAAACGACATAGATTATTTTCTTCTAGATCATCAACAACTCATGTCCCACTGCTGGGCTCGGATCTCCTCTCAGGAGATGGTTAAGGCCATACGTCCTTACGCTGGCAGAGTGCGGGTTGGGGACTGACAAGACAACGTTATGGCCACGTAATCTTGCCGTTGGATGTTTTCAAGCCGCCCAAAGGCCTCCAACTAAGATTCCCAACTGTTATCCTATGATAACAACCGGGACATACAACATCATACCATTGGCGATCACCCATCCAGGTGCTGACCGCGCCGTCATTGCTTACCCTCGGTGATTGTTTCTAATTACCGAGTACAACTGGGCTATGAGCACCTATACATGATTGACTACATATAATTTACATAATCCTACTAATATTATAAACGCGAAAGTTTGTAAGTATGAATGAATGGATGGATGGATGGATGTTTGTTACTCTTTCACGCAAAAACTACTGAACGGATTTGGATGAAACTTTACAGTAACATAGCTTATACATCAGAATAACACATAGGCTACTATTTGCCGCGATAACCGACATATTCGCTGGCGGAGCCGCGGGCAACAACTAGTAATTTACATAAAAGGAGGACACTCTCAAAGTTATATTAACATTAGGTAATATTTTAGGCAAATCTTGAACTTACATATTTCCATTCTGAATATGGTTAGTCATTTAATATACATATGCTTTGTACATAATTAAAATGAGCGAGCTTACTACCTAAGTTTTGAGAGTAGCAAAACTTGGAGGTTTGGTTAATTAAGGAAGGAGTTGTTTCGAATGTGTAAGAAGGAGGCTGACTTGAAAATTATTAAATATGTCTGTTATATTCTGTAGTATGTTGTTATTGATACGTGAATAGACGGATATAATAATAATTGTTTTTAGACTTTCGCGACTTTTACTTATAGTGTATAGGGTTCCGTACCTCAAAAGGAAAAAACGGAACCCTTTAAGGATAACTTGTTGTCCGTCTGTCTGTCCGTCAAGACCCTTTTTCTCAGGAACGCGTGGAGCTATTAAGCGGAAATTCATATCAAATACTCAGGTCTTCTGTCCCTTGGAGCTGTGAAAAATCAAACTGCTAAGCCCACACAATCAAAAGATACAGCCGTTTATGCTGCAAATTTTCGACACTCGCAAGAGAATCAAAACCTACAGGGTACTTCCCGTGAACTCAGAATCTTGAAATTTGGTACGAAGCAATGTCTTATAGCACAGATAAAGGAAAAATTGCGAAAAGCATAAATTTTTGGTTACAGCATATAATAAATTTTTTTTTTTTTAACTGACTACCCCTTTCCTCATGAACGCGAAGAGGTTTTAATTTAAATTCATGTCAAATACTCAGGTCTATAATACCTTTAAGCTGTAACAAAATCAAACTTCTATGTTAACGCAATCAAAACAAACAGCAATTTAAGCCCCATATTTTGAAACCCGCAACTACTCGCAAGGGAATCAAAACCTAAAGGATACTTCTAGTCGAACTAGATTCTTGAAATTTGTCATGAAGCAATGTTTTATAGCACACATAAGGAAACACGTTTTATATATAAAATTTTAACAAAAACCAAAACCAACTTCAAGGTTCGACTCGATTTCTCCTGGATGCCAACATCAGGTCTTAGTGTCCTTATCATGGTACCACCGTTGGGATATCTCTTTTCCATTAAAAAAAGAATCGATAGAATCATAAACGACGAAGTTATCCGCGAACACACATAAAAAAAACATATAAACGGTCGAATTGAGAACCTCCTCCTTTTTACGAAGTCGGTTAAAAATTTCGAAAACTAAAATTTTTAGTTACATCACATTTTCTTTTTTAATAATTATAAAATTATGTATTACCCTTTTCCTCATGAACTTATAGAGGTATTAAGTTGAAATTCATATCAAATACTTAGGTGTAATTTCTTTTAAGCAGTAAAAAAAAAATTCTAAGTCAACGCAAAACGTAAAGGTACTACCATTTTTACCGCATATTTTGAAACTCGGAACTACTCGCAAGGGAATGAAAACCTAAAGCCTACTTACCGTTGACATAGAAAATTGAAATTTGGTAAGAAGTAATAGGTTATAGCACAGGTAACAGAAAATTCAGAAAACTTTTACTTATATACCTACAGGTTTGTACGGAACCCTCGGAGCGCGAGTCGAAGTCGCACTTGGCCGGTTTTTTTGTTGTATAGCGGAAATGGTTCGCGATATAATTATGAAAAATGTTACGATACCTTCTGTTTCCCGACGTTTCAAACAGGTTACAACGCCCGTGGTCACAAATATGCTGGTGTGAACTTAGCGACGCTTTTGTAATGCGAATAAGTCTCGCTAACAAAAAACAAAAATTATAGAATAATAATAATATTTTATTTGACATACAACGCCATCTAGTTTCAATCTAAGCAGAGCGTGGTAAAATCTATGAGCAGTGAACTATTAAAGTAGTAGTATCATTATAGTCAATACGGTCGCTTAAATATTCCGTCTTTACTATTGAAAAAGGTTTCGTGCAAGAATTTACTTCTATGCATGATTTATTATCAAATGTAACATCTTCAATATTGCGTAACTCTTCATGCACGACAGCTCGGTCTCATATAAAAACACCATTTCATTGTGTCTACACAGTATAATGGTTTTTATCAAGTCTTTAAGGAAAGTGAGTGATACAATAACATTTTCCGTGTTTGCATTGTATAAGAAGTTTTGTTTAACTGTATATTAATGAAGTGGCTTTTAAAAGTGAACTTTTTAACTTAGAATTTTATGTTGGAGTTTGAAAACGTAGAATGGGTGGACTGCCTCGTTGCTCTAACGGTTAGCGTGTACGACTACCGATCGAGTGGTATCGGAATTCGTTCAATTCCCGATTCAGTCACGCAGAGAAACTCCGAGCATTAACCTCTCAATTGCTCTTTGCGTAAACATCATTTACATGAGCATAAATAAAAGTCTTTGTATCAAATATGCTCAAATATATACAAAGGTATACAATGTATTCATAGCACATTTGAACTGTATTTCGAGAAAATACAATTTGCGTCTAACATGCAAGAATATTGCTATATATTTTTTCAAGATGCAGCATTCTTTTGAGTTGTACAAGTCAGACAGTTCTCGTCTTGACGAGCTGCTATTTCGTGCGTAACAACTAGTATGTGCTCAAGACGGTATTTTATAATGAACTATATAAGATTGTATTTGGTTTATTTATTGATGGCGTTAAGGATTACTTTTGACTCTCTGTGACAAAAAACATACTTGAATCTTTAACAGAAATAATATAATAGAAAATTTGTAACTTCTATCCTCATCATCAGATCCTCTTTACCGAACTTAACTACTGGACAGGTCAAAAGTATAGACATAGCCTTGTTTTTTCAGAAAGATGAATGTTAAATAAATAAATATTTTGGACATCTAACACACAACGCCATCTAGTCCCAAGCTAAGCAGAACTTGTGTTATGGGTACTAGACTAGACAACTGATATAAATACATATTATATACTTTTTTTTTGTAAATACATACATATTATACATAGAAAACACCCAAACTCCGAAACAAATATTTTTAAATCATACAAACATTTGATCCAACCTGGGAAGCGAACCCAAGACCTCAAGCACAGCAGTCACATACGCTACCACTGCGCCACCGAGGCAGCGAAGCTTCTTAGGTAATGATAACAACACACGTTACACTCCCTTGGGATCCCAAATTAGGCGGAGCATATGCTATGGCAACTAGACTGCCAATGAATACACTTATAACATTCTAAATACACACAAACTAACTACAACCCATAATGTCCCATTGCTGGGCTCGGGTCTCCTTTCAGGAGAGGGTTTAGTTAGACAATAAATCCCCACGGTGGCCGAGTGCGGCTTGGGGACTGGCACGACAACGGTGTGGCTACATAATCCTGCCTTTGGATGTTTTTTTTTGTTTTTAAATACACACAGTATATTTTAGAAGGTAGTAGAGCCACGCTGATTTCAGCACGAACGGGCCGGCTCGACCGGGGCGGTACTACCCTCGCACAGAAAATCAACGTAAAATGACAGCGTTCGTGCTGTCGTGTTTCGTTGGTGAGTGCGAGACCGGAGGCCCAATGATGCAGAACCATCACTAGCCCTCTGGATCTCACTCTTGGATTCTGCTTATACTTTCCATCAGGCAGAGTAAAGTCATTTTGGCTGGGCTAAACATAAAAAAACACACATACTACTATAGCTTAATTAATCACACAGTTTTTTTTTAATTCTTACGGACTAACCGCCAACGTGATTGGCGCCCTTAATGAGCCTAATTCTCTTTGTCATTCCATTCTTATCATATATGCCTCTCGCACTGATATGCTGCTTACTCGTTCTTTCTTTTATTCATACTCTTTCACTCATTTTCTGTGGGTGGGACTCCCACTTTACGAAACCTATTCTAATTTTAATACTTATATTTCATTGCTCTATATTATAGTACTTATAGGGAAATAATGGTGCTCGTATATTTTATTGTAACTTAATTTTAGGCCTAGTTACATTTTTATTTACCTTATTCTAAATACAATTTCTTAGTGTACTGCTTACTTATTAACTATTTATTAATACTATTTACTTATATGCTTACATTTATATATACACAATATATAACTAAACATATTAATAATAATAAATAAATAAATATTTTGGACATCTAACACACGACGCCATCTAGTCCCAAGCTAAGCAGAGCTTGTGTTATGGGTACTAGACAACTGATATAAATACTTATATACTTTTTTTTTTGTAAATACATACATATTATACATAGAAAACACCCAAACTCCGAAACAAAAATTTGCAGATCATACAAACATTTGGTCCGACCCGGGAATCGAACCCGAGACCTCAAGCACAACAGTCGCATACGCTACCACTGCGCCACAGAGGCAGTCGAATTATAGTCATATTACCTTAACTATTACAGTAATCACACAAACTATTAAACTAATCACACAGTATTAGTACTGTGAATCTAATCCAGGATCTCTAGCTCAATAGTCGAACTCACTAGCCAATAGAATAGACAATCAGACCTGTCACCATAGTGTTACATTCTAACACTGATTTTAATATAACTTCGTAACATATACAAGAAATTTAGTCAGTGTACTATTTAGTTTAGAAGCCATGTTTGCTTCCTTTGTGAGACAAACTGGGAGTTTCTCTTAGATAATGACTGTTTAATGTACTTCGGGAACTTTCGACAGCTTACAGCGGCGACCTCTATTGACCTATTTCATAATATATGTTTTAAGGTCACGATTTTATTAAGTAAAAAATAATGATGGACTCTAAGGTTGGTGATTAGCTTTATCCTTTTTTGCCCAAAATTAGTTGACTATACAATGTTGGAGAGAGGGTCTATCGGAACAAATTAGTTTAAAAAAATACCAGAGCCCAAAACAATACTATCAGTTTCACTTTAATTATGAAAAAGATAACTTTGGAAGTGTCTCTCGCGCGAACTATTCAGTTTAGAATAAAATGATATTAGAAACCTCAATATCATTTTCGAAGACATATCCATAGATACCCCACCCCACACGTATGGGTTTCATGAAAAAAAAATTTGGGTTTAGTGCTAAGTATGGAGACCCCTAAAATTTCTTGTTTTTTTAATTTTTCTATGAAAATCTTAATGCGGTTCATAGAATACATCTACTTGCCAAGTTTAAACAGTATAGTTCTTATAGTTTCGAAAAAAAGTGGCTGTGACATACGGACAGACAGACAGACATGACGAATCTATAAGGGTTCCGTTTTTTGCGTTTGGCACGAAACCCTAAAAATGAACTACTAGGTGCACTAACTGACATTCTTACAAGTATAGCGAGTAGAGTTATTAAAGCTAAATTAAAAATGATCGCTATGTTAAAATTCTAAGCCTTAGTATAAATAAGTACCCTTTTTTCCAGCGGTTGTCATATATTTTACAGAAGTAACGAATATCTTCCGGGTAAGTCCCGCTCAGCGTGCGGCGGTGTCGGGTGTTTCCGGTAAAAGTGCGCGCTCTAATGATTCTGCTCAAGGTTGTGTTCACTGTGATAAACGTAGCGGGAAGCGGTTTAAATAAGTAAATAACAAATTTCATAAACGGGTGATCGCTAGTACTGTATAGATAGGTTTTTGATTTAATGGTATGATGATGAGATATGAGAAGAAAATATGGTCACGTTACTTCACAAGCAACAAATCCCTATGGAGTGATTCATCTATACTAATATCATAAACGCGAAAGTTTGTAAGTATGGATGGATGTTTGTTACTCTTTCACGCAATAACTACTGAATGGATTTGGATGAAACATTACAGTAATATAGCTTATACATCAGAATAACATATAAGCTACTATTTGCCGCGATAACCGACATAAACGCGGGCGGAGCCGCGGGCAACAACTAGTAGCTTATAATGCAAAAGTTAAAGATATACTCGTAATTCGATAAATTAATATACTACAGTGGTAAAATGGTCACTTCTGCTGAAATATATATCTTCGTATTCTAATATTATAAAACTGAAAAGTTTGTTTGTTTGGTTGAAAGCGCTATCTCGGGAAGTTCTTGTCCGATTTGAAAACGGAGTGTTAGATAGACCAGTTATCGAGGAAAACTATTGCTATTGGCTATATCTCACCATGCTATGACCAACAGGAGTGGAGTCTCGATAAAAAATGTCGCAAAAGCTTCATTTGCAAAAATTCACAAAAATACATAGGAAAGTATTCTTTTCCGTTAAATGGATCACTATATAACCTTTTTCAGAGTTAACAAATTAGTTCATGCTGTTATAACGCAGATGAGGTTGCGTGGGTCAGCTAGTATTCAATATATACTAGGTGCAGGTCTGACAGTGGCTGGGAGTAAACCATTTAATCCATCCATCGAGCCAATAATCCAACACTCCGAAAAGTTACCCGCTCCGCTAGTCTCAGACATGCCTACGTTAATAAATAATATTTCGTGAGTGCTTTCAAGTGTGAAGGACATTTCATCGCTTAAGAAAATGAATGTATTTTACAGGAACCATCAATTTCCTATAAAATTCCATTTATATCAAGTGAAAAAATCTATCTTTTGTCGTAGACCATCAGAGAGGTATTAACAAAGGCTACAGACTTTTTTTTTAAATTTTACTTTTTCTTTAGTAAAGGCTGAGATGTAGAGTAACCTCGCTAATGAAAAATAGCAAAATAATAGTTTAACACTACCGGTTTTCTGTGTTTCGCGATAGAATTCCGGTCGAGCCTTTATTCCAAAACATGGTTCTCAATAACCGGCTTACGATCTGATGAATTTCAACTTTTTATAATCTAATGACACCAGACCAATATCCATGAAGCTGAAGAAATACACATATATAGTCCATTTGTTTAAATAGTGTCGGTGCACCCGTACGCAATTGTGGTTATTGTTGTGAAATACGAATATGTTAATTCATACAAAGACGGCGTAAACTGACAAATCATACTTGCTTCTGGGTGTACGCCGCTTGCGGGCCCTTTCCTTTTGTGGCGGCTTGCCTCACGTGCGACGGCGCGGCGGCGCGATTAAGGTGACCGTATCTAAGCGAATGGACTATATACTCCAAAGACATAACCCTCTTTTCTGCGAAGTCGGATGACAAACAGCCAGAATGTGTGCGTTCATTGAAATGTAGCGAGTCTACTCAACAAGATTATTGTAAAATATTTTGTTGTGTTAGTTTCCTACTTCACATACACACACATGCTATTGTGTGTTACCTTAATAAGGAAATGTGTCGTGAACATTGTATTTTCCTAAGAAAGTAGCGGTGTCATAAATCTATACAAATAAATGAAATTGGAGTGTCTTTTTGTAAAATTAAAACAACCGCTTTTTGTCTGCCTCGTTGGTCTCGCAGTTGGCGTTTGCGACTGGTCATCATGAGGTCTCGGGTTCGATTCCCGGGTCGGACCAAATGTTTGTATGATCTACAAATATTTGTTTCGGAGTTTGGGTGTTTTCTATGTATAATATGTATGTATTAACAAAAAAAAAACAAGTAAATATGTATTTGTATCAGTTGTCTAGTACCCATAACACAAGCTCTGCTTAGCTTGGGACTGGATGGCGTTGTGTGTGAGGTGTCCGTAAATATTTATTTATATATTTTACTAAATGCATATATAAATATACACGGTACATACATTAAAATAACATTTTTACAATTTTTGCCTGTCTGTCTGTTTGTTCCGGCTAATCTCTGGAACGGCTGAAACAATTTTGACGGGACTTACACTTGCAGATAGCTGATGATAGTTCTAGCTTAGGCTTTTTTTTACTAATTTCACCCCGCGGCGTTACTTCGGTTGTTTTTGAACCGAAGGTAACACAGGTCAGCTACTTACAAATAATATTATTTAGATGTTTCAAAGTTGAATTATTATCAAGTTTTAATACAAATTTTATTATTGTCATAAGTTACATCATACGAGTATACAAGCCCGCTTCGTTCTCCATTCCGTTCTCTGCACATGCTACATTCTTCCGTAAAAGTTAACACGACTGACAAAGAATGCAACTGAAATTTAATAGTTCCATGTTTTATAGCAAATTTCTCGTAGTAAACTATACAATAGCTATCGTTGATATTTGCGAACTTTATATAATTTAATATTTCGTAAAGATATATTACAAAGTTGTGTGTGAAATATTGTTTATAGGTTTTTAGAGGTTCTCTGGATGTTATTAGTAGTCTTTCTATAGCTATAACTTTTTGCATTTAAAAAACCCCCTACTCAAGCACTTAACCGAGTAATCATACGCCAATGATATTTTTGCAGACATTCTGTTATTCTTCCCCACTTTCACCCCCATAACTTTTAAACGACTCAACCGATTTTCACGAAACATGTCTAAGAACACTCGCACGTAACTCACCTTTCATACAAAAAAAACTAAATTGAAATCGCTTCATCCGTTCGCGAGCTACGGTGCCACAGACAGACAGACAAACAGAAAGACAGACACGTCAAACTTATAACACCCCTCTTTTTGCGTAGGGGGTTAAAAATGAAAACAGGTAAACATAAACATTTGTTCAGATGTACTAAGCGGTGATGATCATAAAAAAATAATAATAATATAATTTATGTGTGTTCGTTTAGATAGGTTACTATCTCAGCATAATATTACTGCGTATCATCAGTTACGATGACAGCGCTGGTTACGAAGACAGTTACTGAGCAGTTTTTAAACATGATAAATATACACATTAAACAAGTGTAAAAAAATGTATGTAAATGTGAGTATAGTCTAAGCTTGTAATATGAGTTCATACTTAGTATCTTTTTGGTGATTTTGAGTGTTTCTTTTTGTTATGTAATAGACGGGCAAACGAGCGGACGTATCGCCTGATGGTAAGCGATTACCGCCGCCCCTGGACACCTGCAACACCAGAGGCGTCACAAGTGCGTTGCCGGCCTTTGGGGGATGGGGGAGATAGGGGAAGGGGTTGGGGTAAGGGCTTCCGGTATCCCCACTCACTCGGTGAAACACAGCGCAAGCGCTATTTCACACCGGTTTTCTGTGAGGCCGTGGTATCACTCCGGTCGAGCCAGCCTATTCATGCCGAAGCGTGGCTCTCCCACGGTTTTCAGGCTTAATCTTGACTTATTAGTCTAGACTAAGCCGGTTAGGTAACACTATGGCTAGGGCTAGTGTGCCGTCTTTAATAAATACTTCATAATAAATATTCCGGACATCTAACATACAACGCCATTGGAGGGTACTAGACAACTTTATGGTCCGGCTGACTAAAAACTATGGTCCTTTCTTCAAAAGGCTAGGCTTTCTTCAAAACCCAGACCCTATACTATTCTCGCATAGGTTTTGTTTAATCAAAGTTCACAGCTTAGAAAAAAGACACCTCTGAAATTTGTTTTGGTTTTTCTTCCCAGAGTGAGTCTTAGGAAAAAGTCCGACGTATAAAAACTTTTTATAAAAAAAAACCGACTTCCAAATAACATCAAAACGAAAACTCTCTGCCAAAAAAACACTTAAAAGCGTAAAATAAACTGGTTCTTCATAAATTGCCTATACCAAATTCTTTATTCATTTAAATAGTAGTATTATAATGTGTGCTAGGTACCTAGAATCTGTTTGAAGTCGGTGCCAAGTGACTAGCACTTAGACTTTTGTAATTATTCGTTTGTATTCTTTTTGGCTTAGCACCGACTTCAAACAGATTCTAGGTACCTAGCACACATTATAAGAAGTCGGTTTTATTTTGTTAAAATTTTGTATTATTTAAAAATCTCTCTCTTGAACCTAACAATATCATTTCTGCACACAAATAATATCATTGAACAAATGTAGCGGTCAAATGTTAAAAAAAGTGGCCAAGTGCGAGTCGGACTCGCCCATGAAGGGTTCCGCAGCAGCAAGTAACATAATATAATTTTTATTTTATATTTTTACATCTGTGTTGATTGAATGAAAGGTAAATTGCAGTTCACGATTTATGACGTATTAAAAAAAAACTACTTACTAGATTTCGTTCAAACCAATTTTCGTTGGAAGTTTGCACGGTAATGTACGTCATATATTTTTTTTAGATTTATCATTCTCTTATTTTAGAAGTTAGAGGGGGGGGGGGACACACATTTTACCACTTTGGAAGTGTCTCTCGCTCAAAATATTCAGTTTAGAAAAAAAAAATGTTAAAAACCTCAATATCATTTTTGACGACCTATCTATAGATACCCCACACGTATGGGTTGGATGAAAAAAATTTTTTTGAGTTTCAGTTCTAAGTATGGGGACCCCCAAAATTAATTGTTTTTTTTCTATTTTTGTGTGAAAACCTTAATGCGGTTCACAGAATACATCTACTTACCAAGTTTCAACATTATAGGTCTTTTAGTTTCGGAAAAAAGTGGCTGTGACATACGGACGGACAGACGGACAGACAGACAGACATGACGAATCTATAAGGGTTCCTTCCTTTGACACGGAACCCTAAAAAAGACGGTAAATTAGAACAAGAAAAACAGAATCCAAGAAAAGGAAGTTGAAAACAGAACTAAAACTTTAGTAGCTTGAATTCAATGCTCGTGAAACTGACGTAATTCAAATAGCCACAAGAAAAAATATATAACATCCTACGTATTCTATAAAAAACACTAATGTCGCCAGCCCTAAATCCCAATCATGTTTGGCCCACCTGGGAACAGTTCCATATTGTAAATAAGGTCCCAACAGATTACCACAAACTCCGGGATTGAGTGGCTAATTATTTATTTAGTAAAACAAGTTAGGTTGGGAAACGTTTCTAAATGCCCCTGGGATCATTCCGGGATTACTACGGCAATAGTTTATCAGTTCTGTTTTGGTTAGAGGGATATAATTTGAAAAATAGGTTGTTATTAGTGTTGGTATTTCGGGATATTGGATTAGCTAGTTATGAAATATATTGATATGGAAATTATTAATGAAAGCTACTGCGGTTTTGTAGAAGTACACACGAATTTTGACCCAATCTCAATCTTCCCGAGGCAGATGGACTCAAATTTAGCAAGGTCAAACAGTCATTCCTTTCTTTCGAGAGTAGAGAGCTGAAAAGGCGGCAAAGCGTTTGCAATTATGTTGTTGCAGCTTTCATGAGCAGCGTTGTCAATTAATATCAGTTGATCCATCGTCTTTTTTTTTTAACCGACTTCAAAAAAAGGAGGAGGTTTCTCAATTCGACCGTATATTTATTTATTTATTTTTATTTGTGTTCGGGGATAACTTCGTCGTTTATGAACCGATTTTGATGATTCTTTTTTTAATAGAAAGTAGATGTCCCGACGGTGGTACCATGATAAGGAAACTAGGATCTGATGATGGCATCCCAGAGAAATCGAGGGTGACCCTCATTTTTTTCAGGCACGTACTATGTTTTTCGTATATTTTCTGAAGCTACGCCGGTATTTGCGTCTGGTAGTCATCACTTAATGATGATGAAAGGTAAAACTTATTAACGGTTAGGAGTTGGAGGATAAATCTTTAAATGTCATATGTATGTATGTTACCTTTAGTCGTATTCTTTCAAGTTATTTAGGTAAGCTGATGATGGAAGGTACAATTCCTCAACGGTTAGGAGTTGGAGGATAATTCTTTCAATTTCATACGTATCTATAGACCTTTAGTTGTATACTTTTAAGTTATTTAGGGGAGCTGATGTCACAGGCGCTATGATGACTAAACCCTTAATGTATTTTGCTTTAAGTAACTCGCCTGCTTCTATTTCATCACGACATTTAAGCTTGGACACGATTCCTATTGCCCCCTAGACCACGTTCTCGGTAACAGAAATCTTGCATCTCAGCATTGATCAGTTTCCAAAATTATCTATAATATATATTATAATAATTAAATTATTAATATATACTCAGTTTTAATATGTGGTCAAACCACTAAAGTTATTCGCATCAGCAGAAATTATATGAAATAGTTCAATTTACTGACCTATGATTGTTTGCACTAAAAATGGAAAAATAAAAACTTTTTATAAAAAAAAAACCGACTTCCAAAAAACCATCCGGCGAAAACTCCCTGCCAAAAAACACTAAAAAGCGTAAAATAAACTGGCTCTTCATAAATTGTTATGTGCCAATTCTTGTCTATACCTAATTCTTTATTCATTTAAATAGTAGTATTATTGTGTATGCTAGGTACCTAAAATCTGTTTGAAGTCGGCGCCAAGCCAAAATGTAATAGGAGGTACACTCGCCGCTGCCGGATAGCTAGCATAAAACAACCCGAGCGAGCAGACACGCGCGGGCTGACGCGTCAGCAACGCGCCTGTCGTCGTTGATGGTCGTCTCGAAATAAAGCGAGTGTGGTAACTACTATTACATTTGGCTTGGCGCCGACTTCAAACAGATTTTAGGTACCTAGCATACACAATAATACTACTATTTAAATGAATAAAGAATTAGGTATAGACAAGAATTGGCACATAGCAATTTATGAAGAGCCAGTTTATTTTACGCTTTTTAGTGTTTTTTGGCAGGGAGTTTTCGTCAGATGGTTTTTTGGAAGTCGGTTTTTTTTTTATTTAGAAAAATGTAACAGTGGGAATTACTGGCTCCGTAATAAACTGACTAATTATCTTAAACACGACAGTCTGATTTTTCAGAATTTTTTCTACACATTTTACACAAATATATATAGGGGGGTCATCTTCTACCTCAGCCTACTTCCGTCCACTGCTGAATGAAGGTCTCCCCCCAAGAGTGCATCATCATCACCATTCGGGCCTCCTGCTACTTATATATTTTTATATATACATAGATATTAAAGATGAATTACACTCAAACACACTGCAGATGGTCTTCCTTTGTGAGTGGGGAACAAACTCACGGCCTCTGATCTAGCAGCCAGTCACTAACAACTAGACCAAAACAAACCATCCTTTCCCATTTTATAAAGAGAAAGCCAGGGGATATAATAAATAGCATTATATGTACAACTAGCCGACCCGTACCCACTTCGTTGGGCGGTAAACATTTTTTTCTCCGACTTTGCAAATCCGGCTACTATGAAAAAGCCTTTCCAGTTTTCGGGTTATTATATATCCTATAATAAAATAATAACGTAGCCTTCTAGTGGTAAAAGAATTTTTAAAATCGGCTCAGTAAATCCAGAGATTACCCCCTACAACTTCACAAACTCACAAACTTTACTTCTTTATATAATAATATATAGTGTAGATGTAGATTAATAATAAAAATAAGTATTAGTATAGAGATATAAAAAGGTAGCGACAAGGCCAATTTGCGTGAATGTAGGCCGTCATCCCACTAATTAGATAATAAGGGAAGATGAAAGGACGACTGTAATTAATTTCTTAGTAAAACTACATGTTCGTAGTCCAAGGTAATGGCAGCCGACTGTGTGCCTTCTAAATGTGATAGATAATTGGAAAGTTCCGCAGAGAGTTGACATCAAAGTAAATGAAAGGACAACCAAATTATAGTACGGCAACACAGGACTAGAGTAATATATAAATTGTAGCCATTTAATGTACAGTTCTTAAAATATACCTAGCTTTATTTATTTCACAAATGGCCATTGACGAAGAGACTTTGAACAATCGATTTTATTCTGCATTACCAATATTGACATTATTAACGTGCTAGTTTTAAAAGTAGAGCCACGCTGATTTTAGCACGAACGGACCGGCTCGACCCGGGCGGTACTACCCTCGCACAGAAAATCCACATAAAATGACAGCGTTCGTGCTGTCGTGTTTCGTTAGTGAGTGCGAGACCGGAGGCCCAATGATGCAAAAGCATCACCAGCCCGCCATGGTGTAGGTCACCATGCTGCATTGTCTGCATTCGTAGTGAGTATGGTGACCACCACTCTTGGATTCTGCATATGCTTTCCATCAGGTGGAGTAGAGTCATTTTGGCAGGGTCAAACATAAAAAAAATATAAAAAATTACAAACTAGGCGACCCGTGCCCGTTTCGTTGGGCGTTAACCACCCGCTTTTTTCGACTTGATTTACAAATACTATTATTTTTAACTGAATTTTTTGTTCAATCATAATAAAATATAGCCTATGTCGCTCCTGAATAGTGTCGCTTTCTGTTAGTGAAACAATTATCAGGATCGGATCAGTACTTCCGAAGATTACCCCATACAACCATACAAACAAAGCTAGAAATTTTACCTCTTTATAATATTACTAGCTGTTGCCCGCGGCTCCGCCCGCGTGTATGTCGGCCATCTGTCAGAACCCAGAACGGCGCAGAACCCAGCTGAGGGATAGTCAAATAATAACCGTCTTCTCCTGTCACAAACATTATAGGATACTGTAGTGGATCATACGACTGATGGCGATGTAGCTCAGAAACTCTTTTGAGCTGTGCGTCTCTATCGTTTAAGGCCATATCCCTGGGAAATTTGTCTTCATCTACCAAGAGAACGGCTACCTCGTTTACAGTAGGAGCATTATATCTGCCTCTGTGTGCTGTCTGTGGAGTGCGATCTGAATGAATAATTAACTTTAAATTATCTGAGGAGTTGAGTTCTAAGTTTTGCTTAAAACTTCGTATATACACGTTATGATTATTCAGAGCGGTCTATAATTCGCGAATTAAATCCATTTTTAAGGTTGGTGCGATGCTTGATCGCAACGATAACTGGCATCCGAAATAAAATATATTTGCAAGAACTGTGGGTTTTCGCCTGATGCTGGTAAAAGGCTACCAATGAGATGATACACACCTGTCCTTCAATTTTAAAAGTGGGCATAAAATTACCTTCCCTGATTTCTTTTGCGCCAAAAGAAGTCATTTGAAAAATACTATTGTATTTACGTATATTTGTTAAAAATTGACCAGATAATGGTTGTTTATTATTTAAAAGATTTTTTATTGGTTGTGGCGGCTCCTGAAGGTTAGGAAGATAAACTTTACCTGAAGCACAGCACATACCATTAGGTTCGTCCGCCCATTTCTTGGCAAAGCAGTTAGAGCAGATCTTATTCATGACTCCGATTTGGACGGACGCTTGTTGTGCATCACAGAACAAAAAATGTGTTGTGCATAATCAACCTGCGGATCATATCTGAAAGCCGGTTTGTTGCTGTTAGCTGAAATTCGATTGCGGACTCCATTTGTAGACAACTGCTGTCTCTCTGCCTGAGCTCTAAGTCGCTGCGAACGCTCAACACTTGACTCTCGTTCGCGTAAGTCAGAAGTTCTCAGATTTTGTCATACAAGGCGTTGCGAACGTTCGACACTCGACTCTCTTGCGCGTACCTGAGAGTTTCTGTGATTTTATTCAGCAAGGCGTTGTGAACGTTCAGGTGAAGATTCTCCCATACGACGTATTCTTGCTGCCTGTGCTTGAGAACTATGTTTAGAAAGTTGAGACCTGGCTCTCTTAGGCATTTTCAATTTTTTAAGGAAATGTTAATGGCGTGTAATATTCTAGCTCTGAAAAGAACTGTTGTTTAGCCCTGAAAAGAACTGTTGTTTAGCTCTGAGAAGAACTGTTGTTTAGCTCTGAGAAGAACTTTTGCGTAGGTGTATTTTTAAGAACGAAATCTAAAAAAAATCGCACGAAAATTATTAGACTTCGCGCACGACCGCTGCGTAGGGAGCCGACCTCGCGTCTGAGCCGCGCGGGTATCTTACTCATAGATCTAAACTCCCAAATCGTATATTTTAATTTCTCTATAACTTCAAAACCAAACGTCCAATTTTAATCATTCAAAGACCAAATATTATCCACATAAACTGTACTTAGTGATGAAATAATTTATTTTGATAAGGATTAATAGCATGAGTAAAATAAATGCGTCACTTGACATAGATAGGTATAGTGTTTTGCGGATTTTTATGTAGATATTTATAAGATCTACAATTAATTGGAACATTTTATGGTTCTATCTTTTATAGTTTAGGCAGCGTACGCAAAATAAGTAACTTTTCTGCTTTTCTAGTTGATTTTTTACACCTTGTGTCCGAATAACCCAAATATCTTACCGAACCCTATTTTTTTCCAAAATTAAATTTAGCCTATGTTACTCGTGGATAATGTAGCTTTCGAATGGTGAAAGAATTTTAAAAAACGGGACAGTAGTTTTTAAGCCTATTCATTATAACCAAACAAAGTTTTCCTTTTTATAATATTAGTGTAGATAGCCTTCTTCGATAAATGGACTATCCAACACTGAAAGATTTTTTTAAATTGGACCAGTAGTTCCTGAGATTAGCGCGTTCAAACAAACAAACAAACAAACTCCGCAGCTTTATAATATTATATTATAGATTATTGTGACGGTCTTGTTTATTGGTTGTCAAGACGCCCGGCGTAGGTAACGCGCAGGCGTGTGGAAACTTTAAATGACATTTTTATTTATATCTAATCAACAGCTTAAAAAATAAATTTCTAACTTCTAGCTTATATTGACGATACTTCTCTAGAGATTTTGAATTATACAAATTAATTTGGCTTATTTATTTCTATTAATACAATGAACATACAAATCATATTTACGAATATCTTTTTAATGAGTGTGACAGCCTTGTTTATTGGTTGTCAAGACGCCCTGCGTACGTAACGCGCATGCGTGTGTGAACCTCCAGACTTCTATACAAACTTTCATCCCCTTTTAAATCCCTTAAAACCATTTTTTCTCATTAAAAAGTAGCCTATGTCCTTTCTCAGGCTCTACACTATCTGTTTACCAAATTTCATTGAAATCGGTGCAGCGGTTTGGCCGTGAAAGCACGACAGACAGACAGACAGACAGACAGACAGAGTTACTTTCGCATTTATAATATAAGTAAGGATTAGTAATGATTACAAAGTGGAATCTATACTTATAATAAAAATGTAACAGGTCAAATTCTGTACATTGAAGATATTTGGAGGGCACTCTGTTATCGATACTGAAACGAAAACTATTTTTTTTTTCATTTTTGTCTGTCTGTCTGTCTGTCTTTCTGTCTGTCTGTCTGTCTGTCTGTCTGTATCTTGGCCGCGCATCACGCCGAAATTACTGAATGGATTCAAATGAAACTTGGCATGATTTGAGTTCATACTCCGAGGTAGGACATAGGATACTTTTTATTCCGAAATTCCGGACGGTTTCCTTGGGAGGGGAGATGAAAGTCAAAATGTGTAATTAATTGTAATTCATTAACGAGTAGTCCGATTGCAATAATTCTTTTTTTTTTAGAAAGGAGATACTCTGAAGATTGTAGCATAAAGTATTTAATTTATCACAATCTCTCTATCTATTGGAAAAAAAAATATAAAGAATTTATCATTACGTAAAACAACATGTAGCGACACCTATTGCCAGCCATGCGTAATTAATAACACTTTGATTAATATATCGTGGAATAATCGTAGAACGTATTACGTATAATTCGGTGTAGCATTAAGTATTTGATTTATCGCAACCTCTCTATCCATAAATTCAGCACGGTTTCTTGGAGAGGGGGGATGAAAGTAAAAATATGTACTTGGTTGTAATTCAATAACACGTGATTTCATTCATTCTTTTATTGCTAGACAGCAAGTACTTTAAATATTGTTCCGTGATCTATTTATAAATATATCACGTATAATAAATCTGTAGACGTTGAGTTTGTCAGTTTCTTTGCTTAAAACAGCGACATCTCTTGGAATCAAGTAACTAACTTTACAATAGGTACGTAATATGATTTTCTTTTGAACGTATAATAAAAATGTGATGTAACAGATCAATTCTGTACATTAAAGAAATTTAGATGTTTTATCGGGAGGGCTCTCTAATCGTTACTGAAGTAATGAAATTTTCTTGAAAATTGTTTCTGAACTTAACAGCGAAATCTATTGGAATTAAGTAACACTAACTTCACAGTAGGATATACCTATCCTATATACGAGTAATCTATATATGATTAATTTTTAAAGTAGGTATAATAAAAAAAAAAACAGATTAATATAATTATATTATAATTATAATAATTCTGTACATTAGAGAATTTTTTTGGGAGGACCCTCTAATCGATTCTGAACCAAAAACTAAAATACCATAATAACGTTAAATGGTCATTGTAAAGGAGCAAGGTCCAAATGTATAAAGGAAGACGACTTTTCAGTAGACTGTATTTAATTTGCTAGTTTTACAGTAATAGATTACTAGAAAAAACTTGCAAAGTTGACAAAACAATTTGTATATCTTCTTCTTCTTTTATATCCTATAAAAAGCGGCCAAGTGCGAGTCGGACTCGCCCATGAAGGGTTCCGCAGCAGCAAGTGGCATAATACAATTTTTATTTTATTTTTATATTTGTGTTGATTGAATAAAAGGTAAATTGCAGTTTACGATTTATGACGTATTAAAAAAAAATACTTACTAGATTTCGTTCAAACCAATTTTCGTTGGAAGTTTGCATGGTAATGTACATCACATTTTTTTTTAGATTTATCATTCTCTTATTTTAGAAATTACAGGCCGGCTCCCCCCCCCCCCCCTGTCACTTCACACATTTTACCACTTTGGAAGTGTCTCTCGCGCAAACTAATCAGTTTAGAAAAGTATGATATTAGAAACCTCAATATCATTTTCGAAGAACTATCCATAGATACCCCACACGTATGGGCTTATTGAAAAAATTTTTTTTGAGTTTCAGTTCTAAGTATGGGGACCCCCATAATTTATTGTTTTTTTTTCTATTTTTGTGTGAAAGTCTTAATGCGGTTCACAGAATACATCTACTTACCAAGTTTCAACATTATAGGTTTATTAGTTTCGGAAAAAAGTGGCTGTGACATACGGACGGACAGACAGACGGACAGACAGACGGACAGACAGACAGACAGACAGACAGACATGACCAATCTATAAGGGTTCCGTTTTTTGCCTTTCGCACGGAACCCTAAAAATGAATTGCTGTTCGTTTGTTTCGCTAAAACTCGAGAACCGCCGGGCCGATTTAGCTGATTTAGGTTTTGAAGTGTTTGCCGTGGTTCAGGGAAGGTTTAAACGGTGATAAAATATGGAAAAATTGCGGGGAAGATAATAAAAACAACAATTTCCTTTTGCCCATATAAACTGTTCTACCAACTTTCCTGTCAAACTTTTGACTGTCAAATTGAAGCACTTATTAAATTAAGGGTTTTAAATAGGCATCATATATTATTACACGAATGAAATTAAGGGTTGTGTATAAGAAAAATTAAAAGATAGCGGGCAAAGTCTTTTTTTTTTGTCCGCGACGTCTGTCTGTATCTTGGCCGCGCATCACGCTGAAACTACTGAATGGATTCAAATGAAACTTGGCACGATTTGAGTTCATACTACGAGGTAGGACATAGTTTTATTTTTATTTTTTATTTTTTTAATTTTTTTTTAATAACGGGAAAAGTATTTTTTTTTGTCCGCGACTGTACACTGCCTGTAGGAAGCTGAGACAGATATGTAAATATGGCGGTACGAAGTTTATTTTTATTCTACCCTTCCTGAATATTTTCGCCCTATTCTTATTCTTCCTTTCCTGAAAATTTTCGCCCTATTTCTATTCTTCCCTTCCTATTCAAAATGCTGCAGCTTTCAGAATTTACTTACAGACAAGTCCGTTCTGATTTCTGAGGACTTTTTATTTTTTATTCTGTAATTTCTGAGATCTTTTTATTTTGTCTAAATCTGCCTAACCATAAAACTAGATAAGAAAAATTTAAAGTTATGTGGATTAGGATTTTTAACTCTTACCACAGTAAAAAACAAAAAAGGGAACGCCTCAAGACGATCGACGAGAGATGAGACCGCCTATGCTCAATTAAAGTGTAAAATAAAAATATAGTTTTGTGACTAATAAGAAACATTGTTTTTTATTACTTAAAAATATTTTTAAATTATGGTGTACCTCCAAAATTTTTAATCTTCCTAGATGTACCTTGAACCCAAAAAGTTTGCGGAACACTGAATGTACTATGGTGATGTGTGTTACTTCGACCTGAATGCAGACCTCCTTAACAAGCTTGACCGTCTTCTTAATAACTGCATTCGATTTATTTTCAATATTCGAAAGTATGACCATGTGTCTGCTTAGCGTTCCCAGATAAAATGCAATCCTATTCGCCTACAGTGCAATTAGCGAGCTCTTACCTTCCTATTTTCATTTCTCAACTCGCCATCCTTACCTACCTACCTTGCTCCGTATTTCCGATACCTGTGCTCTAATCACGATAGAAATCTTCGCTCAGTTAATAATCTGCAACACCAGAGGCGTCACAAGTGCGTTAACGGCCTTTGGGGGATGGGGGGGGGGGGAGATAGGGGGAGGGGTTGGGGTATGGGCCTCCGGTATCCTCACTCACTAGGTGAAACACAGCGCAAGCACTATTTCACACCGGTTTTCTGTGAGGCCGTGGTATCACTCCGGTCGAGCCGGCCCATTCATGCCGAAGCGTGGCTCTCCCACGGTCTCTGCTTCTCTCATGTCCGTCTCATTACTCCGACTTCGTGAACTGTTCCTTCTTTGTTCAAGCAGTACTACTCTGGAATTCGCTCCCGCTCGAAATCAGGATGTCCACTAACCGATATACATTCAAAAATAAAGTACATGAGCTCTTTCTCAATGAACTGGCAGAATTATGTAATCTATAGCTTACCGTCCTTTTAAACGACTTTCAAAAGGAGGAGGTTCTCAATTTCATCGTTCATCGTCACAATGTATGTACGTACACGGATTACTCCTCCGTCAATTTGTGGACCGATTTTGAAAATTATTTTTGTATTCGAAAGGGTATGCTCCTCATGTGGTCCCATGGCCACCATATCTCCTGATATGGCGTGACCTTGAGCGGGATAGCTGCTCTTCGCGTAGAACAAAACAACCGAAGCGTCGGTGACGTCGTTGACGTTCGTCTTGAAATATAGCGAGTGTGGTACCTACTATTACATTTGGCTTGGCACCGACTTCAAACATATGAATAGGTAGCATATACAAGTTATTTGATACTTTTTAGTTTTTAAGTCGGTTTTTTAAACGAGGTTTTTTTTTCCATTATTTAGTGTATAAATGTTGTATTTATGTATACGTAATCTGTATATGTATATCTACTTATATATGTATGTTTGTATGTATAACGTTGAATATGATGTGATTATTGTAAATTTTAACGGACTTCTTATGTATATGAGATTTCACACACCTGCCTTATAAGATTTCTCCACCACCCGAAGGTCGACTGGAAGAGAATGCTCTGGGCATTAAGTCCGCCGATGTACATTCTTAGTGCATAAAGTTAATAAATAATATATAAATAATCTACATTGTATTTATATTTCCAAAAAAGTGTGTGTGACCAGTTCCTAAAATTATCATCTCAATGTAACTAACACAACATCCACATCTGGTAGTTCTTAAACAGTTTCTAAAAGATACTTTACAATAGGTACGTTATATGATTACTTTTTTATCGTATAATAAAAATGTAAAATATCAATTTTAAGTTTGAAATACTTGAATTAGGAGTTATAATTTTTAATATAAACAAACATATAACTTAATAGTTATGATAATTTACCAGAAACAAAACACAAAATGTGTGTGAGTGTGTGTGTTTGTTACTCTTTCACGCTAAAACTACTGAACGGATTTGGATGAAACTTTACAGTAATATATCTTACACAGGATACTATTGGCCGCGAAAATCGACATTCACGCGGGCGGAGCCGCGGGCAACAGCTAGTACATTATAAATGTAAAAATTCACACCAAAAATGCGTCTCGTAAGTTCTAAAATGACACGAATGACACACAGATCAAGCTATATTTAAATATAGCCTTAAGGATCGATGAATGCCGGCTGCACGCACGAAAAAGCATGACTCATGGTCACGTTCCGCCTGAGCCGAGTCTGCGAGTGAGACCGCGGCGCGACGTTCGGCTTGTGACGTACATTTTTTATCAATGTTTTCTTATAAATTTATGACGTATAATTATCGTCCGTAAACCGACTTTACAGACAACTAATTCTTGGTATATGATGGTGCGGACCTAAGTGGACGGACGGTGAGTGACTTTCGACTCCTTGAATATGTGGAACAAAGTCACAAGTACGTGTTTTGCTTCCTCCGAATCATGGGGACATCGATTTTGGTGACGCCCGTTACGCTGCGGCGCCACCTTCCTGTTACACCTTCCGTCTCTTCTCACGTCATTAATTAACCTGCCTCGCAACAATAATTTAATTTCGCCATCTCATTGTTCCAAAAAAACTTTTTCAACTTTGCCAAATTAGCTTACTGTTACATAATGGCTATTACAACAGACCCCACTTTGGTGGTCATTACGAGAAGTGGCTAAATGACCAGCTAATGTTAGTAAATAAGGTGGAATACCTACCGTACTTAATTTAAAAGGCTCGGGAAAAAACATGAACAGTGATGTTTCTTTTTGAGGCCTCCGTAACGAATGACGGGGCGGTATCAGTAATAATTTTGTTGTCCTCACTGACCCCGCAATGAATGGGTGACTAGATAAATTCATAAAATGGTGACCATAAAATTACCATAATCAGTCAAAGTTTTGTTACGTATTCCAAGTTTTTTTATTTAAATCTGTTTATTTATTTTTTAGACTTTTAGAAAAATAATTACTTCATTTTTATTTCGACTAGTTACAAAAGCGACAGTTAAGTGTAACTCAAAGTGGCTTTTCCATAATAATGATATTTCATATAATATTAAAATCTTTTATAATGTAATGTTTTATATAATCGAATGTTTTAGTTTTTATAACAGACATCGGACAGTTCTCATAACATTGATATTTCATTTTTCAATACCGAGTTTCTTAGATAAATTATTATACAATCACATTCATGTTTTCAGGTTTTATTTACAAATATTTATCAGTATTTATAATACTAAGAATCCCTGTTTTTGTGCTAAAAGTTTAATATTTTGCGTAGATGGAATGTGACGGCATATAAAATATCATTCTACCATTTGACTTCATGAAAATGTAAAACATAATTAATTATGTAACAGTCTTTTTTTATGGAATAGGGGAAAACGAGCAGACGTAACACCTGATGGTAAGTGGTTACCGCCGCCCATGGACACCCGAGGCGTCGCAAGTGCGTCGGCCTTTTGGGGATGGGGATGGGGGTGTATACTCGTACATACCTAATGCTAAGTCTGATTATAGTGTTTGATTTTGATTACCATAGTACAGGCTCAACCTAGTTTGATATCAAACATAAGTATGAAATGAGTAACGTATGAAATGTATAAGGTTATCATTATGAATAAATAGTTATTTGTTATACAAGAGTGCAAAGTTGCTTTTTAACCGCGTGCTCAATGTTGATGATTCTAAAATTGAAAATTTTATTAGAATCCTGAGCGTCAGCGAGGGAATCAAAAGAGCAAAAGGTGAAAAATCTTTGCACTGGAGTGCAACACGTAACTTTTCATCCCACCTCAGCGAGGAAACAACTAAATGCAAAAAAAGCATTAACAATCACAAGACACTTTTATTTCAGTTTAGGTATTAATATTTATTAGGTACTACATTATGATAAGTATTACAGATTTATTTTTAAATTATTTCAAAAATACTTAGATACTCGCTCAACCCCGCGGTGTTACCCGCGATTTTTGTCGTACCGCGAGTTACACCATGGGGCAAAGCTAGTCTAAAAAAGTAGCCTAAGTTACTCCTTAGATTATCAGCTATCTGCCATTGAAAGTCCCGTCAAAATCAGTCCAGCCATTCCAGAGATTACCCGGAACAAACAGACAGACAGACCGACTGACAGACAATGTAACAGAAATTGTAAAAAATATGTAGTATATGTACCGTGTATACATACATATGCATTTCGTAAAAAGCGATTATTTTAATATTACAAACAGACATTTCAATTTTATTTATTTGTATGGATGTATAGATAAATTAAGAAAAATTGAGAGTTACGTTGCTATAGTTACTTAAGAAGAAAATGGTGCGGCCACAGCAAATAAAAAAAAATACACCAAGAAGGTTTCGAGTCTAAGTTTTTAACAAATTAAAAAATTTTGTATGATTAATTCGGCACCATGGAGGTGAAGTAAATAGGTTTAATGATGTTTTGAATTCACAAACTTAGTGCACCCGAGCGATGTTCTAAATTCAATTTACTTTATTCTCTAGAGGATAAAAACGGCTTTTACACTCAGATATCGAAGGGCAAAAATACTCTTTACGAGCTGGTGGGATGAAAAATTAATTTATATTTCTCTTTGTTCTAGTATCATCCTTACCAAGTCCTACAGCAGCTGATGACGAAGATGACGAGGACGAAACGACGCAGCAGAGTCACGCAGACGCTGATGACGACGGCAGGATATACAAGAACCCGAGGAACTCGCCGTCGGTCGTGTGTCCTCGCGATGAAGAGCAGGCTACGTTGTTGGTGAGATACCCTATTAACCTAAATCCTGGATGCCCATTTAAAATTTCAGTAGTTTTGCAATGGTACTCAAACTTTAGTAAGATGTGCTATCTTTCTATACATATAAAAATGAATGGCCGAAATGTATGTAGTACGCGCATAACTCCCAATCGACTACACCAAATTTAATGATTCTTTTTTTATGTGTTCGTTATTGTAATAATTAAAAGATATCTAACGGAAAAGTATTTTTTTTGTCCGCGACTGTACACTTCCTGTGGGAAGCTGATACAGATATGTAAATATGGCTGTACGAAGTTCGCCGGGTCACCTAGTTTGGCATAAAACGTAATGTTATTAGTTTAATATGTATATGTGTTTGTGGCCTCATGAGCTTCTAAAAATATTGCCAGAAAAGAGTTAGGGTTATTGTAATCGATAAATGACTTTATCTAAATCCTTAATATTCTATGAACATCATTCAGCCTTTGCATAGCCTTACTGGCCATCTGTTTTTTTTTTAATCGATAAAAGGCGTTTCATGACATAAAAAATGGATACCATATTTTTCTCCTTTTTGTTATTTCTTGTTAATTGACGTTTACTGATGACCGAATTAATCAAAAATCCAGTATATAGTGTTTCCACGCCTATTCATCACATGGGTATCATAAGAGGCAACCAGGGCAACATGACTGCAAAGAGAAGGGAAACTGGAAACGAACCTTACACCAGCACGTCTGGCGTTATCTTTATTTTTATGTATGGGCCTGCCAGAATGTCTCTACTCTGCCTGATGGAAAGCATAATCCAAGATTGGTGGTCATCATACTTATTGCGAAAGCAGACAATGCAGCATGGTGACCAACACCACGACGGCCTCATAGGGCCACGGTCTCACACTCACCAACGAAACACGACAGCACGAACGCTGTCATTTTACGTTAATCTTCTGTGCGAGAGTAGTAGGTATGTAGTAGGCCTAAATCTTCTTTGTAATGAAAGACCCACGTCCAGAAGTGGACTATTAAATGCTGTTAATAACGATGATGATACATAAAAGTTTTACCAACTTCTCAGTTTATATCAGAAACCCATAATGTCCCACTGCTGGGCTCGGGTCTGCTCTCAGGAGAAGGTTAAGAACATATGTCCCCACTCTGACCGAGTGCGGGTTAGGGACTGGTAAGACACCGTTGTGGCTACGTTATCTTGCTGTTGGATGTTTTCAAGCCGCACAAAGGCCTCCAGCTTAGCTTCACGACTGTTATCCTATGATGACAACCGGGACCGACTGCATACCGTGACCTCCGGATCACGGAGATGCTCATGGTATCATGCTGTCAGCGGTCCCCCGTCCAGGCAGTGACTAGACAGTTGCTTACCCCCGGTGATTGTTTCTAATCACTGAGTGCAACTGGGCTATGGGCGCCTCTGTTTAATTTAGAAATAAAGGAAATATTTAAGAAGATACTTTTCTTCCAGGGTCAAAAATGTCTCCGCAAGTGCTCGTCGGACGAAGACTGCAAGAGCAAGAAGAAAAAGTGCCTATGTGATGGCGCTTGCGGCATGTCCTGTATCAAACCAGGTCAGTAGTACTTCCCGAAGTTGTATCTTTCACCACTTGCGAGAACAAAGCCGTAGATGGTGAAAAAACTGATTAATATCACGAACAAGCCTTTATCGCATTATCTTGTATAATAGATAACGGTGTTAATTTTTTTGTTGCTTCACTAAACTTAAATTTCACTAAAATTATCTTCTGTTCTCTAATTTTAGTGAAGCGCTTTGCAAAATGCTACTTTTGTATATGTATGTATTTAGATAATGCCTATTTTGAGTGTGACGTATCTAAATTCGTCAATTTTAGAAACTTAGAACGTTGTTTTACCGAACAAAACTCATTTTTAGTGATTTTTAGTTTAGAGAATTTTCGAACCTCAAAATTAGCACCATTGTCGTATCGGAATTTATCTTAATTTACACTTGGTACTGTTGTTTATTAAGTAAGACAACTTGTATCTTTTTATTTCGATTTTTCTTTAGATGTAGTCCAGGCAAAAAAAAGGAAAGCCATAGGTACCATTCCAATACCACAACCGATATGTATAATATATGCTCACAATAAAAAAAAAGTCGGGAAGTTTTGGTGAAACAAATATTAGGTAGGTATGTTATCAACTTATCATTAAAAATAAAATTAGTTACGGCAAAAAATTATACATATTTGAGACGGACAATCACTCAGTAGAAAAATTGTTTCAATTTTATTTTATGTTATGTTGTAAGCCGTATTCCGCCCGCAAATTTTTTGACAGAGCCTCAGGTATGGCTTCGAAATGAGATTTACGTGAAAAACATTTAAGGCTTAGTCAAGTCCCAATTAAAGTGAACAGGAGCGCTATCTCGCCGGTTGTCTGCCTTAACCTTTAAAGCTTTAGTTACGGCTCCTACACGCCACACACACGACGCCGACATCGTTAGGCCACCGGCTCAGACCTCAGAGCACTATTTTTGCCATGAAGAACCCGTCAGTCAGTCATGCCAGCACCTTGTTTGCGCAGCATATCCGACGGCCGGTGCACATGGTGGTAGGACCCCTCCCCTAACTGTGAAATTTTACCACGTCTAAAATAGAACAAGATATTTTGTTGATAATTATAACATTATAATTAGTTTATAATGAAACTGACATAGTAGTAAGACTTGTGAACTAACCCTAAAATCACAATAAATTACTTTATATTATATAATTTGTAATTTTTCTTATATTTTTACAAGCTTACCTCCTTTTCAAGGAGAGGTCTGTGTCCAGTAGTAGACTGTTGAAGATTGATGATGATTGATGTTTGCAAGCTAAAATTTTAACAAGCAAAAAAAGACTTCAATATCTGGACCACATTGAAATGGGATCAAATAAAAAAAGAATCATCAAAATCTAAATGTAATGTTTCATTGGTGAGAGCTAGACCGGGAGTTCCAACGATGCAAAAGCGTCACAAGGCCACTATGATCACCATGCTGCATTGTTGTATTGTCTGCATTCGTAATGAGTATGGTGACTACAACTCTTGGATTCTGCTTTTGCTTTCCATCACGCAGAGTAGAGTGATTTTGGCAGGCCCATACATAAAAAAATATCGGTTCACCCAGTCGAAACTTATGAGGTAACAAACATAAAAAACAGTCGAATTGACAACCTCCTCCTTTTTTGAAGTCGGTTCAAAATCCACCTCATATTATTTTTGTTCAACTTATTACATTAATGGTAATATAAGTCCTAAGATAGTTTATTCTCTGAAAGAAATATTAGTCATTGAAAATAATTAAGGCTGAGTCAGACAGCGAACGTATCGGAGTCGTCACGTAACGTGAGCAGCTGTAAATGTATTATCACCGTGGGTACAGCGACGATTGGATTCTGGCAGACGTAGATTTAATTTCCAACCAGAACTAATAATTCTAGAAATATAATATGAGCAGACTGGAAACCAAGTTGCAAAACTTTTCTACTTTTTAGAGTATCATCAGGTCAGTATCATACATAGAGGAGCACGGTATGGAGTAGCCATACGCAAGCGTTCCCCTCTGACATAGTATAAGCCCAAATGAGCCTACGCATTACATTGTTATGACCATGGTCTAAGAAAACAAGGTCTCGCATTCCGAGAGCGACACAGTATGACGTCACTATCCACTTACCACTTTGTAGCAACATAACACGAAATGAACCAACAAGAATCAGCGATAGCGGTAATGACATAAGGTTCGTGTCACCCACGTCATTACTGTATCTCGTAATGCTATACCTGGCGAATTATATTGTTATACCATGGTTATGACAAAAGTAATTATGTGTGCGTGAAATTCTGAATGTTTTGTTTTATGTGTGAGTTCGTAGTAACAGGCGATTGTTTTTTTTATGTGAGTCTAAAATGTGTATGTGTAAAGTTTTCCCCGCAAAAAAATACAGACTTTTGTATCGGAAAAAACGCTATGGCTTCTTCCCACTGTTCGATAGCCCATGTTGTTCTATGGTATTGAGACCGCGTATATCGATACTAAGTGGTATAGACTATGGGCCCGTGTCGAAAATTTATGGGCCATCTGAACCACCAGGAGACTTTTTAGAAAGATACAGGGGCATAAAACAATAACATTCAGCGCTATGCCGTCACTTGTAAGCTGTCCAACTGAGTACAGGTGAAGGTGGTAGCAACCCTCGATTTGTCTCCCTTGTCACATGATTTTTGTACGGAGTTGCGGCATAATGTATTAAAAGAGGTATTGAAATTATATGGAACCGATGCCGTAATAATAGTGCGCCACAAAGTTGGATTTCTTTTATGATTTCCCGGCGCTTCGCTCGGTCAATTTGGTCATTTGATTTTGTACGGCATCGGTTCCATACAATTTCAATACCTGTTCTAATCCATTATTCCGCAACGCCGTACAAAAATCATGCGACAAGGGAGAAAAATCGAGGGTTGCTTCCCCGTCCCCTTCACCAGTACTCAGCTGGACAGCTTATAAGTGACGGCATAGTGCTGGAAGTCATTTTTTTATGCCCCGGTATCTTTTAAAAAAGGTATCCTGCTGGTTCACATGACCCATCAATTTTCGACATGGGCCCATAGTCTAGTATAATTTTGTGGGATCCCAGTATTTTATAAAGGTGCCTTTTAACTGCCACACAATACGAAAGCTAGTCTGATCATTTATCGATTGGAAGGCATTGTTTTCAGGATAACTGCAAAGCGTTTTATCGTAAATACGCCATTTACGATCGTACTCACATTACCATAATAGCCTCTAACATTGAATATTATGTTGAGTACCGCGCTTCTATCGATACATAACGATTTTTCCTCAGTTTTATTATCTGTGAGAAAGTACGAGCAGATTCAAAAGTGTCTGTAGGTTTTTATTCGGTTGAAAGTTGACAATTCAGACACGGAATTATTTGAAAGATTTCGTGCATAAAATTGGTAGAAATTAAAGGTTTTCATACAAACATTCCATTTTGTAATTTGGCAAACCAGAAACAGGCATTTTAATTTGGAAATAAATCTATGCTGAAATTATTTTACTATTTAGGTATCTTTGTCGCTTTAGTACATCGTCTCCTTTTGAATTGAGAGCATTGACACAAATAACATAAAATATATGATGTGTAACATGTTTGTATGCGACTGTACAATGTAGCGGAGTATTTGATGCTGACTGCGAATAGTTGTCGTCGTTCAAATTGCATACTTGTAACTGTCGAGTACGACTGACGCTTATTGCGTTTTATCACGACACGTACATTCGAATGCAGAAATGTTTAATTTTACAGAAATTGCAGTTTTTTAAGTTGCTTTTTTTCTTGTGTGAAAAATATAATTTTATTACTAGCTGGCATACTCTACTTTACCGGCTACTATATATCGTGATAATCGTTACACATGCCGACGGAACCATGGGCTAGTAAATATTAAATGTATACTGGTGGTAGGTAAACTGTACCCTTTTTTAAACTGCTTTTTATAGGCTTAATAACTAAGTACATTTGCCGCTTGCGCAAATGTAGTGTAGGACGCCCACAGGGCAGGTGGAGTGACGATTTGTTCAAGATGACAAGAGCTGGATGCAAGAAGCCCAAAATTAATCAGAGTGACGTGTAATGGGAGATACCTATGTCCATCAGTGGACTGCAATAGACAGATGATGATGAATAACTAAGTGAATAAATATATTTTATTGTTTGTACGAGTAATTATATGACGGCATCTACGTACGTACAGGTTCTTTGATTCAAACTGTTACAGTCGATTTCCGAATGAGAGCGAAATTACTCTAGCGGAAAGTCAAAAGGACAGACATTTTATGTAATACTTTTTGGTAGAACGCTGTATTGGTTGAGCACATATTGCGACTGCCGATCAAGAGGTCTCCGGTTCGAGTCCCGGGTCGGACCAAATGTTTGTATGATATACAAATATTTGTTTCGGAGTTTGGGTGTTTTCTATGTATAATATGTATGTATTTAGAAAAAAAAGGATATATGTATTTGTATCACTTGTCTAGTATCCATAACACAAGCTCTGCTTAGCTTGGGACTAGATGGCGTTGTGTGTTAGGTGTATTATATATCGCCCAATCACCGATATTTACATTTGACCAGACTTTGCTCACTTAATTATTTCTATTTCTTATTAGGTTAGTTTGAAATAAGGACCCTAAGTTACTCCTTAGATCATCAGCTATCTGCCAGTAAAAGTCCCGGCAAACTCCGTCCAGCTGATTTAGCAGCGTCCAGAGCTTAGCCGGAACAGACAGACAGAGAATTACTTTTTTTCACATGCATTTAGTGAAAAGCTGTTATTTTGAAATTACAAACGACACTTTATTTATTTGTTTCGTGATTTTCACTTTCAAAATAAAGAACTTCCTTACAATATATTCTTACTGCTCTAAGTGTTAAAATTTCAAAATCTATATGGGACAACATTTTGTGTGATCCACAAATTGTTGTTCTGAGTCTGGATGTTCTTTGTTTCTGTTTCATGTATGTTTGTGAAGTCCCCGCGATACAGGAATATTCCTAGTATAATTGTCAAGAAAATCTTTCTTATTGAATAAAATTGTGTATTAATACATATAGATAAACAAATCACTTTAATTAATTATCGCACTGTAATAAAGTCAGTCAGTAAATCTTTGTGTTTATAAGCCTCTAAGCAAAATACACAAAACAAACTTCAGAACAGCTTCTGTTTTATAAGATTAAAAACAACTTGTAGAGTTTCTCAAAGGATTAACTTACACTTTCTGATTATTCATTAGTTAATCAAACAAAATGATTATCTTTTGAAATACGAGTCACAGAGCCGTATTGAAGTCTCTCTTTAGCGAAGAATCAAAGTTTTAATCAATGAACTAAGTAAATGCTGCTTGTGACTTTACCCACCGATGTTTGATAGTATCAACATCAATAACCTTTCCATCTCCCCATCTCGGAAAGAGTATTTTTGCCCTTCGATAACTAAGTGCAAAAGCTGTTTTAATCCGCTAGAGGATAAAGTAAATTGAATTAAGAACATCGTGATCCTATTTTTAAAAACTCAGACTCGGAACCTTCTTGGTGGACTGTACTAGGCGAGCAAACGAGCAGACGTGTCGCCTGATGGTAAGCGATGACCGCCGCCCATGGACACTTGCAACACCAGAGGCGTCACAAGTGCGTTGACGGCCTTTGGGGGATGGGGAGGGGGAGGGGGATGGGAAGAGGGGGATGAGGAGGGGGATGAGTAAGGGTATGGGGAGTGGTTGGGGTATGGGCCTTCGGTATCCTCACTCACTCGGTGAAACACAGCGCAAGCGCTATTTCACCGAGTGAGTGAATGAGGACTAATTTGCTTTGCCTGTGAAAAGTATCTTGTGATTGTAAATGCTGTTTTTGCATTTAGTTATTACCTCATTGAGGTGGGATGAAAAGTTTCGTGTTGCACACTTGCACTCGAGTGCAAACATTTTCACCTCGTGCTCTTTTGATTCTCTCGCTAACGCTCAGGATTATAATTTAGAAGAATAAAAATTTTTAGAATCCTTCGCTGGTCGGTCATCAAAATTGAGCACGCGGTTAAAAAGCAACTTTTGTATCTATATAATTAAATAAAATTGGAGTGTCTGTTTGTAATATTAAAATAACCGATTTTTACTAAATGCATATGTATGTATACACGGCACATATACCAAAAATGTATTTTTTTAAATTTTTGTCTGTCCCTCTGTCGGTCTTCTGTTTGTTACGGGTAATCTCTGGAACGGCTGGACCGTTTTTGACGGGACTTTCATTGATATGTAGCTGATGATATAGGGAGTAACTTAGGCTCCTTTTTTAGAGTAGCTTCGCCCCGCGGCGTCACCCGGGATACGACAATAACCGCGGGACTCAGGTAGTAAGAAATAACCATTAACAGTCCACTGTTAGACATAAGCCTCTCCATAGCTAGGAGATTTTGGTCTAATAAAGCATATCACTAGGCTGGCACTCCTGGTTTTGGTTTCAAAGGTAGTAGAGCCACGCTGATTTCAGCACGAACGGGCCGGCTCGACCGGGGCGGTACTACCCTCGCACAGAAGATCTACGTAAAATGACAGCGTTCGTGCTGTCGTGTTTCGTTGGTGAGTGCGAGACCGGAGGCCCAAATAGTCTAGTCAACAAGTTCCATACTTGTTGAATACACTAAAAGATGCAGAAGCATCACTAGGCCGCCATGGTGTGATATACGCTGCTCAAAAGTCACAAGAGAGTCACGCCTTTCTTTTAACTGCCTCGGTGGCGCAGTGGTATGTGACTGCTGTGCTTGAGGTCTCGGGTTCGATTCCCGGGTCGGATCAAATGTCTGTATGATCTGCAAATATTTGTTTCAAAGTTCTCTGTATGATTGGCTAATTTTTATTTTGACCACGTGACTTAGCGTTGAGATGATGTCAACTTGTGACAACAACAACAACAAGATGTAGAATCTCAACTTAGCTAGAGAGACAGATGTCCATAGCAGCGATAGTTGTTTACCATCTGGTGATTCATCTGCTCCTTTGATTCTCATTGCATAAAAACTAACGGAAGCAGCTTTAAGATATACTTTGGCTATAACCATCAAAAGGTTCTATGAGTAGAAGGAAACTAATAAAATTAGCCATAGTTGTGACTCAAGAATTTATAGAACACGAACTCCTCATTACTTCGACAAGAATTCGATAAGTTGTGTAGTAGGTAGTACAATATTCATGAGAAAAGTGGCCTTCAGTGGAATTTCTTTTTTTTTTTTTGCACAACGCCATCTAGTCCCAAGCTAAGCAGAGCTTCTGTTATGGGTACTAGACAACTGATACAAATACATAAATACTTTTTTTTTGTAAATTCATACATATTATACATAGAAAACACCCAAACTCCGAAACAAATATTTGTAGATCATAAAAACATTTGGTTCGACCCGGGAATCGAACCCGAGACCTCATGACCAACAGTCGCACACGCCAACCGCGAGACCAACGAGGCAGTCGAATTAAGTCGTTATAGTTGACTTTAATTTAAATTGAATTATAAAGAGTATTTGTTTTTTTTAACAACTAAAACTAGGCAAAAAAAAAGAAAAAAAAAGATCCTTAACATCAAGGCCCAATGATGCACAAGCATCTCAATAGTCCATCATAGTGTGGGTCACCATGCTGCATTGTCTGCATTCACAATAGGAATGGTCACCACCACTCTTGGATTCTGCTCATGCTTTCCATCAGGCACAGTATAGTCATTTTGGCAGGCCCTTATATTCTATACAAATATTATAAAGCTGAGGAGTTTGTTTGTTTTTTGAACGCGCTAATCTCAAGAACCGCTGATACGATATGAAAAATTCTTTCAGTTAGATAGCTTATTTATCGAGGAAGGCTATAGGCTATATATCATCACGATAAGACCAATAGGAGCGGCGCATCAATGAAGAATGTTACAAAAACGGGGGAAAATTATTACGCTTCGGGCAATAGGAGACGTAAACGACGTTGCGTGGGTCAGCTAGTATTAAATTAAAAAGACATTGAAATGGCCGTTAGTGACTTTAAATGTACATTATATCTTTAAGCGAGCAATTCTTCTATATTTATTATCTAAATTTCGGAAACGGCTACAACGATTTTCACGAAATTCACAATAGAGAGAGTTCCAGGGGCGATAAATTGATCTAGCTGGGATTCATTTTTAGAAAAATTACCAGAAAAAATACCGAGCAAAGCTTGATTATCCAGGTAATTACTTGTGTATAGTACGTATCGTCACATCACGCATCAATGTCTAAATACAATAAATTAGAAACGACGAAAATCAGCAGGCTTTACCACCTCACAATATATCAATCAAACTGTCGACTACTGCGACAATGGCTGTAAATATTCCTTCAGTTCACCGCACCCGACAGCTGATAAACTGAGTCAATGAAGCTTATTCATGAGTGAACATTTATCGCGTCTTTTGATTGAAATATCGCAGCATTTGGCGCATCTGTTCTAGGAAAAGTAGGTTGGTCCTTCGAGCCGACTTAGCTTGAGAAATATTTGATTGCTATGTACGGCACCCAATCACCATTCATGCCGCTTTACCGATCGACAAGCGAGATTAAATAACAGAAATTCCTTTTTGTTGGGTTCTAGAAAATTCCAGTTTTATTTTTGGAACCTAGATGTTGTAAAAGGGTTTGTCGATAATTGAATAGACTGCTCGAAATTATTGGTACGAAGAACAGCTTTATTGCCAAATGTAATTTCGGCCAGAGAACCTTACACAAAATTGAAAAAATAAAACAAATTGAGGTTTGAGAAATATTAGCGTTCCATAACAATGTTTGACAAGATGTTTTGATATTTTTTACGTTTATAATTATTATTATTATTATTTTTTTAAATAACAAGCTTTTGCCCCTACACGAATCAAACGAGTCCACACTCGATAATGTTGCGACGTTTCTTCAGAACACTATTTCCACAGTTCTCAATTTGCAGTGAGATATAATAGAAACTGTATGATGTATGGAATTTCTATGTTTGTAGTAAAAAAAGATAGATAATGCGACTTATTATAGGAAGAGCGCTGATGTCCGGGATACAGATTTCTAATCTAGTTCAGGCACAGATGCCCCAAGTTAAATTTATCATTTGCACCTAGAACTAAATTGAATAACTATGTACTATGAAAATCACCGAGGGTAAGCAACGACGCCACGGTCAGTACCTGGATGGGTGACCGTTGGTGGCATGATACCATGAGTGTCTCCGTCATTCGGAGGTCACGTTAAGCAGTTGGTCCCGGTTGTTATCATATGAAAAGTGTTGTGAAGCTTAGTTGGAGGCCTTTGGGCGGCTTAAAAACATCCAACGGTAAGATTACGTAGCCACAACGTTTGTCTTGCCAGTCCCCAACCCGCACTCGGCCAGCAGCGTGAGGACGTATGGCCTTAACCCTCTCCTGAGAGGAGACCCGAGCTCAGCAGTGGGACATTATGGGTTGATGATGATGTACTATGTAAAATACTGTTTAATGAATAGATATTATTTAAAAGAAAGTAAATTTAGTTTTTATGATTTACAGACTAGATTATTGAGAGTATGTACGAAAAATCGTCATGTTGTAGGTACTATGTTAAATTTTACGCTCTGGAGAATCTTTAAGGATATTAAGTAATTTCCTTTCAACAGTTACTAAAGTTCGTGAAGCCTGTTGTCCCTTTATGTATATATCGATGATAGATAACTTTATGAAGTTGAGAAACTTCAAAATTAATGTTGAAAATTATTACGTGTTCCTAATTAACTATATAAAATCTTCTTTATCCTTTTTTTAAATAACCCTTCTTACAGATTAATAACGAAGGGTACTAAAATTATAAATACTTATAAACCAGTGTTATTGGGACTACTTCGAGAGTCTGCCAAGAGTTTCAAATTTTGACAGAGATATCGCGTCACAAACATAAAAAAAATTACAATCGAATTAAGAATCTATTTTTGGTCAAAAGCAATGAACAGAAGATTTTTCTTTATTTTTTCTATGGTTTGTTTAAATCGACTATCATTGTAAAGTATAGAGTTTTTTCTTATATTATATAGGGGTTTTAATCCTTTCGGATAAGACAACCCCATTGTAACCATTTTAACTAACATCGAATAAGCATTTGTTACACTTAGATCATAGAGGATTCACTGCGGGCTTAATCACGAAGTGTAGATTTAGGTTTGTATATATATTTTATTTTCATTTCGTACTAGCTGTTGCCCGCGACTCCGTCGTATGTCCGTTATCGGTGCAAATAGTAGCCTATGTGTTATTCTAATGTATAAGCTATATTACTGTAAAGTTTCATCCAAATCCGTTCAGTAGTTTTTGCGTGAATGAGTAACAAACATCCATCCATACTTACAAACGTTCGAACGTATTAATTTATGTATCATCATCCTTCACTCCTTAGGGGTAGAGCTGTAACAGTAAACGCAGAAACTACTGAAACAGACAACTCTTTAATAAACTTAACATTGTATGATATATCACCAATTTTCACTGTACACTTTTACCAAAACTTCGGGGAATATATTTTACCATGGCAACACAGACGCTATTCAAAGAAGCTCTCAAACATAATGAACTCAATATAACAGGCACAAAATTAACTTAGTTAAAGTAGAGCCTTTTAATACAGCCCTCTTAATCATAACCGAGTGTCTCACTTCGTAAGGTCGGGAAGTCAAGAGCTTTGCCTTTGAAAATTCGTGAACTTTTTCAGACTACCCTCGATTTAATTTTATTACCTATTTTTAGTATTTATTATAATATTTATTATTAGGGGACAGAGACGAGAATCTGTATCTCAACTCAACAATCGGGGGGAAGAGCGATTTGGAGTCTAGTAGTCTCACTTTGTCTGTCTGAAAAATAACGAAATAATGACTTACCACCTGGTTTTATGCGAACCTTTAGTCTATCGAGCCGGCCAATAATACCAGTTTTTGCAATATTACCCATTGCGTCAAATACAATTGGAAAAGTATGTAGTACGAAAAATATGACGATGATGATTGATATTTTTTTAGCGTTACCAATAAAAGAGGACGAAAGATTAAAAGATTAGGACCTAGTTTCACCTTCTTCACTATTTACTGACATTAATCATTTTGACTGCCTCGGTGGCGCATTGGTAGCGTATGCGACTGCTGTGCTTGAGGTCTCGGGTTCGATTTCCGAGTCGGACTAAATGTTTGTATGATCTGCAAATATTTGTTTCGGAGTTTTTTTTAAAGTTTGGCCCTGCTACAATGACTCTGCTCTGCGTGATGGAAAGCATAAGCAGAATCCAAGAGTGGTGGTCACCATACTGTGAATGCATACAATGCAACAATGCAACATGGTGACCCAGTTTGGGTGTTTTTTATGTATATATGTATGTATTTACAAAAAAATAATTACATACCTATGTATCTGTATCAGTTGTCTAGTACCCATAACACAAGCTCTGCTTAGCTTGGGACTAGATGGCGTTGTGTTAGATATCCGAAATATTTGTTACTTTATTTATTTATTTTGTAATCACGAACAAATGACTGCATGATTAATATTCAAACCGTATAGTTTATGCTTAACGAATCACAACGTTGCCACAATTAAAATAACAAATGGTAACTCTAGTTAGTCAGCAATTTGCTGCTGATGCTAGCTGTGCATTATAAATCCATGTCAGTTGTAATTACACAAATAATTAAACAACACACCCTCTGTTTGAGTGAGTCCCGCCCGTGTGAGCTCATCGGGATAAGACACAGCGATTTATAGTGGTACACATTAGTAGTGTTTATCGGATACACATTAGGTAAATAAAATATAGAACCACGAAAACTTATAGACTGTGTTTTTGACTTTTTTTATTAAAAGTGTGCGAGTGGTGACGAATTAAGAATATGTGGCGACTTCCACTTACAGCGGCAACAAAGAACATATGACAGCGCCATCTTCCGAAGATACACTGAACTACGGAGTAACGTACTACACATCACTATTAATCCTGAATCGCGCAATAGAAGTTCTCGGTCCGATTAGTATGTATACAATTTCCCAACATCAAACATTGGGCCGTGGGCCACCAGGCATGATTACCACGCCTGGTCGGAGGATCCTCCCTTTGTGTTGTGACCCTTTCCCCCACAAATACAGTGTTAGTGTATAGTCTAGTACTACTCCTATTCATCTCAACAACACACAACACGAACGGATATGGCCATAGTGTCCTACATTAAGCTGCGCCTGTACTTAGGTAATCTAACTTTATTTTCAGGCAGAATGGTATATCGTGGTATATTGTAAAATTAGAATATCTAATAAAATTATAAAAATTATTCTAAGTGATCTCGTGACATGATTGCACTCTGTTTCATTAAGAACTTAAGTTACATAATTACACATAAACTAATGAGATGGGACACAACAAATATTTTGTATTTAATTTTCTTCAACAAACATGCGAGATAGGGGTCCAGACGTTGGCAGTTATTATTTATCTTACTAATAATTCACGACGAGAGTTGGCTATAAAACTGTTCCTTGTCAACTTGAAAGAAAAATGATTTTATAAATTACTAGTTTTTACACGCGGCTTCGCTCACGCAGACTTTCATCCCCTGATTTACCCCCTTAGGGGTGGAATTTCAGAAATTCCTTTCTTAGTGCTCACTTACGTTATATAAAGAAGGTTCTTTGCAAGAACATGCAAAATTTCAGGTTTCTAGTTTCAGCGGTTTGGGCTGTGCGTTGATCTCTGGGTATGTCAGTCAGTCAGTCACCTTACTCTTTTATATATATATAGATTACTAAAAACATCTTAATTATACAGTACAGTAATATAGTAATCAGAGTACTGAAAAAAACATACTTCAAATCAACCTATAACCGTCCACTGACGAATAAAGTTATTTTTAAGCGACTTCATAAAAGGAGGAGGTTCTCAATTCGACTGTATTTCTTTACGTTTGTTACCTGAGAACTTTCGACTGGGTGAACCGATTTGATGTATTCTAATTGAAAGCTGGTGCTTCCCCCGTGGTCCCGTTTCAATTTGGTCCAGTTCTTGAAGTTGGTTTTTCTTTTGCTAAATTTTGTGATTACTGATTATTCAAGCAGCTTAGTTAGCTTACTTTTCTTATATATTGCATACTAGTTGTTGCCTGCGGCTCCGCCCACGTATATGTCGGTTATCGCGGCAAAAAGTAGCCTATGTATTATTCTGGTGTATAAGCTATATTACTGTAAAGTTTTATCCAAATCCGTTCAGTAGTTTTTGCAGGAAAGAATAATAAACATCCATCCATCTATCCATACGTACAAACTTTCGCGTTTATAATATTAGTAGGATATTTGCACACATCATAGGCAAATTACCTACATCTACAGGCCCCGAAATATAGATTGCTTGCTTGTCATACTAATATTTATTTTATTTGTCCCGGGCTAGTATGAACTCATCTCATAATATCAAAGTTAACAGTCAAGAACTCAAGGCTACTAAATATTAGACCAAGAAAATAGGTAGGTATTTTTCTAGAATTAATTATCACCTTATTTATAAACTCATACAACATTATAGTTTTTTAAAACTAACAGTCATTAAACAAAACTTTAAGTTGAAAACGGAGAGGCGGACACCTTAAAAGAATAAGTATTTGTTATTAGAACTACTGAATTCTATAAAAGTTTGTCTAAGATTCGTTATTAACAACAAAATATATGACTCCTATAAATAACATTTCTTTTTTATTCCAGTATCATTGGACGGTAATTGAATCGTATATTACACAGTACAGAAAAGTCGGCATACAACATTAATCTTTTAAATTAAATACTCGCGTTTAAGTCGCGCGACTATAAATCGCACAAAATATTAGTGACCGACCCAAGATTCGGTTTCGGCCAGTTTCGGTGGGTCGGAAATTTGGAGGTGCTCCAAGTACAAAAACACATTACACCCGCCACATTGACATCAATATGGCGGGTGTACCTATCAATATTCCAATATTTAACCATTATTTATGAATTACGAGTGAGCCCAGATGTTCGCTGACCGAAGATTCGGTTTCGGTTTCGGCGCGGCCAATTGTACGGCCGTTTTTTGGCCGAAACCAAAACCACGGCCGAAACTAGATTTTTTGGCCGAAATTGGCCGTTTACAGAACCTGGGATTATAGTGGGAGGGAAACACGGGCGGTGGTCACGTCCGGAACCGTTTAGGTCGAGAGTAACAGCTGTAGTTGGTGACTATCAAGACAGTTCTGTGTCTTTGTCATCTATAAATTGTTAATACCCATGGGGACAGGTAACCACTTACCATCAGAAGTTTCATTCACTCGTGTTGCCCTCTATATAATACACACATCAAAAGTGTCTAGGGATCAACATATGTGTCTAGGGATCAACATATATTTTTGCAATAACTTTTCTCCTGATTGATATTAATTAAAATTTTCTTTAAGGATTCATCAAATAAAGTGTTTTCGTTTGTCACAGTAACGATAAACCAAGTCACCTTTGCATTAATAAAGAAATTTGCCATTTTCCTAATAAAGGGATTTTTGACATTTGAACCACTAACATTAAAGTTCGAAAAAAAGACTGAAATAACAGTTTTCTTTAAAATTTTATTAGGTAACTTAAACAATTAATAATCCGTGTTTCTACCGCGAACACTAACAACACAAGAATCGGTTTGGCATACTCAAAATGAGTTCATCCAAATCACGCTGTGGAATAACCGCCCATATTCGTTGCAACAACAAAAAAAGGTCTTCTTGCGACTGGATACCCTCCATATTCGGCAGAGCTCTTCTCTGTAGCATATCCCATGCATGCTCAATCGGGTTCAAGTCTGGCGACTGAGCAGGCCAGGGCCAAAGCCACATCTCAATCTCAAGAAATCCGCATAAAAATGCTTGATCCCTAGACACTTTTGATGTGTGTATAATGTTGTTACAAGTGTTACATACATCATACAAAGGGCTATTGTTAGATCACGCACTCGTCCAATATGCCAACGCTGCAGTCTCCATGACGCAAGGTGCCGACGTAGAATTACGATAACACACCACAAAGACCTGTTATGAGATCAACGGTGCCACGAAGGTGATGACATAATTACGAACATGGACAACAAAGGCCTGTTATAAGATCAACACCGCGTCACTAGCACAAGGCGCCGACACAGCATTGTTATAGTATATATATTTAAGATTTGTCATTTCTACACACACTTACTTTTAAGCCAACATCGCGTTAGCAACTTAGACTAATTAGTTATAGTTTAAATGTAATTTTTATAATCTTTTATTAAATTAACTTCAAGTTCTATTTCGTTTCTCTAAAACTCCTTCGGCTGTGGCAAATACGTAATTGACGCAGTCGGTAGGATACTCGCGGGTCGTTTCGCGAGCTATAAAGATCTCTAATATCGAAATCCGCGTTCGCGAGCAGCCCGAGCGGCCTTCAAGCCACTGTACGAGTATCCAGAATCTACGAGAGCTGCAGCCACTGGGAAGAGTATCCGAACATTGATACGCGGCGAAACGGAATGAAAGGGTGAGTGCACAGAATCGTTCTTGTGTTGCTATTCCTTTACCTTGAAGTTTTTATTTCCCAAAATTTTCCACCCCTAGTAACTCCCGTATTAGAGAGTCTGCATCGAGCCAGATTCGTCGACGAGTATAACTAGATAGTGGTAGGAATTTGGATTTAAAAGATTATAATTATAGTTTAGAATTACTTAAATCAATAATTTTTTATTCTTCAAAATTTTCCACCCTAGTAACTCCCGTATTAGAGAGTCTGCATCGAGCCAGACTCGTCGGCGAGTACAACTAGATAGTAGTAGGAATTTGAATTTAGAAGACTATAGTTTAGAATTAAATCAATTACCTAGAATTAAGATAATGACGGAGCGCAACCCGGACATAATTTTTAAGGCTTTACGCCCTGTACCGGAGTTCGACGGGAACCCACATATACTTACCCGATTTATTAAGTTATGTGACCAAATAGTATATACCTACCTCAGTACGGAACCCTGTGATCAGTTATCGAACCTTTGCTTGATAAATGGAATTTTAAATAAAATCACAGGCCCCGCCGCTAGTATTATAAATTCAAATGGCATATCTGATAATTGGCTAGACGTTCGGAATGCATTAATCAATAATTTTGCAGACCAAAGGGATGAAACTGCCCTTTATAATGACCTCTCTTTAGCCAACCAGGGACAAAGATCACCACAGGAATTTTATGACCACTGTCAGACACTATTTAGTACAATTATTACATATATTAGCCTTCACGAGACAATATCCACTACTATTGAAGCCAAGCGCACTTTATACAGAAAACTAACCATGCAAGCGTTTGTAAGGGGTTTACAGGAACCTCTAGGTTCACGCATTAGGTGTATGAGACCTGACACGATTGAGAAAGCTTTAGAATATGTTCAGGAGGAAATGAATATATTGTATTTGCAGCAGCACAATGACATAGCTAGTAAATTACAGCCGACCCCTAAGGTCACCCACTCTACTCCTGTACATACCCCGAAACTTTCAAATAACTATAGCCATAGCCCAACCGCATCATATTGGCCTTCACACGTAGCACATAGGCCACCACCTCAGCCGACGCAACCTTTTAGGTTTGCAGAAAGGTTCAGGATGAATCCTATGCAACATCAGCCCTCACCACAGGTACGTATGCCCACACACACACAACACATGTTTAGTGCTAGGCCTCTAAATTATAATCTTCGAAGTAATACGTTTAGGATGCCACCTAGAACTCAACCCAGTCAGCCACCTGGCCCCGGACCGATGAGTGGTATAGAACACTTTAATACCAGACCGATGCCACCTCCAGGAGGAATCCGCGGACATGACTGGCGTACCCAGGGCAATCCACCACCTAATAATTACTTTAAATCTCGTGAGTTAAACTTTAATGAGTGTTACGATGATAGCTATTATTACGACCACAACTATAACCCTGACTATGACTACTTTTCACATACCAATGACTATACCCCCTATGACGACTATGACATGAATCAAACACAGTATCAAGGCCATGATCTTCCTTTAGAGTACTCTTATAACAATTCAAACGATAACCTTGAGAGTGCCAATTCAAATTTTCGGACGGATCAGAAATTAGAAAAGCCAGGATAGAAATAAACTTACAAACACAGAGACAGTTACCATTTATTCAGATATCAAATCCCCCTTTAAAATTACTTATCGACACCGGTGCTAACCAATCATTCTTAAGCCCGGAAGCCGTTCAAAACTATTACCCTGATATTCCTTTAAATTACGATCCATTTGAAGTAACTAATGTACATGCTACTACGAGAAACAACTACTCTATAACACTACCGTGCTTTAACGAATTTAATGACCCGGATAATATACGTTTCTTTGTCTATAAGTTCCACGATTATTTCGATGGTCTTATAGGACTTGACTTAATGACCAAATGGGAAGCTAAAATAGACCTTAAAGACAAGACCTTGACTACACGACATACAGTAAACCCTATTAAAATATACAACTCCCACAATGTGAATTTATACGAGGATATTATCCCTGCAAAGAGTTATAAGGTAGCTACGTTACCGATAAGTGCCCCGGATGGCGATGTAATTATTCCAGAACAATTAATTTGTAACTGCACTATAGCTGAATGTGTAACTACTGTAAAAGATAACCATGCTCTTTTAGAAATTTTTAACCCTACTGATAACGATGTTGTATTTGCACTTGAATACTCAATTAAAGCAGACGCCTTATCTAGAATTGAAATTCATAACCAGGAAACCAGTTCGACCATTGCAAATCCCACCAAGAAGACTCCCACTATAGATAATTCAGCTACTAGTACAGCCCACACAAATCAGGAAAATCTAATTTTGGAAGTACCTAATAAAGACGAACCAATAACATATCTTGTACCCTACGCCATAATAGCTTACAACAGCTCTATTCATGGTTTTACAAAATGCAGACCCTATGACATATTAAAAGGCCATTTTGACCCCAGGGACCCTATTGACATTGACATAAACGAAAAATTACTCCAACAATATGTAGTGACTCATAGAGCACAGATGAAGACTGTCCATGACATAAACGAGACTTCGTTAGCCAATAGAACTGCTCTTATAGAATCCCGTAATAAGTCTAGACAACCTGAAATTGACTATAAGCCAGAACAACAAGTTTTTATAAAAAAAAAAGAAAAAAAAAATGCTTTCTGAAAGACCTGATACGAAAACCCAAGAGTAACCAATTGTTACAGGTTACTACTACTGACGTTGATGCTGGAACCACTTCTAATACGACCTTAAGAGATAAGACTTGACAATTTAGATTTATTACCATTTAGGCTAGGATAAGCTAGAGTAACGACACATTATTATACATTTTTACAATACATCGTACGTACGTATGTAAGTACTATCTAATTCTACACTTAGATTCGAAGTACAGGACTATAAGAATAGACTCACTAACGAAACCTACTTATTATACGAAATACATCTAGAACACCTAGTAAAAAAAAACCAATATCCTTAATCATCTATACACCTTAGAGCCTGGCAGGACAAAAAGAGGTCTACTTGACGTATTAGTCTATAATTAAAAGCATTACCGGCAATCTGGATTATCAGGATGCACTTAAATACACTCAAGCTGTAGGTACCGTAAAAAACAAGATAAAAAAAAACTGTAGAGTTTAATTATCGCGCTAGTCTAAACAAACTTATAGATAGTTTAACTTATCAAAAACAAAAGTAATATTAATTATATCCTTCAGGTAATCTTAAATGAAAATGCTTACAGAGCCAATAACATTATTAATTATGGGAAATTGAATTTGTTAGAATAAAAAAAAAAAAACTAGCCTTTACTAAAACCTGGACAACATAAACTTAGAACTTAGTTAGTACTTAGGAATACTATGATATTATAAGGTCAGGATCGAATTTTGTAGTTTAACAGATAATTATAGTTTTCAAACTCCCCGTAGTCTTTCCGAATATCTATGATTTCTGTAAACTATCCCTCGCACAAAATAAATTTCACCAATTCCTTATTCCTTCTCATCCTAATATAGCAACTGATAGAAATGAATTTGTGTACATAGAGGCAGAATGCCCGAAGTATAGTAAGCACATATGTCTGTGAGAAAAACGTAGCCCAGCAGATCCGGACAGATCCTGATTGCACTCAAGTACTGCAGAACTGACCATTATTAACGACAACAACGAAATAAAAAGTCAACCTTTGAAGTAAACCTTTAAGATCTTCACAGCATCCAGAATAAAGTATCCCAGGAAACACCGATAGAAAACGACAACGTCCAGTCAACAAACCTGTACCATACGACCATTCCATTCTATGTATTGGTATCAGTTACAACTGCAATTATCACCTACGCAGTAGGCCGTAACTACAAGATCTAGCACCTAAAACTAAATAGTTCAAAAGAGAACCCAACACTCCAGATACACACTATGGAAGATCCAGCCAACCCTAAACCAGAAGAATTTTCAGCAACATTTTCCATTAACATGACAAAATAGTTGCTGAACTGAGGGTGGAGGTGTTACATACATCATACAAAGGGCTATTGTTAGATCACGCACTCGTCCAATATGCCAACGCTGCAGTCTCCATGACGCAAGGTGCCGACGTAGAATTACGATAACACACCACAAAGACCTGTTATGAGATCAACGGTGCCACGAAGGTGATGACATAATTACGAACATGGACAACAAAGGCCTGTTATAAGATCAACACCGCGTCACTAGCACAAGGCGCCGACACAGCATTGTTATAGTATATATATTTAAGATTTGTCATTTCTACACACACTTACTTTTAAGCCAACATCGCGTTAGCAACTTAGACTAATTAGTTATAGTTTAAATGTAATTTTTATAATCTTTTATTAAATTAACTTCAAGTTCTATTTCGTTTCTCTAAAACTCCTTCGGCTGTGGCAAATACGTAATTCAAGGATTTGCACGAGTGTAAAATATAAACATGCAACTATCCTTGCCTTATCGCGTGTTTGTGCGCTGTGAACAAACGAGTTAGCTTATTGCTACAATAAATCAGTCTGGCGCTGCAATAAGACTTAGAGTCGGCCAGTGTGCATACGTTTCATTTAAAAGAAAAAAAATGTATTGCTCGTTTGTAATACAGCTTTCTAAATAAAACCACTACCCATAGGGTTGTTTATTATTTCATAGGCTTCCCACTAAGAAGTAAAGGCCCCTTTTTTACGTGTGGAAATTCCCTCAGGCCGTTACCCCACCGGGGCTTGCGGCGGGGCGGTGTGTCGGACTCGAACCGACTAAAACCACACGGTGAGCCACTCTGCGCGTATGAAGGGAGGAATCCGGGAACTGCAGTTATTAACACATCCGGACCAAGAAGTAAAGGCCTTCTCATAGTAGTAAATACATATGTAAAAAGTAGCTTATGTGTTAATCCAGGGTGTCACTTTCCTGCATACCAAATTTTATTCAAATTAGTCCAGCCATTTGCGCATGTAGAAGTAACAAACATACACACTCACAAACTTTCGCCTTTAAATATTAGTGTGATGTGATGTGATATTATTATAGTGTGATGAGATGTACACTAGTCACTATCTGCGTGGTGACCATATTACCTTATTTAGATTTCTGTGGTGGTGACCGATTAAGAAAACGGATTATCACCACGGAGTTCATCCCGTGAGTGTCGTAAGAGGCGACAGGAGCAAACTACGCAAGACAACAACTGCAAAGAGAAGGAAATCTTGACATAAACCCTATATGATCTATGTCAAGTAAAACAAATAAAACACTATTTATGAAAACTACGTGAGCCGTCACGGGACCTCACGGGACGCCTGGCAGATGTGAAACATCAAAATTGTTTTGTATAAAATAAAATAACTGTTTATTATATTAATATTCATTTTTATTAAATACAAAATACAACATTTTTAAATTTATTTGAAATCGCGACAATTCAAGGCAATTCTGGCCACGCCAAAAATCAGGTTTACGCGAGCCTATTAGATGTTTCACATCAAAAAAAATCATCGAATAATCTTAAATATAAAATTCTCGTGTCACAATGTTAGTTACCATACTCCTCTGAAACGGTTGGACCGATTTTTATGAAATTTGGTGTGCATATCGGGTAGGTCTGAGAATCGACCATCATCTATTTTTTATACCCCATTTTTTTATGACATAACAACGTTTGCCGTATCAGCTAGTAATATATATAAATCATTGCATTATATACTGTCTGTCTATGAATATTCAAACTGAATAAATGTGGCGCTATGTGGCGTTTCCGCTCCGCGTTCGCACCGCATAGCATCGTACCGCACCGCACCGCACCTCACCACGCTACTAGAGCATCGCCAAAGATAAGCGGCCATGAATAATGCAAAATATATACTTTATATACAGTATTACGGTGTTATTCCGCCTTGTTACTTTTGTGCGGTTATGAAATTCCGCTTTAGAGATTTGCAAAACTCCATTGTGGAGTTCGTGTTCAAAACAATTACCTTTAAAAAGGTAACTCAGTTTTAAGTAAGATTGTAACTTGGCTAACTTTCTTTGCTACTTTTTTACTTTATAATATAATAACGAGAGATGGTCTCGAAATTCGACTGTTTATGAATTTGTTGTTTCATTTCATTGATTTAATTAAAATTGAACCTTAAGAACAAGAACGCTGGGTATAGTTAACTATAGCTTTATGTAATTTATACTTTATTATAATTTGTTATAATACAATTTTGAATTAAAATCACTTGTACTTAATCCACTATTTTATTTTTGTTTACACCTGACTGGTTTCGCCTTATGGCATCATCAAAGGTTACTATTATGTAAGTAACCTTGCACTGTGTTTCACTCCTGTAAGGCCGTGGTATCACTCCGGTCGAGCCGGCCCATTCATGCCGAAGCGTGGCTCTCCCACGGTATCTCATATACCTTGTTATTTTTTTTAAACTGCCGATGTCAGTATGATTTTCGATACGTCACAACAGCGTATAAAATAACAAATTCCAGTGTTAATTTGTTCAGCCGACAAAATATGTGAGTCAGCACAAGAATTTCAAATCAATTTTGGTACAAAAATTCTAAATTAAAAAATGGTTGGTAAATTGCTTTTCATCGGGAAAACCTGTCAGATACAATAATTTGGTATGTTATTTCGGGTATAACTAACCTAACGAAGATACAAGACATTTTTTAATATTTTTGAAGTGAAAACTTCTTTAGGCGCGTTGACACTTCTGTCGGCAGTCCTGATGACTGCTTTGTGATTTATTTTATACATTTACTAGCTGATCCGGTAAACGTTGTTTTGCCATCATCATCAGCCTATCGCAGTCCACTGCTGGACATAGGCCTCTCCAATTGCGCGCCACTTGGTTCGATCCTCGGCTTCTCGCATCCAGCTCGTGCCAGCCGTCTTGCGCAGATCATCACTCCACCTGGCCTGTGGACGTCCTACACTACGTTTGCCGAGACGCGGTCTCCACTCAAGAACCCGTTTACCCCAACGGTAATCAGTTCTGCGGCTAATATGGCCAGCCCACTGCCACTTCAGCTTGCTAATCCTTTGGGCTATGTCGATGACCTTGGTTCTCTGCCGGATTACCTCATTCCTGATGCAATCCCTCAGAGAAACGCCGAGCATAGCCCTCTCCATAGCACGCTGAGCGACTTTGAACTTGTGGACCAGCCGTGCCGTAAGTGTCCACGTTGCGGCTCCGTATGTCATGACGGGTAGGACGCACTGATTGAAGACTTTCGTCTTAAGGCACTGTGGGATCGACGATGAAAAGACCCGACGAAGTTTCCCAAACGCTGCCCAACCCAGCTGAATTCTCCTGTTCACCTCATCCTCAAAGTTGTTTCTACCTAACTGCAAAGTCTGCCCGAGGTACACATAATTTTGAACAACTTCGAGAACGGCACCGTGTACTGCGATCGGTTCCGGTAGTACATGTTCATTGAACATGACCTTGGTTTTGTCCAAGTTCATCCGTAGGCCGATGCGCACAGAAGAGTCAGCCAGGTCGTTCAGCATCTGTTGTAGGTCCTGCAGCGTCTCTGCCATAAAAAAAAAATATTAAAAAAAAAAAAAAAAAAAAATGGATGTTGGTCGATTCTCAGACCTACCCGATATGCAAACCAAATTTCATAAAAATCGGTGCAGCCGTTTCAGAGGAGTATGGTAACTAACATTTTGACACGATAATTTTATATTAGGTCTTTACCTATGAAATTGCCTTTCTTCAGTACTGGTCATTTCAAATAAAAAAAAGTTTGTAATGGCTCTGTATTCTAAATTCAAATTAATTTTGTTTTAAAAAATGTTTGGGGTGTAACGGGGCCACCTACCATCCCGGGCCCCATATAGCCAACCTCACCTGCGCGCGGTGCACCCTGCTAAATAACGGACGAGGCTCTGGCGACCGACTCATGGCGGTATAACCACACCACTGCGGAAATCACTAAATATCGATACTGGCGACGGGCAGCAGCGTCACCAGATAAATGATTCCCGCCACTGCGGTCACCAACCCGCCTGCCAAGCGTGGTGACTATGGCAAATTCCCCCCATGGACAGAAACCATATTCTACGGCCCCCAGTTCCCGGCAGTCGCACTATTCCTGGCCAAGGTACCGGTCATGGTAACGGTGCGGCAGGGGGTGCGAAGAATCCCCGGGTTACGGCAGGGTACCACCGACGACTATATCTGGCGACGTATAATGGACGCACGCTGCGGCTGGACGATCGCCTTTCGGAATTAGAGGCGGAGGTGAACAACATAAACTGGCATATTTTGGGGCTATCAGAAGTCCGAAGACAGGGTGAGGATATGATAGCCCTGGATTCTGGTCACCTCCTCTATTTCCGACAGGGAGACCAACCATCCCAAGGTGGTGTCGGATTTATGGTCCACAAATCGCTCAAGGGCAGCGTGGAGGAAGTTGGCAGTGTATCGTCAAGGGTAGCTTACCTCGTCTTAAAAATAAACAAAAGGTATTCCTTGAAGGTTGTAAAAGTGTATGCACCCACATCCACACATCCTGATGATGAGGTTGAAGCCATGTACGAAGACATATCCAAGGCCCTGTCTCGTAACAAAACTTCTTTCACGGTTGTCATGGGCGATTTCAATGCGAAAGCGGGAGTACGAGATTATGGCGAGACCAGAGTGGGACCGTTCGGCTATGGGCGCAGAAATCACCGAGGTCAAATGCTGATAAACTTCCTCGAGGCTCAGGGGCTCTTTCTAATGAATTCCTTCTTCCAGAAGGGGCCCCACAGGAAGTGGACCTGGCAAAGCCCAGACAGCGCGACAAAGAACGAGATCGACTTCATCATGACAAACAAACGCCAAATATTCAGGGACGTATCTGTGATCAATAGATTCAACACCGGAAGTGATCACCGACTCGTAAGAGGTACCCTGAATCTAAGCGTCAAAAGAGAACGGGTGCGCTTGATGAAGTCGACTCTTAGACCAACTCTGCCTCAGGTCGAAGCTGGATGCGAAAGCTTCCAGTTGGAGCTCCAAAATCGGTTTAGCACGTTGGAAACCGTGCAGGACGTAAATGACGCCGCCGACAGTCTGGTACGTGTCGTCCGCGAGGTGGGTTATAAACACTTTCGACTAAAGAACACTGGACGCAAGTCGAAGCTCAGCAGCGAGACTCTTGATCTCATGAGGAAACGACGAGAAGCACTAAACGCCACACCCTCTGAGCGACAGGAACTGAACAGGCAGATAAGAAGGCTGGTCAGACAAGACGTTCGACAGTCGAATACTCGAGTGATCGAGGATGCGATTGCTCGGAACAAGGGTTCAAAAGTCTTTGCCAAGCCTAAGGCCTCCTGTTACCACCTGTCCAAGCTCAGAACAGCACAAGGCACCACCGTCACCTCTGAAACAGAGATTCTCGCTGAAGTCGAAAAGTTTTACGAGGATCTATATTCCTCACGAACCAGTCCACCCGATACCCACAGCGCGGATGACCCGCGTGCTAGACTGACACGCCACCTCACAGACGAGCTTCCCGACATCGATCTGGGTGAGATTAGAATGGCACTCGGACAACTACACAATAACAAAGCTCCGGGCGAAGACGGAATTACAACAGAGCTCCTAAAGGCTGGTGGAACTCCTATGTTAGTAGAGCTCTCACAACTATTTAATTCCGTCATTCATACCGGCACTACACCGGAGGCATGGGGTAGGAGCGCGGTAGTGCTTTTCTTCAAGAAAGGAGACAAAAGCCTACTAAAGAACTACCGCCCAATTTCACTCCTGACCCATGTGTACAAGTTGTTTTCGAGGGTCATTACGAATCGTCTCGCCCAAAAACTCGATGACTTTCAGCCTGTGGAGCAGGCTGGGTTTCGAAAAGGCTTCAGTACTGTGGACCACATACACACTCTAAGACAAATTATCGAGAAGACAGAGGAATATAATCAGCCTCTCTGTCTAGCGTATGTGGACTACGAAAAAGCCTTCGATACCATTGAGACCTGGGCTGTTCTGGAATCCATGCAGAGGTGCCTGGTCGACTGCCGATATATCGAGGTGTTGAGATGCCTCTATGAAGCTGCAACGATGACCGTCCAAGTACAAGAAAAGAGCACAAGACCAATCCAAGTGCATCGAGGAGTAAGACAGGGAGATGTTATATCTCCGAAACTGTTTACTAATGCCTTGGAAGACGTCATCAAGACGCTCGATTGGAACGGACGGGGAATCAATATAAATGGCCGATTCCTCTCACACCTGCGGTTTGCAGACGACATAGTTTTCTGGCGGAGTCTCTGCAGGACAAGAAATGCTTAACAGTCTGGACGACTCTTCTAAACGAGTGGGACTAGGGATGAACATGGAAAAGACGAAAATCATGCATAATCGGCATGTGTCCCCGAGTCCCGTGACCGTTGATGGCGTCACTATCGGGGTTGTGCAAGAATACATCTATCTTGGCCAAACTATCCAACTCGGCCGGCACAACTTCGATCGGGAGGCCGATAGAAGAATTCGTCTCGGCTGGGCGGCGTACGGGAAGCTCCGTCATATCTTTGAGTCGCCGATACCGCAGTCATTGAAAACCAAGGTTTTTAACCAATGCGTCCTACCCGTGATGACATACGGAGCCGAGACGTGAACACTCACCATTGGACTGGTCCACAAATTTAAAGTGGCTCAGCGGGCGATGGAGCGTGCGATGTTGGGTGTCTCTCTGTCTGATAGAATTCGGAATGAGGCTATTCGACAGAGAACTAGAGTGACCGACATCGCACGGAGAATCAGTACGCTGAAGTGGAAATGGGCCGGTCTCTAGACGTACCGATGGTCGATGGAGCCGAAATGTGCTTGAGTGGAGACCGCGACTAGGCAAACGTAGTGTAGGGCGCCCTGCGGCTCGGTGGACTGACGATCTAAGGAAAGTGGCTGGCAGCGGATGGATGAGGACTGCCCAGGACCGGGATGGTTGGCGCTCCTTGGGGGAGACCTACGTTCAGCAGTGGACGGCGATTGGTTGATTGATTGATTGATTGTTTTAAAACCATGACTTTCTATTTACAAACTCAGTCTTTTGTTTTTTGATTAGCGTTGTATTTTCATAACATTTGAACATTTTTCGTCATAATGGATACTTTAAAAAATCGTGTAATTATGGAATATGAGTTCCGTCGTGGCACCAACGCGACACAAACGGCACGTAACATCAAAAACGTTTACGGAGAGAACTGTACAAACGAACGCACAACCCGTTATTGGTTTTCCCGGTTCCGTTCTGGAAATTTTGACTTGAAAATTGAAGCTCGTGGTCGTCCGGAGACTTTGGTTAACAATAATGAATTAAAAGCGATTGTGAAAGCTGACGAAACTCAATCTACAGCTGAGCTAGCAGCAGCTTTTAATGTAAGCATCAAAATAATATTGATCCATTTGCGACAAATTGGCAAGGTAAAAACGCTTGATAGATGGGTGCCCCACGACCTTAACGATCGCCAGCGCAACGTACGCGTCGAGACCTGCCTTGCGCTGATTTACATGCAAAGAAATGAAGGAATTTTGAAACGAATTGTTACGTGCGACGAAAAATGGATTCTGTTCGACAATCGAAAGCGCTCAGCAAGTTAGTTAGACCCTGGTTCAGCACCAAAGCAATGCCCTAAACCAAAAATGACCCCTAAAAAGGTGATGGTCACTGTTTGGTGGTCTAGTGCGGGTATGATTCACCACAGCTTTTTACAAAACTGCATGAGCATTAATGCAGATGTGTACTGTGAAGAACTGGAGAGAATGATGGAGAAGCTTGCACATCTGCAACCAGCTTTGGTCAATCGGTCGTCCCCACTGCTCCTTCACGACAACGCGCGACCCCATACTGCGCAACTGACAGTCTCCAAGCTGCATTAGCTGGAGTTGGAAGCTCTCCCTCATCCACCATACTCACCAGACCTTGCACCTACCGACTATTACTTTTTCCAAAATTTAGACAACTTTTTAGTGGGTACAAAATTCAATTCCTGAGAGGCAGTACAAAATGCCTTTGAAGAGTTAATTGCCTCCCGTCCAGCTGATTTTTACAAGAAGGGCATCAATAAACTGCCAATACGTTGGCAAAGATGCGTCGATTGCATGGGTGATTACTTCGAATAACAGAAATAAAAAAGTTTGAAAAAATAAGTACTTTCACTTATTGCATACAAAACGGCAATTTCATAGGTAAAGACCTATTATATATGATTAGTTTATATTAACGAGTGCAGCTATCTTGACCTTGAGGTCGGAAACTTCTAAGACCGCCCAGTATACTAGCGATTTATTTTCGGTTAATTGTTTTTTAAAAGTTTAGCAAATGGTGCTAATGTAGTAATGTTGTATTTGTTGTAGTTGTAAATAAAAGGTTCTATAAGTAAACCGAATATATTTCGCGTTCATCTGTACATTAATTAGTTGAGCGGAGTGGATACATTAATTACTTGAGCTGAGTGACTGAGATTGCCTGACACTAACGTGTGTTAGCTATCGGAGGTGCGGACTGACTAGTCCAACCAAACGTGTGTTACATATCGAAGGTGCGGACTGACTGAAGACTCCAACGGAGCCCTATCGAGCCCGAGGTGCGATGTGCTACATTAGCTGATCATGCATTTTATTATTTCAATGTATTGCATCATCGCGACCCCACAGTCATCCCTCTCTTACAAAAAAATTTTATTCTATCAAACAGTTACAATATCATATATTATTACAATAAAATTTTAAACTTACTTAGTGCGCGCAAGGCACACATGAAAGCGCTGACACTGATTAAGCCTTGGTCACAACAATAATGATTCGTAGAATAAGCGCTTGCCCACGCGCGTAACCTGATGCTCTTATGCATGTCGCAGGTATTACAATGTTTATATAAAAATTACTCAATTAAATTATGATTTGAATACAAAGTTACATTATGGTTTCATTTACACTTTAACATTAATTACAGTTTTCATTTAAAATATTATACGCTGTTTCACAATAGTTTACATAACATAGAATAAGTTCAAAAAATACATATTCTGATAAAATACATGATAAAAATGTTTACATATTACACAACATAATAATAATCGATTACATTTTTCAATTTTACACTTGGCCTTGAGCTTGATTGACAAAATTAACCATTTCTTTCCTAAACCAGACTTTGATTTTAATCCGACATGTAGCAAAAATCCATTTAATAATAACGTTATCACAATTGTAAGTATTTCATGAATGCTATGACAAACTAATTCCCTGAATTGTCAGGTACATAGGGTCTAGCGTACTTAGTAGAAACTTCACAATGCATATACTATACTACTTTGTTACCGATGTCGATGTGCTTACAATTCATATTATGTTCCTTGTGTTAACTTAGAGTGATTGTGACCTTTCCTATTAGCGAGATAACACCTCAAACTGCCAATATACTTAATTCGCTAGTAAATTCGCTAAAATAGAGTAATTGACGAGTTCTTCGAATCTGCGCCCAAAATTACCTTGACGTCACGTGATTAATGGTATACTTAAATGACCTTGCTCAACCCTAAGTTAAATTCTAATGTCCTTAATCTGCACATTTTCATTTCTCTATTATTCACGGCACATAATTTATATTCGCTCACTATACTTTCACATAATACACTCACCAGTAAGGCGTTTTCATATTTCTGCAGCCCTCTTTGTACTGATGACGTACTTGCCTTGTTCCAGTTGCACGGTTGCTCACATGTTCTTGGCGTTCTTACCACATTTTTATACACTCACCAGTAAGACGGAGACCTTTCTCCTGCCTTCTTAATGTACTGGTGACGTACCTGTAGTGATATCTCTCTGTTCTTGTTATACTAATCTGTCGGAAGTACTGGTGTCATTTTTTTAAACGTGATATCCAAAAATACATATACATATAATACCAATAACCCATTTCTAAACAATGGGGAGCAGTCCGCAATCTCTCTTGATTCCAATTACATATGATCCACGTCGGTGGCCGCCTCTATAAGTAGGTCTATACCCCCCGACGTGATCTGAAGGTTACATTTTTCTTAATTAGACGCCCATGTCGTATCTGATGTACGTTACGTACCTTATCGACGATGCACTATGCAGACCGACTCGTGTCGGTGCTGCGGACCGAGTGATTCCTTCTCCACTCCAAGGTTGCATATTCTTCTCGGGCGGGGTCACCAATTTAGCAAATGGTGACTGAGGTTGACTGCTACTAACGTGTGTTAGCTATCGGAGGTGCGGACTGACTAGTCCAACCAAACGTGTGTTACATATCGAAGGTGCGGACTGACTGAAGACTCCAACGGAGCCCTATCGAGCCCGAGGTGCGATGTGCTACATTAGCTGATCATGCATTTTATTATTTCAATGTATTGCATCATCGCGACCCCACAAAAAGTATCCATATGTACACACATCAAAAGTGTCTAGGGATCAACATATGTGTCTAGGGATCAACATATATTTTTGCAATAACTTTTCTCCTGATTGATATTAATTAAAATTTTCTTTAAGGATTCATCAAATAAAGTGTTTTCGTTTGTCACAGTAACGATAAACCAAGTCACCTTTGCATTAATAAAGAAATTTGCCATTTTCCTAATAAAGGAATTTTTGACATTTGAACCACTAACATTAAAGTTCGAAAAAAAGACTGAAATAACAGTTTTCTTTAAAATTTTATTAGGTAACTTAAACAATTAATAATCCGTGTTTCTACCGCGAACACTAACAACACAAGAATCGGTTTGGCATACTCAAAATGAGTTCATCCAAATCACGCTGTGGAATGGCCGCCCATGTTCGTTGCAACAACAAAACAAAGGTCTTCTTGCGACTGAATACCCTCCATATTCGGCAGAGCTCTTCTCTGTAGCATATCCCATGCATGCTCAATCGGGTTCAAGTCTGGCGACTGAGCAGGCCAGGGTCAAAGCCACATCTCAATCTCAAGAAATCCGCATAAAAATGCTTGATCCCTAGACACTTTTGATGTGTGTAGTTTCAGACTAAAATCTATATCTATGCCGAATTTTATCTAGATTCATTCAGCAATTCTAGCATGATTCTCGTCATAGACGATGACGAAAACGAACCTACGAACGAAAAGCATACCTAATCTATACTAATATTATAAACGCGAAAGTTTGTAAGTATGGATGGATGAATGGATGGATGTTTGTTACTCTTTCACGCAAAAACTACTGTACGGATTTGGATGAAATTTTACAGTAATATAGCTTTTACATCAGAATAACACATAGGCTACTATTTGCCGCGATAACCGACATACATATACGCGGGTGGAGCCGCGGGCAATAACTAGTTCTTTATAAATTTTTCGTTTAACATTTATTTGACCCACAAACTTTCGTTTAGTCTGAGTGTTGTCTGTGTCGGTTCATGAAAGTTTATATTGTCAGTCCCACGCGACGTAGAATACATATATATTTTAGGAGTAGGTATAATTTTATCCTACTAATTAAACCCGAAAGTTTGTAAGGATGGATGGATGGATGGATGTTTGTTACTCTCTCACGCAAAACCCGTCACTACATCAAATTAACACATAGGCTACTAATTGCCGTGATAACCGACATACACGCGGCAAAAACCAGTCTTGAATAAAAATAATAAAACGTGACAATTATCACAATGTATTTATTGCATAGTGGCTGCGCCGAATTTATAAATAAGTTAAAATACTCAATATTAAATAGAAACCCTTGTTATCATAACACAATTCCCTAAAATGGAATTGATATAGTGTAATAAGTATATATTTGATACGTCACGCACTCTCATACATTCATACATTCATTACTCATTCAATGTTCTTCCTACTCCTCATTCCTATAACCTGACCTGTCAGTACGACGATAGAAGTCGTCTGAGCGCCCTCGACGCGAAAGGTACTCAATATATCCGCTACTACTAAAACGCGCCTACTGGCCACCCGCATAATAATTAATATACGTTATATCGCATAAACCCCAAAAAAACCCGTGTACCAGTGGTTTCAATTGTTTGTGTTAGTGCTTGTAAAAAGAAAACTCATTTTAGTGACTTGGAAGTGCATCGTGCGACCAGTACCAGCTGAACTATCGAAGAAGCTCAAAAGGTCAGTTCCTACTCCTTATTTGCACGCCCAAGGTCTTGGTCCTTCACCCCGATATCCTTTTCATCGCCCTTATACATTCTACACCCTTCAATACACTTAAAACGCATACAATCTCATAAGTCTTAATAACTACCTGTTATTCACACCGCAAAATAAATGAACATATTTTCGTTAAATGTAAACCCACTACTCACTTTAACGCTATAAACAACCCTTATTCACATTATACTATCTATGTACTATCATATTTTCATCCGCAAATAACCTAATAAAAGATATCTAAATTTTTCTTAATCTCGCAAGGTAGATTAGTTCAATACCGTTGCCGCCATATTTGATAGAAATCACGATCCGCTCGACTCAACTCACGCGCATCTACCGCAGTTCACACTTGTATTTATTTTACAAATACCTACATATTTCTAATAGTGCTCATTTATTATTTCTAAAATGCCTAAAGACACAAAAACAGAAACTGTTGATCCGCGTATTAAGCTTTTAGAAGCAAAGAAAAATGCTTTGTTTAATTTAGTTCAAAATATATACGACCTCAGTCTAAAGGTTTCCGATGATCAAATTCGCACACAATTTTTATCTCGCGTAATATCATTAGATACTATCAGATCTGATTTCGTAAATACACTCGATTCATTAATCGAGGCCTATTTAAAAAGAGACGAGTCATCAGTCCCGAATTACAAGCCATTAGAAGCATTTGAAGAGTTATATTGCAGTATCAAACAAGTAGCAGAACGCTTAAATAAATCAAAGACCAAAGGTCAAAAAGAGGATGACAAATATTCATTCAACTGTAAATTACCTCGAATTCAACTTACTTCATTTGATGGTACCATAAGTAAATGGCCCGTTTTTTATGAAAACTTCAAAACTCTAATCCATGAAAACTCTTGTCTCTCACCCGCTGAAAAAGTTCATTACTTGATGGGATGCCTATCCGATACGGCTCTCACAGTATGTTCAGGTATACCACCTACCGCTGATAATTACCCTACTCTCTGGGAAAGTCTTATCGAAAAATATCATGACGTACGCATACAGGCTTCACAATATTTAGACCAAATGTTAAATTTAAAAGGTAATCAGTCGCTTAATACTTTCATAGAACAGTTTTGTTCCGCTGAAGCCGCTCTTAGACTCCTGAAAATTAATGATCTATCAGATTTCATTATCACTCACATCGCACTCACAAAACTAGACAAGGAAACACTCGACTTATTTGAACAAACTCATAGACACATTAAAGTACCTACTTTCTCAGACCTAACTCGTTTCGTAAAAGAACAAAATAAAATACAAACGCTACGCAAACACACACCCGCTAATTTCTCTTACACTAATCACGCAAATCCACAAAATAAAACTAATACGCAATACTCTAAACAACGAAAACAAAAACCTACACACTCGTTCTTTGTAAACACAAACGAGCAAACAAACTCTTTCAATAGATCATACACCGATGGTGATGATAACACAGTCGTTTATCTCGCAACTCATATTCCTCCTCAACCCTCGCAAGCTCCACGCACACTCTTACGCACACCCTCAAACACACTCAATCACACGAAAAATAATTATCAACAAAATGCATGCATAGTCTGCAACTCGCCACAATCGCACCCATTATACAGATGTCTAACTTTCATGAATCAATCAACTCGCGAACGCAATAACATAGTTACAAAATATAACTTCTGTAAAAACTGCTTAGGTTTCCATAATACTAGATTGTGTAGATCGCAAAACAGATGTAATATTTGTTCGCTAAAACATCATACTCAATTACATATCGACAATTACGCTCGTCGAGGAATCGAACCCGTAACCTATAATGCGCTGTCTACGGTAACTGCGCCACCGTACCGTAGCCACACTTATTCAATCTCCCCTCCGCCTACGGCGCCGGCGTCGCGCGCCAACCAGCCGCACCCCGCGCACCTCCCGCAGTCCGCGCCCGGACAGACGCACGCGCAAGCTACTGCTATGCCCGTCACTATCACTACACGTCGCGCTGTCGCGCAGACACCTCCGTCACAGATCGCACCGCCGGAATATCAAGTTTCGCGCGCAAATTCAAATAACGTTGCGTTATCGGTAACAACTCCCGCGCATTGTAAATCAAAAGATACTACAGTTCTTTTGCCCACAGCTTCAGTCTATGTTTATAATGAAAATAAACACTCTAATATACGAGTATTTCTAGACTGTGGCTCGATGAGTAATCTTATAACTAAAGATTGTTGCGATCGTCTGAATTTGAAAATTAAGCCCGCTAATTCAACCATTAGAGGCATAGGTCAAACGGAAAGTGCCTCTCTTGGATATACCTCTCTTAAAATTCACTCACGTTTGGATCCCCGCTGTTCGTATACTATTAATGCTCGAGTAATAGAAACAATTACCGACTACTTACCGAACATTCGCATAGACACCTCGCAACTCGAACACCTGCGTTACTTACCGCTGGCAGATGAAGAGTTCCACACGCCCGGAGCTATAGATTGTTTAATTGGCAATGAGTTGTTCCCTCTGTTGCTAGGTAGTGACAAAGTGACTTCTCCTAAATCCTCGGTTGTCGCCTTACAAACGACACTCGGTTACATCGCCATGGGTAAGGCCGACTGTCAAGCTCGCGCTGTGCCTACTTCTCCGCGCTTTCCGCTGCACCCAAGTGCAAACAATACGACTTTCTTCTGTCAGACGGAACCGCTATCACCCGACGCTCTTACGCAATGCTTTTGGGAACCTGAAAGTGTCCCCACTAAAACACAGATTAGCCCAGATGATGAAATATGTGAACATACTCTTCAGTCAACGTACGCTCGTAATGATTCCGGTAAACACACCGTACATCTCCCTTTTAAGGTAGAACCCTATAACTTAGGTAATTCGCACGCTATCGCAAAACGACAATGTCTCGCTCTAGAAAAGAAATTAGATGCGATTCCAACATCTCATAAAATTCCTCAAGTTATAAACTTTGACTCTGATGCGAACGCTAACACAAAAATCGTAAGCTTACGATTTAACTTACGCTGGAATACTAAAGAAGATAATTTTCAATTTAATATAAATGAAAGTTCTTCGGAATGTACAAAACGCTCTATTCTCTCGCCGCAACCGCTCACCAGTATAACTCGCTCGCCTCGAAAAGGTCCCACATTAGCTCATAAACGCATTTACTCATCTCCGCATCCGTTTAACTCCGCTTTCGTTTATCCACAAATTCGCTCTATTCTTTCGGTGACCGCTCGCTTGTTTAACCCGCTAAGCTTTCGAGGTCCCGTCACCACCACTTTTCACCACCAGCTGAAACTACTCGTTCAGGAATGCTGGAAATTAAATCTCGATTGGGATACTCCCGTTCCACCCTGTGTCGCAAATAAATGGATTATGTTTCATAACGAACTGCCCTATCTACAAGAAATTAAAATACCGCGCCACGTAGGCATAAACGCAAACTCGCATGTAACGCTTATAGAATTCGCTGACGCTAGTGAACAGTACTACGGTGCTGTAGTGTATATCAGAATAAATACCGATGAATACTCCGATTATATTGTATACTTACTTACCTCAAAATCCCGCGTCGCTCCGCTAAAGATAATCTCGCTCGCTCGCTTGGAACTCTGTGCCGCCCTGCTTCTTGTAGGTCTCCTCGCTGCTGCCCGCGAAATCCTCTCTAAACGCTGTATAATAAAAAACATTTACGCATACTCTGATTCTACTGTAACGCTTACATGGATTCATTTACCCGCTTATAAATTACACACTTTCATAGTTAACAGAATAAATGAAATTAATTCAAAATTAGTCGCTTCTGAATGGTTTCACGTAAATGGTCCAGAAAATCCCGCTGATATAATCTCTAGACCTGTGACACCAAAGGAACTTATACACAAACACACATGGTTTCACGCCCCTCACTGGGTTTCACTGCCGCGCTCGCGGTGGTCGATAGCACTCTTCCAGGTTAAACACTCTGATGAAGTCCCTGAAACAAAGACTACGTGTATGAGGACTGAAACTTCTCAGACTCAATCTATTGAACCTATGCAAGAGTCAATAGACAGACACTCAAAACGTTTGATAACACGTGGACCGATCACAGCCACATACTTAGATACAGCTGAAATATATCTCATTAAATACATATAAAACAACCATTTCGCGCAAAAAATACTCACTCTAAAACAAAATAAAATTTGTAAAAATGAACCTGTACTTAATCTCAACTCTTTTCTCGACCGTAACAATATACTCAGAATCGGTGGACGATTATCTCATTCAAAATTTTCTCAACTGAGAATTCAGTTTAAACAAAGTCCTCCATATGGTCCGCATTTTAACGCTTATCCTCTTTGCTGGCCTTTGGGGATAACAGAAGAACTATACCCTGAAAAAGATAAAGTAGTTCGCGCTGTAAGAGTCAAAACTTCTTCGGGAAGTTATGGGCTCCCTGTGATTCGGGTCTGTCCCTTGCCTCTTCAGTAAATTCAATCTCTCTTTTTTTTTTAATAGCTTTAGTTCTTAAATTAAGTTACTATGGTTTAGAGGTAACCTCTAGGCCGGGGCAGTTGGCTGCGCCGAATTTATAAATAAGTTAAAATACTCAATATTAAATAGAAACCCTTGTTATCATAACACAATTCCCTAAAATGGAATTGATATAGTGTAATAAGTATATATTTGATACGTCACGCACTCTCATACATTCATACATTCATTACTCATTCAATGTTCTTCCTACTCCTCATTCCTATAACCTGACCTGTCAGTACGACGATAGAAGTCGTCTGAGCGCCCTCGACGCGAAAGGTACTCAATATATCCGCTACTACTAAAACGCGCCTACTGGCCACCCGCATAATAATTAATATACGTTATATCGCATAAACCCCAAAAAAACCCGTGTACCAGTGGTTTCAATTGTTTGTGTTAGTGCTTGTAAAAAGAAAACTCATTTTAGTGACTTGGAAGTGCATCGTGCGACCAGTACCAGCTGAACTATCGAAGAAGCTCAAAAGGTCAGTTCCTACTCCTTATTTGCACGCCCACATAGGTTTTCCCGTATGGCATTAGCGAAGGTTACCAATACTCATGCCATAGGGCGAAGTCCATGTGGTGATGGATTAAGAATACGAACTACCACCACCCCTATTCACCCCAAGGGTGTCGTAAGAGACGACTAAGGGTACAAACTACACAGAACAACATCCCTGCTTCCTCAAAGTCCAAAACCTCATTTCGAGGAGAAGTTTACATCCAGCAATGGACTATTAAAAGCTGTTGATGTGATGATGATCTGAGGTCGAAATCGATCAGGTCTTCTTTATTATTTTTTATGTTTGACCCTGCCAAAATCACTCTACTCTGCCTGATGGAAAGCATAAGCAGAATCCAAGAGAGGTGGTCACCATGCTCACTGCGAATGCAGACAATGCAGCATGGTGACCCATACCATGACGGGCTAGTGATGCTTCTGCAGCTTTGGGCCTCCAGTCTCGCACTCACCAACGAAACACAACAGCACGAACGCTGTCATTTTACGTTGATTTTCTGTGCGAGCTAAGTACCGTTCGTGCTGAAATCAGCGTGGCTCTACTACTTTAGACTAGGTTGATTTTAATAATATTTCTTCCTAGCTTTTATAATTCTCAAGATTATTTGGGGTCGGCTACTAGTTCAACCTGAATATCAGATTTTCCACGGACCAACTGGCTTTGCACCTCCACAACTTTGAAGGTCAACTGAATTCGAAGGTTGAACTACTTGTCAGTATATTTGACGCCACTTGGTGTTCATGACAACCGGGATCGACGGCTTAAAATGCTCTCCGAGGCACGGGCGGGAACACTGCCATCTTTCATACTCCGGGGTGCTATTAAGAAATTCTTGTAAGAAAAACCCAATAGCAGTTCAACCCGGGAATTGACCCGAAACCTCTTGATCGGCAGTCGCTTACGCTAACCACTAGACCAAAGAGGCAGTTGATTAAATAGTGGAATACCTACAAGTTGAAATACATTTTTAACAAGAATGTCAACAATCGAGAGTATACTAGTATACTTTGACAGTATCTCATTTCAGAAACATTTAACCCAACGATCATTATTATATTGTACTAGCTGACCGACGCAACCTCGTTTGCGTCTCCTTTTGCCCGTAGCATGATAATTTTCCCCCGTTTTTTAATCGTTTTTCATTGGTGCTCCACTCCTATTGGTCATAGAGTGATGATATATGAGCCTATAGCCTTACTCGATAAATGTACTATCCAACACTGAAAGAATTTTTCAAATCAGACCTGCGGTTCATGAGATTAGCGCGTTCAAACAAACAAACAAACTCTTCAGCTTTATAAAATAGTATAGTAAAGTAATTCTGACTTATGTAGGTTACACGTCATCTGGGGTAAAAAAAAAATATCGTTTGAAAAGGTGTTTTTTGAAAGCGCTTACCGGCACCTTTCGACGCGCGATCATAAAGAATTCAAGAGGTCAAACTGAGTGCTGAGCCGCTTTAGAGACTCGTATTGAGGTATTTTAAATAGGGATATGATTATAAGTGTCTTAAAGTAATTACGGGAGGGTTTAAAAGGTATGTAAATACTCTTTAGAAAGATTTGGAAAATATCTTAATAGCTAGCCAACTTTTTGTTCTTTTTTTGGCAAAAGTATTTTCTCTTTTTAATATTTTCTTTAGAGTTATACCATGGGAGAGCCACGCTTCGGCATGCATGGGCCGGCTCGACCGGAGTGATACCACGGCCTCACAGAAAACCGGTGTGAAACAGCGCTTGCGCTTTGTTTCACCGAGTGAGTGAGGCTACCGGAGGCCGGCAACGCACTTGTGACGCCTCTGGTGTTGTGGGTGCCCATGGGCGGCAGTAATCGCGTACCATACGACGATAGTCTGCGGACAAGCGGACAAGCAGACGATACGTCTGCTTGTTTGCTCCCTATTCTATAAAAAATAAGTTATTTGTAATAAGTAAGTATGGAAATAAAGGTTGTGTAATAACTAATATGGTGGACTCGTAGTCAGCTGGTAGCGCGTAAGCAACCACATAATACTTAATAACCAGTACCAATATGAGCCATTTTCTGGACCTTATGAGAACTGGAACAAACGAACAGATGGATCACCTGATTATGTGACTATTGTCATCCATTATCACAGTAACTTTAGAAATACAAGTGTATCCCCGTGCACTTTGATTGATCCCCCCCCCTGCACTTTTCTGGGAATTAGAGGAAGGTCTCCGAGAACTTAATTCAAAAGCTACAAGCGTATCTCTTAGCTACACTGCCCCGTATAAAATCGGTGATAGTTAGTTCCTAGCTGACCAACGCAACTTCGTCAGCGTCTCATTTTAATCATGCTCGGCTCCTATTTGTCGTAACCTGATGTTAACTATCCTAAGTATCCCAGCAAAACACAAATTAAATAAATTTTAAAAATGGGTTAGAGATATGGTTTCGGAGTTCGGAGTAAGCAACAACGTGACACTAGAATTATTTTTTTGGTAAATTCTAAAAATAAATCTTAGGTAGATCGATTTACCGCCCCCGAAACCCCCTGCATACTAAATTTCAAGAAAATCGTTGAAGCCGCTTTCGAGATTCAGATTATATATGTCGGAGCCGATTTGACTGCGAGACGCAAGCGACGAAACGTCATTGCTTCGGTAGAGTCTAGATAAGTGTTCGTGTGGGCCGGGCGGAGCTCACTTACCAATTGGCCACCGCCCTGACAACAAGTCTAGGAACTACCTTACGGATCGTTGTTTCCACTTTAAGTTACCTACTTGATAATGAAGATTATTTGTTTGTACCTACTTGGTTTTGTGCACCGAAAATACTCTTTTACGACATATATATATCCAAGAAATGCTCGTTTAAAGGTATTAGATAAGAATAAGAACGTTATAGCCATGGTCTAAGAAAACAAGGTCTCGCATTCCGAGAGTGACACGGTGTGACGTCACTATCCAGTTACCACTTTATAGCAATAGCAATGTTCAATCCTTTCGCCAATGTCTCGTTCACCGTGTGAAGTTTGCAATGCCTATAGGGCCCATATGTACAGGCATTCAATCGCTAAGCTAGTTCACTGGCAAAAGAATTCAACTCAGAGCGATTCACCCTGTTCTTATTCTAAGCTAATGTAATATCAAGCACTTACTGGAGATATGTGAATTCCTTGATATCGGCGTTCTGAGGGGCCCCTCTGGCGCGCCCTCTGCTTCGTCACACATTCACCACTCCTAGTGGTAGTACAGGTTCCAAAGTATTCTAATTTATAATACACCCGTTTTAACTGTCGCGGATCGCGCCTAATTGACGCGACTACTAATCTCGCGTGTCCAAACCAGACCAATCATAACGGTAAACAACGAAAAAACCGAGTCTGATGGACAATCAGCTAAATTTTTATTAAACGGCACTCAACAACCACCCTGGTTGACCGTCAACACAAACCTTCTAGTAAGTTCTCTATTTTAACTTCAAACGTCAAACAAAAAACATGACAATCAAAATGTTGCCATTATAATGACGTCCGATTTCTAACAAGCAACATGACACGAAATGAACCAGCGATAGCTATGATGACGTCATGTCGGTTTCTCTGTCTCGTCACTGTGTCTCGGAATGTCATACCTGGCGAAGTATATTATTATACCATGGTTATAGAAATCTCTAAAAATGAAATCAACGTAACTAAATATAATTGAAATACAAATGCTGAGAAAACACAACCAAATTTAAACCTACACAATCCTGTTTCTTAAATAAGTAGAAATAAGTTTGAATGAACAAAGGCGAGATAACATCTGAAGAATATAGCTTAGCTGATTGGTAAATCCTGCGTCTAGCTGTGGAATTTTCTCGTCGAACTCGGGACATTTGATTGCTTGTCCCAACTAGGTAGTGGGACGAAATTATTACTTCTATTTCGAAGATAATTTCATCAACTGAAATTGGAGGAGACGTAACTATTTCTTGTATAGAAAGGAAAATAACTACCGAGGCGAATTAATCGATTATGATTTTTTGTATACATTTTCGTTATGTTAGATTTTGACTTAAAAGAAAGCGTTCCATTATTGAGTACATTTCATAGTCAGTTACAGTAATTAATGTGAGAATTTTTATATTGCGAGGAAGGCAGGAGTATTTACGATATTTTCAACTTCTTCGCCAGAGATAGCTCTGAAGTTTTGATGATGTGTATATCGATGTTTGAAAGGGAGTTTAATGTTCTTTTAAGAGATGTGATTCTGTTTTTTTTTTAAATCTGGGACTATTTCTATGTCATATATTCATTCTTTGGTAACCGCATCCAAAACCGGAACAGCGACTGTTTGTGAGTCGAGCTGGCCTAAATCTATACTATTATATAAAGCTGAAGAGTTTGTTTGTTTGTTTGAACGCGCTAATCTCAGGAACCACTAGCCCGATTTGAAAAATTATTTCAGTATTAGATAGCCCATTTATCGAGGAAGGCTATAGGCTATATCATCACGCTTCGACCAATAGGAGCGGTGCACCAAAGAAAAATGTTAAAAAACGGGGGAAAATTATCACGCTACGGATAATAGGAGACGCAAACGAGCTTGCGTGGGTCGACTTGTGTTCAATAATCCCAACAGTCTCTTACCACTAAACCAACAGCCTCGGATCGGCAATCGAACTTTTTTAACAATTCAACTTTTTCTTGAACATTCGCATTCATTAATTTGACCGTAATACGTTTACCATCTTTCTGTCACAACAGATAATAACTCAGAGTAGATTTTCACTAAACCAAAGCTGTTAGTTAAGTCAGAACAGCTATGAAACTTAAACACGTTCATTATAACACAAGTCACGTGCCAAATCTTGCCACAAAATTGCGGGAAGTCTACACGGAACTGCTATTTCTTGTTTGTGTTTACATTAAAAGCTATTCCAATCCCATTACTGCTAATAAATCTAAGATGTACTGTAAATTTCATGAAGATTCCTTCGAGTATAGAGCATGCTTTGGGACTTAAGAGCCAGCTCGGCTAGAGTCCACGACCTTCTATCATTGCTTTTAATGGGCAAGAGATTTCACTCATTCGGGAAAACACCAAAACAGCGACACTGATTTGAACTCGAACGGGCTGGCTTGACCGGGGTGATACTACCCTCGCACAGATCAACCTAAAATGACAGCATTGATGTTGTTTGTAATGCTTGTGATTATTACTATTACAATTATTAGTCTTAGGGCTATAGTAACTGTAGTTAGTGACCCTGAGAGACCTAAGACTATAGGCCAGTCCAAGTACAAATATAAAATATCCATTTAAACATATACATTGTATATTTAGATTTTTTTCTTTAAAAAAAGCTTTTTAAAAACAAGCTTTTACTGGAATGCCTCGAGATGAATCAAACGAGTCCAAACTCGATGATGTTGCGACGTTTCTTTACAGAGTTCCTATGGCCACCTTCCAGCTCCAACATCAGATCAGCTCCATGTCATCATAATATTGTATTGTCACGCTGTATGCATATGCTTGCAAAATTTCAGCAAAATCGGTTGAAGATATCTGCTTCAAAATTGAGTTGCAAGATTCCACCCGAACATACAAGTATACATACATACATTGCAAGTTAATAAAAAGCTTGTAACAAAGTCCTCCGCCGCGTCTGTCAGTCTGTTCGTGATAAACTCAAAAGCTACTGCACGTATTTTTATACGGTTTTTACTAATGGATAGAGTGATTCTTGAGAAAGGTTCTCGTATATAATTTGTTAAATTTAGAGTATATTGGCTAAAATATAACGACATTTGTTGAAGACGTCGGAAAGAAGCCGTATTTTCCATTACAAACCTGTTTTTGCTGGGACAAAATATTTATTCTGTGAATGTTTAAACTGTCGGTTCATGAGATTTAGCCTGCTGACAGATAGACAAATGGACAGCGGAAGCTTAGTAATAATATCCTTGTCACCCTTTGGGTACGGAAGTCTAAAAATAGGTTACATTGTCATTAATAGGCCACCCCGTTTATTAGCCTCACTGTAATAAGTACGTTTTAAGGTTGGCAACACGAACGCATCGATATTAAACCTTTTTAACCGACTTCCAAAAAGGAGGAGGTTCTATGTTCCACTGCATGTATTTTTTTAATTTTTTTTATACGTGAACAATTTATAATAAGATATAGTTATTTACATAAGATTATTATATTTTAGGTATACCTTTATGATTCTCGTGCCATGTTGACGTTCACCATGAACTCCGACACTATCTTTCTGTTTTTCACGTTTTAATGTGTATAGATGGGATTGTTAACATTGTGCCAATAGGAGCTGAGCATCAGTGAAGAGCAGACGAAATTGCCTGGATTAGCCAGTGGATTAGCAAAACTTTGATTTTGACTGCACGGTTGGCCTAGTGGTTTAAGCGGTCGCCACGCCGCTTCCTACTGCGTTAAGTGTTGTGGGTTCAAATCCCACATGGGACAGCACTTTGTGTGATCCACAAATTGTTTTTGTTTTTCTGAGTCTGTGTGTTCTTTGTGTCCGTTTCATGTATGTTTGTAAAGTCCCCCGCGACACAGAATGTATATTCCTAATTCGGAAGTTGTATTTTTAAAGAAGAAGAAATAAAACTTAGAACACGCTTTAAAAGTAAAAAAATTCATAGCTGATTGTAACATTTGTAACGCACTTGATACTTTTTAATTTGAAGTGGCTTCTGCTCACCTCCTCCACCACCACTGCACCTGTACTATAAAAGTCAATAAGAGTACCAAATCTAACTTTTGACTTCATCATAGAACCGTCATGCACAAACCCGAATTCTACGATCGATCTTTTGACCCCAAGATCAGATTAGTTTTAAAAATTCAAATTATGGTTTGTCTTCTGACTAAAATGTTATTGTACTACTTTTAATGTAATCAATTTTATTAAAGAAAATAACACGCCAAGTGCGAGTCGGACTCACGCACGACGGGTTCCGTACCGTTATCTAACTAACTAACAGAAACGAGCAAAAAAATATGGAAGCCCCCATAAAAGTTTATTTATACTGTTTTTAACCGACTTCAAAAAAAGGGGGAGGTTCTCAATTCGACTGTATTTTTTTCTACTAACTTTCGACTGGGTGAAGCGATTTTGATGATTCTGTTTTAATTGAAAGCTGGTGCTTCCCATGGTCCCATTTCAATTTGGTCCAGTTCTGACATGTCATCCATGAGAAAACCATATAAGTCTTCAAAGTGCTTTTTTTTTTTTTTTTTTTTATGTAAGGCCCGCCATAATAACTCTACTCTGCCTGATGGAAAGCATAAGCAGAATCCAAGAGTGGTGGTCACCATACTCACTGCGAATGCAGACAATGCAGTATGGCGACCCACACCATGGCGGCCTAGTGATGCTGCTGCATCTTTTAGTCTAGTCAACAAGTATGGAACTTGTTGACTAGACTATTTGGGCCTCCGGTCTCGCACTCACCAACGAAACACGACAGCACGATCACTGTCATTTTACGTTGATTTTCTGTGCGAGGGTAGTACCACCCCGGTCGAGCCGGCCCATTCGTGCTGAAATCAGCGTGGCTCTACTACCTACTGAATTTAAGTATTGCATTAAGTACTGCATTAAGTATGTGCGCGACAAATTAACGAATAACTCAATATTCCCATATCCATTTATACCGTCGGTTTTTTTTTGTTAAAATTTGTGATTATTTAGTATTTATTGTTGTAGCGCCAACAGAAATACATCATCTCGACTGCCTCGTTAGTCTCGCGGTTGGCGTGTGCGACTGGTGATCATAAGGTCTCGGGTTCGATTCCCGGGTCGGACCAAATTTTTGTATGATCTACAAAATATATTTGTTTCGGAGTTTGGGTGTTTTCTATGTATAATATGTATGTATTTACAAAAAAAAAAGTATATATGTATTTGTATCAGTTGTCTAGTACCCATAACACAAGCTCTGCTTAGCTTGGGACTAGATGGCATTCTGTGTTAGATGTCCGAAAATATTTATTTATTTATTATTTATCTATGAAAATTTCATTTGTATGTCGTATAGACGGACAGACAGACAGCGAAGTCTTAGTAATAGGGTCCCGTTTTACCCTTTGCGTGCGGAACCCTAAAAATGGTATTTGTAGATTTAAGCTTTCATTCTGATTTTAAAATCGATTACAAAGGTACCTTTAAAAATCTACTCTTAATATGGAATGAATTGTATGCGGTATTAGCTATAATCAAAAAATAAAATTAATGCGGTCAAATTTATTGATATTTAGTAATAAATGAATGATTTATAGCCCAAAAACAAACTAGTCCATACGTAAAGAATATTTATCTACTCTAGAAGTTTCAAAACACACTTACCCGTTAATTTTAAAGTAGAACATTTGACGATTTTAAAGAAGAACGCACAATTCTTACCGCGAACAAAGACGATAAATCCGTAGAGAACCGACTGAGGAAAGAAATAGCGAATCTGTTGTCATGAGTTACTACTTATGTACTTAAATGTTCTTAAATCTATTTACACGCTTTTTAAGATTCCGTACCTCAAAAGGAAAAAACGGAACCCTCATAGGATCACTTTGGTGTCCGTCTGTCTATCAAGACCCTTTTTATCAGGAACGAGTGGAGGTATCAAACTGAAATTCATATCAAATACTCAGGTCTTCTGTCCCTTAGAGCTGTGAAAAAATCAAACTTCTAAGCCAATGCAATCAAAAGATACAGCTTTAAGCATAAACATTCAAATTTTCGATCTACAGATCGTTCGACCGTGAAGCTCAGAATCTTGAAATTTGGTACGAAGCAACGTCTTATAGCACAGATAAAGAAAAAATTGCTACAAGCATAAATGTATAGTTACATCATATAATATACCTACAAGTTTGTACGGAACCCTCGGTGCGCGAGTCCGACCCGCACTTGGCCGGTTTTTATCAACTTCACCCACTTCACCTGTATGTTTGTTACCGACTCCTTTGGACTTGATTTTGAACCACTTCAAACGGTCAGTTTTCATTTTAAACTTAGTAGACTTATCGAGGACCGATGAAAATACAATAATTAAAAAGCGGCCAAGTCCGAGTCTGACTCGCCCATGAAGGGTTCCGCAGCAGCAAGTAATATAATATAATTTTTATTTTATTTTTATATTTGTGTTGATTGAATGAAAGGTAAATTGCAGTTTACGATTTATGACGTATTAAAAAAAAATACTTACTAGATTTCGTTCAAACCAATTTTCGGTGGAAGTTTACATGGTAATGTACATCATATATTTTTTTTAGTTTTATCATTCTCTTATTTTAGAAGTTACAGGGGGGGGGACATTTTACCACTTTGGAAGTGTCTCTCGCGCAAACTATTCAGTTTAGAAAAAAATGATCTTAAAAACCTCAATATCATTTTCGAAGACCTATCCATAGATACACGTATGGGTTTGATGAAAAAAAATTTTTGAGTTTCAGTTCTTTGTATGGGGACCCCCAAAATGTATTGTTTTTTTTTCCTATTTTTGTATGAAAATCTTAATGCGGTTCACTGAATACATCTACTCACCAAGTTTCAACATTATAGTTCTTTTAGTTTCGGAATAAAGTGGCTGTGACATACGGACGGACAGACAGACAGACAGACATGACGAATCTATAAGGGTTCCGCTTTTTGCCTTTGGCACGGAACCCAAAAAAAACATGCTTTTAATATTAAACCAAACTAAAAAGTAGAAAATATTTTTTTAATAAAATTATAAAAAAAATATTTTCTACTTTAATTTTAAAGTTAAGGAAGAGAGCTGCATAAATGAAATTACATATTTTAATTTACAACGACGACATTATCAAAATATTTTCGCAAGCAGTGATTCAAGAGGAAGGTTTTTGTGTGTACCTAATACTGCATATTATTTGTGTATGCATTTAGGCCGGGTCGCTAGTTTTACTATAAAGGCTTAAATTCGACAGTGTTGATGTGCCGATCGAGGAACAACTTTTTAACACTAAATTATGTATCTACATTATTTTTTTGCACATTATTTTTGTATTTTAGATATAAGAGACATAAAAACAGACGGGTCACCTAATGTTTAGTTGCTACCGACATTTAAGGACTCATCCATCCAGAATTAAGAGGAGAGTCACTTACTATCAGATGGTGGCTTGCTTGACCTCCAAAACAATCACCTCCATAATGTTATCATAGGATAACAGTAGTGAAGCTTAGTTGGAGGCCTTTAGGTGGCTTAAAAACGTCCAACGGCAAGATTACATAGCCACAAGGTTGTCTCACCAGTCCGTAACCCGAACTCGGCCAGCGTGGAGACGTATGGGCTTAACCCGAGCCCAGCAATGTGGACATTATGGGTTGTTGATGTTAATCTCAGTAACTACTGGTTGAATTAAAACATTATTTAAGTATTGGATATCCAATTTCACGAGAAAGGTTATAAGCACTATAACATCACACTATAATCAAAAGGCGCAGGCCTATCATCAATGAAAAATATTTCTAAATCGAGAAAAAAATCTTCCTTTTTTGAGACGTAGACTAATTTGCTAGTTTTCTGAGTACTTGAACTAATATACAAAAAAAGCGGCCAAGTGCGAGTCGGACTCGCCCATGAAGGGTTCCGCGGCAGCAAGTAACATAATATAATTTTTATTTTATTTTTATATTTGTGTTGATTGAATGAAAGGTAAATTGCAGTTTACGATTTATGACGTATTAAAAAAAAACTACTTACTAGATTTCGTTCAAACCAATTTTCGTTGGAAGTTTACATGGTAATGTACATCATATATTTTTTTTAGATTTATCATTCTCTTATTTTAGAAGTTAAAGGGGGGGGGGACACTCATTTTACCACTTTGGAAGTGTCTCTCGCGCAACCTATTCAGTTTAGAAAAAAAATATATTAAAAACCTCAATATCATTTTCGAAGACCTATCCATAGATTGGTTTGATGAAAAATTTTTTTTTGAGTTTTAGTTCTAAGTATGGGGATCCCCAAAATTTATTGTTTTTTTTTTATTTTTGTGTAAAAATCTTAAAGCGGTTCACAGAATACATCTACTTACCAAATTTTAACATTATAGGTCTAATAGTTTCGGAAAAAAGTGGCTGTGACATACGGACGGACAGACAGACAGACAGACATGACGAATCTATAAGGGTTCCGTTTTTTGCCTTTGGCGCGGAACCCTAAAAAGGGTAGAATATTCCACAACAAAGGCAAGTCTCCAGCGTACAATTACATATAGTTTATTGCAGATTATCGCACTACGGTTGAGGTGAACTAATTTGTTCTGTGGGCACAACAGACCCCTTTAAGCCTAGTATTAACTCAAGGGTTGTCACAAACTCTGTGGTCAACTTGTAAACGTAATAAAGTTGAATTTAGTGACCGATTTTATCTAACTTTAGTAATATAATTTAGTGACCGATTTTATCTAACTTTAGTGATATAATTTTCGGGCCAAACGTGACAATTCCAACGGCATAATTCGAATTATAAAAACTTGAAATTAACTATAATCTAGGACATATTTACCCAGGGCTAGTCTAAACTAAGTTTCGGTAAGTATGTTCGGTGCGCTCTGTAGCCTATACATTTTGCTGGAGTTTGAAGATGCAGATATCTTAAGATTAGGAATCGATCTGAAATTATAGAATTACTTCTAAGTTCATGTGTCCATGGGACCGCTTCCAGTAGGCGATGATGCGAGGAAATTATTAGAGAATTTTTTGACGCTTGTATGTAAATATTGTAATTATTTCGACTGTTTTTTTTCTAGTATTTTAATTTAATATCTTCTTTAAGCCATATAATTTAACATTTTGCTATCTTTATTAGGTTAAACGTTTTACATGAGTTGACATGAGGTAGCATAAAATCTGGATTAGATACTAGGTATATGTAATGTTAATTCCGTAAAACAATACACTACTAACTCTAGGGGTCTCATAACCATAAGTTCTATTCTAGAGTCAATGAGAATGAATTTGAGAACTAAGTAGCACCAAGAAGATATTTTTATATAAATCTTGTTACTCTGGCGGAATGCACTCATCTAAGTACTTTCGTACATTTGCGGTAACATTATAAAAATAAGATCTGGAAAAAACAAGTAAAATTACCTGCAATTCCACGAGAACTTTTAAGAAGTTAGCCCAGAAATGTGAGGCGTACTGCCAAGTTCATGCCGGCAAACTTGGCCGGACTTTTCGAAGTGGCCAAGTGCTGCAAAGCTACGATTTGGAATGGTATAAAAACTTTGTCACTAGAAAAAGACTTTTAAAAGATGTTTGTGGATCTCTTCCTGTGTTTTGTTTTTGCTGGAATAGTGAAGTATAGTGGACACAACAAAGTTCCAAGGGAAAATAAAGAAACTGCGGTTTTAAACCAGTTTGAAACTTCATTATTTGTAGGCTCTGTGTTAATTAATCAGTCACCCAGGGCATGTAATTAAATATGTTCAGAAATGCTCTAATTTAAAAAAAAAACTCTTGTTAAATACATATTAAAATTTCCTAAAAATTTGTTTTTTTACCAATATCCGGCTGTGTCAGTGTTCAAATTATTAGGGCTGTCAAACACAGTTCGCACCAAATAATTCTAAATAGCGTGCTTTTAAACCAGTTGGGTCGTTGCAGGAAAATCTTCTTTTTTTTAAATGCTAGCTTTCAAATTGGAACAGTAGCTAATGGGATCCCAAGACGCTATCATAAATATTACCTACTAGAAAATTTATAGTGATGTTTGCTTTTGGAAATCGTCTTTAGGTGCAGTAAAACTTTATATTTTTGTATTTGTTTAAGCTGATGCGAAAGTTATCAACATCATCAAGAACCTTTTATAGTCCATTGCTGAACACAGGTGTGTCTTTAGGAAGGAAGTGTTTGAGTGGCTAGCGTAAGCGACTGCCAATCTCCGGTCTTGGGTTCGATTCCTGGGTCGGACTGCTGTTGGGTTTTGCTTACAAGAAATTCTTATTTTTTTTCTTTTAAAAAGACAACTCCCGCACTAGGAATAAATCCTGTGTCGCGGGGGACTTTACAAACATACATGAAACGGATACAAAGAACACCCAGACTCAGAACAACAATTTGTGGATCACACAAAGTGTTGTCCTACATGGGATTTGAACCCACGACACTTGGCAAAGTAGGAAACGGCGTGGTGACCGTTAAACCACTAGGCCAAACGTGCAGTCAATTCTTAATAGCAGCCCGGAGTATCAATGATGGCGATATTTTCCGCCCGTGCCCTTAAATATACTGACAACTAGTTCAATCTTCGAATTCAGGTCACCCTCAGGGTTGCGGAGGTCAGATGCCGCTCTGTGTAAAAACTGATATTCAAGTAACAGCGGTTGAACTAGTAGGCGACCCCAAATAATCTTGGGAATAATAAAGCCTAGCAAGATGAAGATGATGTTGATACACCCACGGAAGAAATGGCCTCTGCCTGATGGAAAGCATAAGCAGAATCCATGATGTTTTAAATTCACAAAATTAGTGCACACGATATTCTAAATTCAAATTCAATAACCGTGGGAGAGCCACGCTTCGGCATGAATGGGCCGGCTCGACCGGAGTAATACCACGGCCTCACAGAAAACCGGTGTGAAATAGTGCTTGCGCTGTGTTTCACCGAGTGAGTGAGGATACCGGAGGCCCATACCCCAATCCCCTACCCCTACCTCCCCCCCCCCCATCCCCAAAAGGCCGGCAACGCACTTGTGACGCTTCTGGTGTTGCATGTGTCCATGGGCGGCGGTAATCGCTTACCATCAGGCGATACGTCTGCTCGTTTGCCCGCCTATTCCATAAAAAATAAAAATTTACAATGCTGTATAGCAATGAACCTTTAAATTCTGTTGACGATTATGTATGTACTCGTATTTAGAAATTAGTTTTCTGGTAACTATAGTAGAGACTGTGACTAGAGGCATGATTACAAACTATATAAGAATTTGGCTACCGTGTCGACCGTACCGTATCGTGTAAGATATGTAAATTTACCCATAAAAATCGGCAATTCATCTCTTATTCTCAAAATATGGAGTTCTAACATGTTTCCCTCATACGTTACCGGTCAGAGGGGTCAGCTGTGTGTACATCTCATGCGACAGAGGGCGGGCGGCTGAGGAACGGTCCTCTCGACTCAGGGGGACATTTTCACGGTAAATGTGGCACGTTAGAGGCTCAATTTTGAATGGAATTGCTATATCTCTGTGTTACTTTCATGTGTTATAGAAAGAGTTATAAAAAGTTGTTTTAACCGACTACAAAAAAGACGGCATTTTCAATTGGGTTGTATTTTGTTTTTGTTTGTTATTTCAAATCTGAGTCATTGGTTTTGTTTGTGCTTTATTTTTTACTTTCACTTTGGTTCTCAGGGTGACACTTAAGGAGCTAGGAATTCGATTCGAAGGCCATGATGATCGACACCCCTCCCCCCTCTCGTCCCTCCTCCGGGCAGCTGCTATTTAGGGTTTGAGTTTTCGGTACTCTCATTCGCATGGTGAAAAGCTACGGTAGGATAGCCGAACAGTGGTTTTCTCTAACGCCGTGCAGACATTTTGAGCGAAACAGCCCAAATACCTATACCGAAGCATATCATTCTAAATGATAATTAAATTAACTTTAAAAACTAAAGCCATAAAAACAGAAATGTACGAGAAACAATCGAGTTTGACTCTAACTTCAGAAGAGCACATATAAATGATTGCGAAACTCTGAAACTTGTAAAAAATGAACAAAACGATTGTACAGTACGAGTGTACGACCCAGGCAACCTCTGAGTACGTTTCTTTTAATATTGATTAAACTCCTTAAACCAACTTACCTAACCATACATCACCCTGGGCCTTTCTCCCCGCAGATCACGTAGGCCATTGACAACGACGAGGGTCTAACAAATGCTCATATTTATTGGTCCCGTGCTGTGAAAGATTGGTTCCTGACACAGCCATGGAGACGCCAATGACGTAATATTTTCCCGCCACTTCTAATGGCGCCATGGGCAAGTTTATTCTCGATCTTAGATAATAATTCTTCTTTACGATTCTTTATGGGAACTTCGGAGGGATAATTCGTATTTTTAAAATGAATGCATTCATAGAATGATGGTATTAAATTTATTGTTTGCCGGTTTAAGAATTTAAAGGTTTTTTGTTTTTATATATTACTAATATACTGACTCTTTACTCTTTCTGAACTTCTCCTCCATATAAACTTTGACAGTGCCAAAATTTCATACACCTTCATTGAGCGCAGGACCGGGATAACGTACCACGCAATTTGTAGGACAATGTGGCTGTTAAATCTATATTTTATTATAAAAGCAAAATACCACTCACTTATTAATCACGAAATCTCAGAAACTATAACACCTATAAACTTGAAATTTGGCAGGTAGGTTCCTTACAGGGTGTAGACATCCGCTAAGAACGGATTTTACTAAACTCCACCCCTAAGGGGGTAAATCAGGTGATGAAAGTCTGCGTGAGCGAAGCTGCGTGCAAAAACTAGTTATATATATATTAACAAACATAAGTTAAATAAAAGCTTGTTAAATCTAAACCCTGTAGCATGTTAGAAATTCTTTTCAATGATTGTATTAGTTAAAGGACCATATGTTACATGCAAAGCTAATACTATTAGAAGTACGTAATCCTAGATTGCTTTAGCTATTGCCGTCTGCATTAGGAAGATTAGTCGAACCAATCAGTGATAGCCAGCTTGAAACGTATCACACACTATCTATAGGGATAAATTTCTCCATAATTTATCTATAATAAATATTTAAATAAATATTTCGGACATCTAACACACAACGCCATCTAGTCCCAAGCTAAGCAGAGCTTGTGTTATGGGTACTAGATAACTGATACAAATACATGTATACTTTTTTTTGTAAACACACATATTATACATAGAAAACACCCAACCACCGCAACAAGTATTTGTAGATCATACAAACATTTGGTCCAACCCGGGAATCGAACCCGAGGCCCCATGATCAGCAAGTCCCACACGCCAACCGCGAGACCAACGAGGCAGTCAAAATTCGCATGAAAGTCGTTGAAATTCTTGGGTATCCTCTACTGTAACATGCATGTGATACCGTAATTGTCCGTGGGAGGGCCACGCTTCGGCATGAATGGGTCGGCTCGACCGGAGTGATACCGCGGCCTCACAGAAAACCGATGTGAAATAATGCTTGCGCTGTATTTCACCGACTGAGTGAGGCTACCGGAGGCCCACACCCCAACCCCACCCCCTATCTCCCCCCATCCCCCAAAGGCCGGTAACGCACTTGTAACGCCTCTGGTGTTGCAGGTGTCCATGGGCGGCGGTAATCGCTTACCATCAGGCGATACGTATGCTCGCTTGCCCGCCTATACTTATAAAAAAATGTATTACACACATAAACCATTCTCTTGAATCACCCTATCTATTGCTGAAAACTGCATTGAAATCTAAAAAAAGATATAAGCGAACAGACAGCGAAAGCGACTTTATTACTATGTAAAGAAGATAAAGATTTGAAACATCACTAGTGCATTGCACGGAAGGCGCAACCTACAGCGCCTTTTTTGTACGGAATAGGGGTCAAACGAGCAGACACATCGCCTGATGATAAGCGATTACCGCCGCCCATCGACACCAGCAACACAAGAGGCGTCACAAGTGCGTTGCTGGCCTTTGGGGGATAGGGAGGGGGAAGGAGTTAGGGTATGGGCCTCCGGTATCATCACTCACTCGGTGAAACACAGCGCAGGCGCTGTTTCACACCGGTTTTCTGTGAGGCCGTGGTATCACTCCGGTGGAACCGGCCCATTCATGCCGAAGTGTGGCTCTCTCACGGTAGAATTTACTACAGGTTTTGTTGTTGCTTGTGCACAAATTATTTATTCTGAATCTATGTATTATTTGTACATTTCAGGTGTGAAAAAAATCAAAATCGGTCATCTCATCTCAAAATATGCCAAATTATGTACTTTAATAACTTACTTAATATTATAAATTCGAAAGTAACCACTAAACCGCTGTATCAATTTCAATGATATTTGGCATGCAGTTACTTTGCGACACACACAAACCGACATACACGCGAGCGGAGCCGAGGAGAAAAGCTAGTAATAGATTAATAGCACCCAGACAGAACAAATTATTGTGTTCATACATAATTATTTGACCTGAACACAACCCACGACCTCTGGCTAAACTGTCACGATCACTAACAACAATATACGATAACATTTTACAGGTATATTTGAATAAATTAATTGATTCAATTAATTGTGATTCAGGTCAGTCAGTCGTGAATAATTGTAGGGCTGTTATATATAGTTATTGTTTAGAGATAGGAGTTATATTTTGGAAGTATTGGGTTTGTATTTAATACCTTTATACGAGCCATTTATGTAAATAATAAATAAATATTTCGTACATCTAACACACAACGCCTTCTAATCCCAAGCTAAGCAGAGCTTGTGTTATGGGTATTAGACAACTGATATAAATACATATATACTTTTTTTTGTAAATACATTCATATTATACATAGAAAACACCAAAACTCCGAAACAAATATTTGCAGATCATTCAAACATTTGATCCGACACGGGAATCGAACACGAGACCTCAAGCACAGCAGTCGCATACGCTGCGCCACATAGGCAGTAAATATCAAAATATTTTAGCGTAGTCGGGTTATAGACTTAACTTTTTTTGTGGAACTTTATTATACAAATATAACAAATATACGCTATAATTATAATCTATTTCACCATAAGAATACATAGAATTGATGGCCACATAAGCCAAGTATCACAGTGCGACTTGAACACATTCGAATACTTTATTCCATTCACATATTTTTTCCTCACGACTGAAGTTTCGTTCAAAAACTTGGATAACAGCACTGCGTCTTCTGATTTATCTTGTCTTTGGAGAGAAGAAGTTTGAATACATATGACTTATTGTTATCTATGAGTTTCTTTGTACAAACATTATGTTTCCGACTTTCCGTATATATACATGTCTAACAAGTACAAATTATTAAAAATAAAAAACCCGACTGCGTCAATATTTAACAATAATTAAAACATATAAGTTTTATATAATCACCGTAAAAAAAACTTTATTTTGATACCACACTCGATGTATTTTGTTTTTTTTTTTTCATATTACTTTTTGGCGCCAAAAATCCTTATTTTTTTATTTTGATGTACCCAGTGTCACTCTCACGACTAAGACCAATCTATTGACACCACTCACATAAAAATATGACAAGCCGTTTAGGCTCTAGGACGTGCCAAAGAAATATACATACTTACATACAACATACCCCATTCGCAGTCGGGTAAAAAGAAATCCTTTAGCTATGAGAAAATAATTCATAATGTTCCGATTATTTTACATTACAGCTATAATGCTCTTATCAATCTGCGGGATAAAAAATATAATTATAAAAATATGTATATCTGCTTTTTCCTTTATTAATAACAAGTTGTTGCCCGCGGCTCCGCCCGCGTGTATGTCGGTTATCTCGGCAAATAGTAGCCTATGTGTTATTCTGATGTATAAGCTATATTACTGTAAAGTTTCATCCAAATCCGTCCAGTGGTTTTTGCGTGAAAGAGTAACACACATCCATCCAACCATCCATCAATATTTACAAACCTTCGCGTTTATAATATTAATGGCATTGTTCAGTCCTCTCGCCAATGCAACGTTCACCTTGTGAAATTTGAGATGTCTTACGGCCCATAGATAAGGCATTCAATCACTAACCTAATTCACTAGCGAGAGCAATGAACCACGGCGTTCCACCGTGTTCTTAATCTAAACTAAAATCATCAAGCACTTACTGGAGTTGTGTGGCTTCTTTCTTCCCGGCGTTCCAAGAGATCTCTTGGGTAGTTCCTCTCTGCTTTGTCTTGGTACGTTCACACAAACATGCTCCAAAGTGCTGTATATCTTTCAAGGTATTCGAATTACAATAAACTCGTATCAGCTATCACGGATATTCGAATTACAACTCACGCGCTTCAGCTATCGCGGAACGCGCCTACAAAACTCGCGAGTCCAACCAGACCTAACAAACGGTAAATCACTAAAGGGACCGGGTCGATGTACAATTAGCTTAATATCAGTTAATTACGGTTTTCAAACAACAATCGTCGACCGTTCACAACACGCGTCTTTCTAGTACTCTATATTAACCTCAAACGTCAAAACACGAAAAAAAATGACAATCGAAAAATGTTGCCATTACAATGCCGTTCGAAATCCAACAGGCATGTTTACTAAATGTGGTAGAAGAATACAAGTTTCCCGTTCCCCTGGCTCTTGGCAAGGAGGGGAATACCGGGGTGGTTTTTGGTAGGTAAGAGTCCGACAGACCCCTTCACTCTCTCCTAATCTACGAAGGACATCCCTGTGGATCTGATATTAACAAAAAGAGAGACATTTACAAAATAGAGTAGTTATAAATTAAATTAATTTTGCATGCAAATTCTTACGTAGCAATTTAATGTAGGTACCTCAAGTTACAGACAGAAGCGTTTCGAGTAAGATATGACTTCACGGTTGGCCTAGTGTTTTAAGCGGTCGTCACACCGCTTTAAGTGCTGTGGGTTTAAATATACATAGGACAACACTTTGTGTGGTCCACAAATTGTTGTTCTGAGTCTGGGTGTTCTTTGTGTCCGTTTCATGTATGTTTGTTAAGTCCCCCACGACACAGGATGTATACCTATTCCTGATGCGGGAGTTGACTTTTAAAGCAAAAGAAGACACGAATGCTCTTTACTCGATCTCGTCAGAACGGCTAAATAAATAAATATTTTGGACATCTAACACACAACGCCATCTAGTCCCAAGATAAGCAGAGCTTGTTTTATGGGTATTAGACAACTGATACAAATACATATATTCTTTTTTTTTGTAAATACATACATATTATACATTGAAAACACCCAAACTCCGAAACAAATATTTGTAGATCTTACAAACATTTGGTCCGACTCGGGAATCGAACCCGAGACCTCATTATCAGCAGTCGTACACGCCAACCGCGAGACCAACGAGGCAGTCAATCTAAACGAAACGGAGCTAAACGTATCTAGATAAAATTTTCCACACAAATAGATAGTAAGGAACACAAAGTTTAGTCCGGGAAAAGTAGAAAGGCAATCGGCAAAAACTGATATTACCTACTTTCAGAACATCGACCAACAAATGTTCATCTGCTAAAAGAAAGGGAGCATAAAAACAGCCGTTCCGTTCCCTCTGAAAGAATGCCGAGTGCCATTATGTGGGTGAAAGAATCTCGAGTCAAGGCCAGCCGTCGAGGGCGGCGGGAAAAGCTGACTAAGTTCAAGTGGGCCCTTTGCCAGTTTGTATAACGGGTGTTGTACAAAGGTGTTTTGAAGAACATCGCGTTAAATAAGAACTCGGCAATAAGACTGCTCAAAAAATATTTAAGTATAATAGCAACAAAATAAATTTTAATTTAAGACTCCGCGACTCGGAAGATGCTAGTACAGAATTGACTTTTACGTACAAATAATACATGGTCTAAGAAAACAAGGTCTAGCATTACGAGAGATGCCCGATGTGACGTCACTATCCAGTTACCACTTTATAGCAACATAAAACGAAATGAACCAACCAGAACCAGCGATAGCGATGATGACGTCATGTCGGCCATACCATGAATAACACGGGCCATAGAACCAAAGGGAGTAGCCATTTCGCCTTTTTCCGATACAAAACAGTTTGTCATTGATTTGCGGGGGGAATCTTCACACATACACATTTTAGACTCACATACAAAAACAATCGCCTGTCACTACGAACTAACACGTAAAAAAACATTTAGAATTTCACGCACACATAAATACATTCCGTGTCTTAACAGTGTAACGCGTAGGCCCAGGTGGGCCTATACTTTGTCAGAGAACTCCTGCGTATTGCTACTCCCTACCGTGTGTGTTGTTCACTCTCTTAGTATGCTCTTACTACATCCATAGGATGAATAAGAGTAGATGACATTAGATATTCATGACATCACAGTCGTAAGTGCGTTGCTGCTCTCAGACTCTCTTCTCCTAGACTCAATCGAAGATCATCCCAGATCTAGACATAGAACGCTAGCTGGTAAAAGCTCTTTCATCCAATATTTTGCCTACCAAAATCAGTTGCGATAGAATGAAGCTAGCTGCGGACATTCAGCTCAAACTTCACACCGTATTTCTTATTTCGGTTTCAGTCATAAATAATTCATCACCATTTCTCGTTGCAGATACTTATTGATACAAACAAGTTAATTTACGAACTTAGAGAAATTATTCAGACAGTTAGAGAAGTGAAACAACGTATTGAAAATGTAATTCTTCGCTGCAAAGTGATTTTATATGAATACTAGCGGCCCGTCCCGGCTTCGCACGGGTGGACATAAGATTTTTTTCATATTTTTATCTTCACTTTTTTTACACCTTGGGTTACGTTACTTAAGTTTTAGTAAGGATCCTTAATCTTTTCTAGCAATAAATATAGCCTATGTTACTCAGGATGGAGCTTCCCAATGATGAAACAATTTTTGAAATCGGCACAGTCGTTTTTGAGTTTATGCATTACAAACATACACACACACAAAAATACAATTTTTTTCTCTTTATAATATTAGTGTAGATGTAGATTAATGGCTAAGAGGCCATGTCGAATAATTTTCCGAAAACAGATATCTATGAAAGTTACATATATAGCAAAGTTTATTAACACACATACATTTTTAATAACAGTTTTTTTTATGTATGGACCTGCCAAGGTGAGTCTACTCTACCTGACGGAAAGCATAAATAGAATCCAAAAGCGAATGCAGACAATGTAACAGTGTAAAATGGTGACACGCACCATGGCGGGCTAGTGATGCTTCTGCATCATTGGGCATCCGGTCTCGCACTCACCAACGAAACACGACAACACGAACGCTGTCATTTTACGTTGATCTTCTGTGCGAGCGTAGTATCGCCCCGGTCGAGCCGGCCCAACCGTGCCGAAATCAGTGTGGCACTACTACCTTCTCGTGTTTTATAGTATTAATGTTTTATATTTGGTCTGGTTTTGGTGATGAAATGGTGATATTCTAAACAACCGTGTGAAAAGCACTAGGAACCAATGAGGGTGCAAGCAGCGATTGATGAATAAAGACGAAGCAAAAAAGGTGTGTCAGGACAGTAGGAAGTGAAAATGAACTATCCCCCTCTAGGAAATAGTGTGACATTATGTATGTATGATTTCGGCACGTATGGACCTGGTTGACCAGTGTTAAACCGGCACTTCCCATTTAGTTTCATAATATTTTTCAGAAAGTTATCACATATCAAACTCTAACAAAATCATTTCATTCAATTCTTGTTTTTAAACTTAGAGATGGCTTATTACAATTCATATTTTTAACGGGTGTGACGGTTATAAGTTACCCGTTATTCCCAGAGTAGATTAAAATTCTGAACACTTCAGAAAATTATCGCGTCTTTCAAAATCATTTCATTCATTCTTCATTTTTTCTTCTAAAATAAAGATGGCTTATAACGATTCATCACTAAAAGGGGGTAACGCTTTGTTAACACTCAAAGGGATGAAGCTTGAGAAGTTAATTTTTATTGTTAATTCTAATCTAACCTAATATAAAATCGTGAAAATCGCAAAATTTCTATCAGTAGTCAACCCATCAACTGTCCTATTCCGCCAAGTCATCCAAAAAGGCCGCTAAATGCTTCTAAAATATTCAACTGTCTCAAGGCGACTGAAATAAATTAGAATCTCGTACAAAATGTAGATCAAGAAACCCTAAGTCCCTAGGTATTCATTATTTTGCTTACTTAAAAAAGCTTTCTAAGTAATTCCGTCATTAATATTTATTTCAGAGTGAAGTATTTTTGTGAAGATTTCTGTCGAGACGGTACTTTAAAAGTTAGGAAAGCTTGCAGTAAAATCTGTTATATATTGAGCTTCAGGTTTGTAATTAACTCTAGAAATTTAGAGAGATCACCTCTCGCATACATTTCCATTTGGATTTTCCGCTTGAACGACTTTGATTTCCTTATATGTACTAAGGGATTAATCCCTACTGATGGATTAATATTGGCTTATAGTCCACTACAGAGTTAAGTCTCTGATGGTCTGTAAGCCATAATATGTTTTATTTAGAGGATTTGTATAATATATAATAGTATGTTAGCGACTTGGCCCAGCTTCGTACGACAGTCTTTGGAATTCTCAGATTGTATTTACTATAATATAAATAAACTAGCTGACCCGACGAACTTGTTTCCTACCGCCATATTTTTCTTTCGTAAATATGTTGTGATATTTCAGTTTCGTTAATTTCTGAAAAACTTGTTTTAAGTGTTGGTGCCCGCATCATCTTCCCATGGTGCAGTCGTGGACAAAAAGAACGTCGGAGTACTCAGACCAGGGGGGTTTCACTTCTCAGTTTAGGTGTATTTCGCCGAGCGCCTCCCGGGAAGAACTATGTAGCAATGTTTGCCACTCTGCGCTCGGCTCGCACGCTAGCCGCGTCGTGAACTTGACTTAAAAACGAACTAATTGTTCGTACAAAATTGTAGTTAGCATTAAAATTATATTTTATTGTTTGGAAACGATGTTATAATAGACACGTTTTGTCAATACAAAAATCTGTAACTTATCACGAAGGTACCCAGAACGAGTAAAATCTTTCTTCTTCATTACTAAAGTTGTTATATTTTTATAATTAATTTTAATATTTACATAAATGTACAGCAAGCGGCAGCCCCGTGCTCTAGTAGTAAATCGAGCGGTGTCTAATGGAATATGAACGCTCGAGTCACACGACAAGATTCGAATTCGCGTGCAAGGTGACAAAGTTTATTCTGTGCTTAGACATATCACAGTATAAATAACTTGGTTAATAGAAAGAACAAAATACGAATGTACCAACACTGAGCATTGGAAGCAAGATCTAGCAACCATAAATATTTTAACCACAAAACCACATAAGAGAGATGACAACTCTCCCATAGACATCGTAACTTCTTAACGTTCGGTTTCACGCAAAAACTATTGTTACGTAAAGATACTTCCGCGATAAATTGGCTCAACTATTTTAAAATATTGTTGACGGAACAAAATAATTTATTAACATAGAAAATATTCATAGTGTAAATTACTATGACTCAATACAATCTTGCGTTAAAAAAAGGTTGCGATTATCTCATAAAAAAACTATTATAGAATTGAAATAACTTCTTCTTTTTCTACAATTTTTATTGTCATTAATCCTGAACTGACTAGTAAGTTTCATTCTATGACGTATTTCAGCAGGCTCTATCAATTGGCGACAATCGAAAATATAAATTATATTTAAAACTATTTCTACAGACTGCACGGTTGGCCTAGTGGTTTAGGCGGTCGCCACGCCGCTTGCCAATTCGCCAAGTGGTGTGGGTTCAAATCCTACACGGGACAACAATTTGTGTGATCCACAAATTGTTGTTCTGAGTTTGGGTGTTAATTGTGTCCGTTTCATGTATGTCTGTAAAGTCCCCCGCGACTCGGGATGTTTATTCCTAAGGCGGAAGTTGTCTTTAAAAAATAAAAAAAGATATTGACAGTCTGACTAGAATCCAGGGCAAAACCTAAGTCACATATTTCAGTAGTTATGACACAAAAGCACAATAAACAGTCTCCTACATCTGAAATTCGTATTTAAAATCATTTGCCAAGCAAGTCCAAATTTAACTGTTGTTTAACCGATCGTTTGGACTGACACCAAAGGTTTTGCGCCCCTGTTCATGACAGCACAACTGACAGCTTTGCATTCTAAGTAGGGTGACAACACGTTTTCTCGTTAAATCGCCGTCTCCAGAAAGATTATATAAATTATCCCTCCTGAGACCTTTGAAAGGTGATTTAAATTCTGTTACTTATTGTAGTTTAGCTGTGATTATATTTTGCCTCCATTAGGGCTTCTATGTGACGTCACGTTATTTGGACGTCACGGTGTTAGAACATTTTCTTTTTGAGCAAATATTTGTATGTACAAGTCTGTGTATGTGTGTGTAGCTAGATGTTTCTATGTATGCACAGTTATGTTGGTATGGACGAGACCTCATGCACCAGCACTCGCATACACTTACAATCTTAGCACTGTATAGTCTCTATTACTTCTCTTTAAACATATTGATGGTCCCTATCAATAATGTCGGATCTGCAAAAAGACAAAATTTCAGATTTCGACTCAAATAACTGTAAGTGAAAATTTTAACATCCATAGTTTTTTTATTGATATTTACATTTGAACTGCTCTATTGAAAAGTAGTGTTTTTGCGGATCCGACGTTATTAATAGGGACCATCGATTACATAGCGATGGTCCCTATTAATAACGTCCTACATGTCGTTAGTTTCATTAAGATTAACAAAGCCTTAATTTGATGCCACAACACAGTCAATCGTTCTTGTAGCATCCTCCCTTTGTAGGTGTACGTTACGTAGACTTGCACACACATCTACCCTTGCCAGCGGCTCTCGCTATTATACTGTGTTGCGTACAGGCGCGTCTCCACCGAAATTGTTGGCACTTTACTCTTAAATAAATCGCCAACTTTTGTTTCCATTGTGTCTACACCGAGTCGCCAACAATTTGAAAAACATTCCAACTAAGCGTCTCCACAGAACCAATAAATATCTGAAACAGGCGTATTCTTTTGACGTTTACCTCCGAAAACAGAAATACGGTTGCTAACATTTATTGTCAATTTTTGTTGCCAACACAAGGAAATTACAGAAACTTTTGTCACCAACACGTGTTGACAACACTAATGTTCCCAACTTTTGTCCGGCGGAGACTCGGCTTAACGTCTATATATATAAGTGAATGAGTGCATGAATGAGTAACCTAGTGATGCGACTGGATAGACCCATACAATACAGTTCTATATATATATATACATAAAACCACCTCACCTAAATGTCTGAGAGACGAGAAGAGATGAGAACTCTGAAACAGTTGTTATTTCGCACTGTATTCCCACGAGGATCTTGTCAAAACAAAACCTTTTGTTCGAAATAAAATTAAATTTGTCGGACTACATTCTGAGACTTTGATAGCGTACTTATTGTCATCTAAATTATATTAAGATATTTCAGTTGTAACAATAACAAAGGCAATCAAATGTCTACCAAAATAACCAGCCAGGTATTAGCTATTTCAAGAATTTGTGTTGCTGTTTTCGCTTCACTAACTTAGGAAAGTAGTTCTGGTTTTAGGCTGGTACCTATGGCTATTATGCCTATGACTATTATGAAATAGGAAGGGGGAGGTGCTGGGGTATGAGATCTATGAGAGAAGTCTCATGGACAGTTCTACGTAACTTGCTCACGAGTAAGCCCAATGGTTTAGTGGTTTTGGCACCTGGTTTTTTTTTATGGAATAGGCGGGCAAACGAGCAGACGTATCGCCTGGTGGTAAGCGATTACTGCCGCCCATGGTCACCCGCAACACCAGAAGCGTCACAAGTGCGTTGCCGGCCTCTTGGGGATGGGGGGGAGGTAAGGGTAGGGGATTAGGGTATGGGAATCCGGTATCCTCACTCACTCGGTGAAACACAGCGCAAGCAATATTTCACACTGGTTTTCTGTGAGGCCGTGGTATCACTCCGGTCGAGCCGGCCCGAAATCATGCCGAAGCGTGACTGTCCTACGATAAGTGATTAAGATTAGTGAAGAATATTGTTTATAAAGTCGTTTTGTTGAGTTATTTTTTATTTACTGTTCACATTCATTCATTCTCACAAAATCAAATCTAAAGCGAGCGAAGCCGTCGGCAAAAGCTAGTATATATATATAATCAAATAAAAAGCGGGCTGTATAACAGATAAGCAAATTTTTGTAAGCCTTAAAAGCCTACACGAAACAGCATCTCTATAAAATTATCGTAAAAGCATACATACATGTCAGCTCGCTTGGCTGAACACGCAAAGTGCTCGAACATTCACCAACTCGTTTTATTTAGTATAAAATAGTCTAGATTGTATAACGTAAAAACTTATTAAAGAATGAGCGGTTCACATTTTTTTAATTGTACGCTAACCGCTAGACCAACGAGGCAGTCTTAACTTAGAACTTTTACTTATTAGATATTTTTGTTGTTAGATATAACGGCTTTTGTTTTAAAGCTGAGGCATAAACTATTTATTATACTTTTAAGACTTCTAGATTTTCAGACCGATACAAATATATCATCTTACATTATCTCCCCGGTGCATAAATATGTCAAATAATTACAAATTTTTACAAAAAAAAACGATTATCAGGACTAAATTTAAATGGGACGGGAAGCACCAGCTTTCAAATAAAAAAAGAATCATCAAAATCGGTTCACCCAATCGAAAGTTATGAGGTAATAAACATAAAAAATAAAACAGTTGAATTGAGAACCTCCTCCTTTTTTCAAAGTCGGTTAAAAATAATATTTCTTGTGTTTGTTTCAGATCGCGAATGTCCTGAACTCCCTAACCCTGAAATCGGAACCGTCTTATTGACTGGAAGACTTTTTGGCGATAAGTAAGTTACCTGCTACATCATATACCGTACCGTAATACTAGGCTTCTTGTTCCCAACATAGATTATTTTTTTATTAAAAAACAAATCTAAAAACACGATTACAAATGTCGGTTGCAAACAAATCAAACAAACAAACAGTTGAAATTAATAAAAGCGTGTTAAGGCGTATAGTAGCCTCAATGACCTTGAGCGTCTGGGCGGAGCTAAACGCATAGTATCATATCTGCACCGCACACATTCATATCTCCGTACCTTACGCGTTACTTCAAAACGATGATCAAAGACTAGGGAGCGAGACAGACATGCGCGCTTGTCTGACGTTTTTGCCTTAACTTCAAAACATAATTATAAATGGTTAAAATGTTAACATAAGAAAGGGGTATTTCTAAAAGTTTAGTAAGATTTAAAATTAACACATTTTATCATAGGTAGGTACTAAATACGAAAAAGTATGTTAAATTAGGTAAGAAATCTGATAAAATAAATTAATTCATTTTACCCTTTGTAGAAAAAAGTAAAAATTATCATATTTCTGAAAACTTCTAGCATGTTTAAATAAATTAACAAGTAAAATTTTAACAAAATAAAACCGACTTCAAGGTTCAACTCGATTTATCTTGGATGCCATAATCAGATCTTAATGTCCTTATCATGGTACCACCGTTGGGATATCTCCTTTCCATTAAAAAAGGAATCATCAAAATCGTAGTTATCCCCGAACACACATAAAAATATATATATATACGGTCGAATTGAGAAACCTCCTTTTTTTAAGTCGGTTAAAAACAGGTAAATGCGTTACGTGTCAGGTCACCCATAGAATAAGGTTCCGAAGTCACCTGCAATGTCTACAAATTGAAATAAAATCGTGTCGAACAGATAATTATCATGAATTTATTTTTAACTAGCTGAACCCCGCGGTGTTACCCGCGGCTATCGTCTTGCCGCGGGTAACGACCTATCACTGAAAGTCCCGTCAAAATCGGTCCAGCCGTTGCAGAGATTACCCGTAACAAACAGTCAGACAAAAATTGTAAAAAAGAAAATGGTACATGTATCGTGTATACATACATATGCTTTTATTAAAAGCGGTTTTTTTAATATTACAAACAGACACTCCATTTTTTTTATTTGTAGAGATTTTACATGTACGTTGGTGCAGTGATAGCTTACGCGACTATTGTCCATGAGGTCTCAGGTTCGTTTGGGTGTTCTCTATGTATGATATATTTGTATTTACAAATAAAAGCATATAATTGTTCTATCAGTCAATCTAGCTTTCATAGTACAAGCTCCACTTAGTTTGAAACTAATAGACGTTGTGTGTCAGATGTCCGAAATATATATTGATTATTATTTTCAAAGCTTTGAATGTGAGTGTGTGTATTTTACAAGTTAGACCTCTATACTCTTGTACCATCTTTAATATTATATCGCGGGTGGGTTGGCTAAAAATCCCTGTCTGAACTATTATAATATGTTTATATATCAAATATTTATATAATTATCATGTTTAAATATTAATATGTATATCCGTGTATGCATTTTATATAGCACTAGCGACCCGCCCCGGCTTCGCTCGGGTGGATTTCAGATGCCCCCGCCGACGACACGATTCGTGCATTTTAAATCTGTAATATCTTCGAATATATTCATTTAAATTAGATACTGTAAAGGGCTATTTTGATCTATATTAAATGCACAATGTATTTAATTTACTTAATTGTATAAGGATTCATTCTGTATTGCTTAAAATCGCTTCGTAAATAAGCCATTATTTCTCGTAAAAAGAAAGGAATAAAAAATGGTTGTTGTGGATTATCCCTAAGAGATAGACATATACCGTCGCGGACTTTTTTGTAGATCTTTTTAAGGTGTATAATACTGTAGTACATTATTTTGATCTATCTCGTAGGGTGCAACCAGCGTTTGCAATGTAAGCGCAAAAAAATGTGTTTATTTGCTACATCACATTAGAAACCTATAGGGACAGAGAAAGCGACTCTGTTTTATACTATGTAGTGATTAATATTATTATTGTTACTTATAAACCGATAAGTCCGCCTTTATAAGACTTATAGACTTTATGCCACATGGTATTATCTCTCAGTCAACCTTGAGTTGGTTCAGTAAGGGACAAGGCAGGTGCCTATCCTATCATACAATTGTAATAAGAAAAAGAGATAAGGGAAGAAAAACTTTAATTTATCGGTTTATAAGTAACAATAATAATATTAATGATATGTAAAATGCATACACGGATACACGTATTAATATTTAAATATGATAATAAATAAATGATAATTATATAAATATTAGATATATAAACATATTATAATAGTTCAGACAGGGATTTTTAGCCAACCCACCCGCGATATAATATTAAATATGATATATTAAAATACTTTTCATCTAATAAACAGATGGGTGAAGGGCGTTCCTAATCGTATTCTCTACTAATATATTACTTTTTTGTAAATATGTAAGTAGATACATATTATGCATAGAAAACAGTCAAATACCGAAATAAATATTTTCAAATCATACAAATATTTAATCCGACCCGGGAATCGAACCCGAGACCTCAAGCATAGCCTGCAGTCGCATACGCTACCACTGCGCCATCGAGGCAGTCAAAACACCAAAAATCATCCAAGCGCACGATCACTTTGAGTCCTTTGCAGCGAGTTAGTCTCTAATGCACACTAACTCAGAAAGTACCTAAATACTTACACAAACACAAACGTCTAAGCATAGTTAGTCGTAAGCGTGAGCAGAGCACCGAGCGACACAGCCTTCCCGTCTGAATGCCAACGCACGACTGCCGCCTGCGCCCGTACAGAGACCCGCTGTACTTTTAATTTTGGGAATCGCAATATTGATCATTTTCTTTACAAAATATTGATTGATTTAAATATGAGTATGCCTAGTTTATAGCTAATTCAACCACCAATATTTCTGTGTAAAAATATTTTTTTGCTTCAAAGCCGTTTAAAAGCTTTAGGCAAAAAAGCGAACAAAATAGAGTGTTGTTAAATTTTTTTTTATGGCAATACTATTTATCGTATGTAAAAAATTAAATCTACATATTCTTGCACATGAATCTGCAGTAAACATATATTTTTTTCGAATCTTTTGATGCAGCTGTTAAGGAGGAGTAGTCTTTAGAATGCAACCATTTTTACGCATCTGAAGGGAGGTAGGCCCTTAATGACGAACTTCCATAAAACCGTTTATCCCTTATTTTATCCCTTAGAGACAAATTAGGACTACATTTATAAGAAAAGGTGTGAATGAAGAGTGGAAAAAGAAAAACAATACGGATCGGTTAAAAATTTCGTTTGAAGGTAGTAGAGCCACGCTGATTTCAGCGCGAGCGGACCAGCTCGACCCTCTGCACAGAAGATCAACGTAAAATGACAGCGTTCGTGCTGTCGTGTTTCGTTAGTGAGTGCGAGACCGGAGGCCCAATGATGCAAAAGCATCACAAGGCCGCCACGGTGTGGGTCACCATGCTTTCCATCAAGCAGAGTAGTCATTTTGGCAGGCCCATACATAATAAAAGTATACATTATTGCTTGAGGTCTAGGATACCTGTTACTTAAACTGGTTGACGCCGGAAAATCCAGGAATCAATATGTGTTTTACATCTATTTTCAGAGCGAGATATTCCTGTCCACATGGTTACCATGTTGTTGGTCTCCAAAACAGAAGCTGCCAGGCTGACGGCAAGTGGGCTGGTCAGCCTCCAGCTTGCAAGGAAAATAGTAAGTAGACTTTTATGTCAAAGCATGGAATGGTAGTCAAATCTAGTTAAACTTTAAATATATCTTCAGCATTAACATACAGCATTACGGTTTTTGAGATTTTGAATCCTAAACCATCCACAAAAGACAATCAATTCGACTGTTTCTTTTTGTCCGTTACCTCATAACTTTAAACTGGGTGAACGGAATTGGTGATTCTTTTTTTTTTTGAAATCTGGTGCTTCCTGTGTGGTTCCATTTCAATTTGGTCCAGTTTTTGAAGTTGTTTTTTTTTTAAATTTTACTCGTTAGTTAAATCATTAAGAACCATATTTTAATTTATTCTAATAACAGGACATCATTTAAGTATTTAAGTATAAAGACCTGCATGTGGTGATGTTATATAAATGCTCTTCATGTCTCTATTGTCACTGACCAAAAGCCTTCAATTTCCAGTATACTGCCTGCACCCTCCTACAATCAAGCATGCCCGCCACTCAGCCCTTCCCGAACAAGGAACTTTCGACTTGGATGCAACAGTGCAGTATAACTGCCATACTGGCTACGTCACGAACGGATTCCCTCGAGCCAAATGTTTGGCTATAGATGGTCAGGCGTCTTGGTATGGTCCTGATATAAGTTGCGAGCGTAAGTATTATTTTAATTGAGCCAGAAAATACGCAAAACTATAGAAATATTCCTTACTGAAGTTGTTTTTATAAACAAATCAAAAAACTTTTAACAGGAAATGTTATTTTTGCATACATCCTACTAATATTATAAACGCGAAAGTTTGTAAGTATGGATGGATGATTGTTACTCTTTCACGCAAAAACTACTAAACGGATTTGGATGAAACTTTACAGTAATATAGTTTATACATCAGAATAACACATAGGCTACTATTTGCCGCGATAACGGACATATAAGCGGGCGGAGTCGCGGGCAAAAACTAGTCCCTATATAATTTAAGAATACTTCTCTCCCTTCTGAAACATGCTGTTGTAGGTATAGTAATCTTTAATTTTCCTAAAGTTATTGATGAGTTTCATAATTTGATCGAATAAGAAAAGAATTACCTAACAAAACAGACTATTTAGCAAAAACAATACCGACCAAGTAACATATCTTAAATTTTTTGTAATTTTAAATTTAAAATATAATATTCGCATTAAAAATATCTTCTTCGATTTCGCTTGTAATAAAGTGTTTCCTAATAACTGATGTATTTCTTTAATTGTTTTCACGACCATTCTCAGCCCGATCCTGTGGCGAGCCAGGAGATGTCCCCCACGGTTGGGTTACGGCTGACTGCCATACTTTTGGCTGCAGAGCTGTCTTCCAGTGTGGGCAGGGCTTCGAACTGGTTGGCAAGGCAGAACGCTACTGCCAGGCAGATGGTGCATGGGCGCCTAAGGAACTACCAACCTGTGTCCGTGAGTAGACAAACCTTGAATTTTTTTAAAGTATTTTGATGATGAGTCTTTTGATCATAAATTAAAAACATTTATACATAGAATTTATCTAATATCTTTAAGCGAGCAGTTCTTGTATATATGTATATTCTGAATCTCCGAAAGGGCTCCAACGATTTAAAAATAGCTCCTCAATCTCTTTCTGTTCAATGAAGACCCTTACCATGCATTTATTAAAATTGTTTAAAAAAATTATCTCACCCCCTCTTTTTCTTTTTGTATAATGCACGTCTGTTACTTTACCCGACTCCATTTATCACCTCGTGGACAATAGCGTGGGTTATACGTTATAAACAAAATCTGTTAGATACTTGTAAAAGCTATAATGTACCTACATATATATTGTTTTTGTCCCAAATAAATACATAAAAAAAAAAGATTTTCATGAAAATTAGTGTGCGGGGAGTTTCGAGGACGATAAATCGATTTAGTTAGGATCATTTTTTTTTAAATTTATCAAAAATAAATACCGTGCAAAGCAAGGTCATCCAGGTACTTACTGTTAAAATTCTAAGATGGTTTTTTGCATATTTATTGGTATTCTATCCAAAGTTAACGTTAATTTCTTATTTGACTGTTACACCTAGTAAGAAATAGTAACATTTTATGTATGGCTTTTAAATAATTTACCAAAAACTTTTCCCAAGACTCATCATCAAGATTCGTTACTGATTTTTGAAAATTTTCCGCGTGTGGTCTTGCTTCGTGACAATGTAGTTGCCGATTTCAGTGTTGTCCCTCATTTGGAATGTTGCATGGTCCGGTCTCAAGTCTTACATTATTGAAATAGTTCGCATGACGCTTCAAATAATGATTATCATGGCTATCATCGGAGCAATATCATTGTCATGACGCAAAATAATGGAAATCCCACTTTTTAATGCATTTTTTTCTAAATCTGTGTTTTGGAATTGGTGTTAATGATAAGCTTGATTATTCTTTTTTGGGGAGAGATTTAAATTTTATACATTTTCGTTCTGAAATCTAAGGGTATTTTGCCGAAAGTGGGAATTCCTCTGAAATTTGCCAAAGATGGATATTTCTGATTGTTTTTTCTCCTTTTAATGCTGCTTAGAAGGAGATGCCGGGACCGTTTGAGCATCCATTACATTACGTAGTATATTAAAGTAATGTTATATAGAAACGTTATTGTCTTCAAATTCTATGAAGCTATCGTTTTCAGCAACTTTAAAAGTTGTTTTTTTCTGTGGCCATGATAAAAATTGTCGTTACTGCCTATCTGACTATTAGATAACATAGCAATGTTAGTAGTATCGATGTTTATTGTAAATTTCTATCTTTTAACGCTGTAGTAAAATAAATTCAAAAATATATATGAAATTGTTTTATTTTTTCGCATGTTTCTGCACGTTTCTTGTTTATGATTATTAAATTTTTGGTAATAACGCCATCTGTGTTTTTATCGGTGTATCGTTAAAGCGACGCGTGTCGCTATCTAGTGGTAACGCAGGTGCAGTGCCCAGCGCCGGAGGCTCCGCGCCACGGCAAGGCTGTATACACATCGTGCGCCTACAATTCTGTTGTCTCCTATGAGTGCAAGTACGGGTATCGTCTTGTGGGCGACGCAACAAGGCGCTGTGGAGCTGACAAGAAATGGTCTGGCTTGCAACCTATGTGCAAAGGTGAATATTCCTCCAATTTGATTTCTTTAATGAACGATTTTCGATTGTTATCATGATAATCTTAGAAATAATTTGCAGAGTTAAAGATTCCAATTATATCGTTGGTTTTTATATACACAAACACTTGCGAGATTTTTTAATGAACCGCATATTTATTTCTCAGTTTTCGTATACAAATGTATAACTTTCCAGAAATTAACTGCGGCCATCCAGGTCAGTTATGGAACGGCTGGCTTGAGAACATATCCTCTGGGACTGGGCTTGGGGCTTCCATTATCTTCAGATGCCAGGATGGGATGAGGATGGAGGGTAATGGTTCAGCCATATGTCAGAGCGATGGCTCCTGGAGTCACCCGCTACCTATGTGTTTGGGTATGTACTTGTATACATATTATATTGTGTTGTATGAAGAACCACTCAGTAGAAGTAACGTCTTTAAAAAAAAGTCACATATCAATTTAAAAAGTTCAACAATTTTCTACAGTTTATATTGCAAAAATCCTTCTAAAATTAACGGCTTATTTTAACTGAGAGAGATACTAGAAGGTTTTTAAAGATGTCGCTTTTTCTCTATTTTTCGGTAGCTCCACAAATATTACATAAAAAATATTCTACAAAAATATTTATAAGACATAAAAACCTCTACAAATTGACTGCAAGGTTGGCCTTGTGGTTTGAGCGGTCGCCACGCCGCTTTCTACTGCGCCAAGTGTTGTGGGTTCAAATCCCACATGGGACAACACTTTGTGTGATAAACAAATTGTTGTTCTGAGTCTGGGAATTCTTTGTGTCCGTTTCATGTATATTTGTAAAGTCTCTCGCTACACAGGATGTATATTCCTAATGCGGGAGTTGTCTTTAATGATAAAAGTAGACTAACCTTAATTACAGCATTTTTCCTTTGATCCCCAGCTCCTTGTGTGGTGCCACATGTCTCCCAAGGTCGAGTAGTCCTGGTAGAGAATAAAACTAGTGACAACAGCTCCAACGAGGGGAACACTCAGATAGTTGGCAGTTCCACTATGGTGCAACACGGTATGTTACATATTATAAGTGTAATATTGTTATCGTTATAATATTGTCATGCTAGCGAAATCTCTGCATCAAGACAGAACTTGTAATAAGCTGTAAGTAGTGCTTGCTTTAGGCTAATAGGCATGGGAAAACCTCTGGCATCTCCTGGGATAGGACCTAGATAAGAGCGTCATCGATTCAGGGAGGACTTGAAATCATATGGGACTAATCCCGCCCACACGCCCACCACTGTAACTCCTGTACACCAGGATCAACAGCGGTGACCCACGAAAACACCGAGTTATGACACTCGGGAAGTCCCAGGAAAAATTTAACTGTCTTGGAACCCGCAACGAAATTAATCAGAAGAAAACTGGAGGAGTTGGAAATATAATAAGTCCACTTCCCTCCTTAGCAAAGCGGGAGACAAAATGGAGTCAAAATAGGCAGACGCCTTTTTCAAACCGGGAAGCACCACGGATAAAAATATTATGGGTCCTAAGTGAGCTATATTTGATTTCTATAGTATGTATGGCAGAATCGCTTAAACGCACGGAAATTCACCGCAGTTGACACAAGATCCCCATAATATACTACCCCAGACGTCATTTGTAAGCTATTTAGCATCATGTTACGTTCATTGTACCAAAGACTACATTCCCAGAGGATATGATGAGCCGACTGTTCACAGCTAGAATCAGGTGTTGAGCATTGACACAATGGTGAATCGACTAATTTAAATGAGTATAGTTTGCTCTTAAAGTTACCGTGGCCTGTAAGAAATTGAGCGACACAGTGATCTACCTCGAGCCATGTCCTTGACAACCTTTCGCGAACAGATGGAAAGAACTGGTAAAGGTGGCGCCCCTTAGATGATTCGTCCCATCGTTTCTGCCATTCATCCAAGAGGTCGTTATAGACATTGGTTTTTTGTTGAAACAATCTTATGATTTTACCGCGGTCTCGTATGCCCAAAAAATCGCATTCCATGTTTTGTAGTGTGGAATAGTACATGGCTGCACGTCTTTGCACCTCGAGATCGACCGGAAGAACACCTGCCAACACCGGTAAAGCCTCAGTGCTAACCGTCCTATATGCCTTGCACAAGAAAATCAATGCAGGTCGTTGGCCTTGTAACAGTTTGCGACGGACAGCACCTACAGTCGCCCTATCTGCCCATACAGGAGCACCATAGCAAATAGAACCCAAATAAGTAGCTCCATATATGATCTTTAGTGTATTATATGACAGACCCCATGTCGCAGTTGATATCCTCGTCAGTGCAAAGAAACTCTTTTTAGACTTTTCATTAACTGTTCTAATATGTTCAATAAATGAAAAATTTCTTTCTAAAACCAATCCTAAATAACAAACCGAGGTTTTATTTTTAATAGTAATATTTTCAAATTTAATACAAGGCGGTGATTTGAGGTTACCTTTCAGAAGTAGCTGGAAGGTTACTTGAAATCATATGGTCCAGGATCTCCAGAGTAGAATGGGATAAGGATTACAATCACTAATGTTTAGTGGAAACGCCCCATACACTTGACTCCTGTGTCCCTAAGGAACCAGAGATAGGAAAGGATTTTCCAGCTACAAATTCCAAGTGTATTATATCCATATACATCGTCGGCTCTAAGATGCAAGTGCCCTCTCACCTCCGTCGCTCACAGTTGACTGAACTGTGTCACGACCGCACGAGCACTAGAGATGACATAATACTTCCTTCTCATTCATTCACAGATAGTACAATGAGTGAGGGAATGAATGAATGCATTACTAGTAAAGTCAAATTTTCAGTCTCTAAATTCTAGTAACATTATATTGAATGTCTGTTTTATAGCGTTAATCAAATTATACATGAATGATATATAAGACTTAACTAGACGTACCGTAATACGTACAACTACACTTACATGGACTACATCAAACACGTGTATATCAAACTTTCTACTCTTTATTTAGTCTTAATCATCAAAGAAATCGATATAGGTACTAAGACTAAATTAATAATATTCACAGGAGAGATAATAATCGTAGATTGCGAGAAGAACTATGAGTTTCCATCCAATAACGCTGCTGTGACATGCAACAATGGTACATGGACTCAGATACCTAGATGTCAACCGGCTAGGTGAGTGACATAAATGTTTATAAAAATGCAAAATATGTGATAAGTTCCCCTAAATTATGATAAAAAATATTTATGAACACACTTAAATACACCCTATCCCCTTTGTCCTATTACTCCAAATGTCCAATATTGTAAACTCAAAATGACTTTCACTGCATGGTCAATCATAAGTGGATAACTAGCGAAAGTATAATTATGTATTTATCTACCTAAAGTAGACAACGTGACAATTTACTATGGTCTTCTGGATCATATGTCTAGTGCACTGGCAAACGGACATTTTCGTCCTGATCCATCCGAAAGTTCTGTGTTACTTACAGCTCCTGGGCAAATCCTATTTTTTAACCAAAAGTGGGATTTACCCAGGCCAATATTTTTTTATTTTATAAATGTATTCATCCAGGTGTAAGAAAATGCCAAAATTCCCCCGCAACGGTATGGTGATAGCTCCGAAGACAGAACACGGAATGAAGGCCCGGTTTCGTTGCAAAGATGGCTTCGAACTCAAAGGGAATGCTATCGTCGTCTGCTCATTTGGGGTGTGGAGTGGAGACACTCCTAAATGCGAAGAAGGTAGGTTCCTGAGAACAATTATAGAAATTCGTTGAGTTTCTTTACCAATGGAGGGAGAAACAGGGGAAATATCAGGATATTTCCCCTGCTTCCTTCTCGCCTACCACACGCGCAAGTATCACCACAGTTATAACTGCGCAGGTAAAACTGTATTGATACAGTTGGTTGGCGCGTGATACAGTTTTACCAACCACACGCACGGTGTTCCGTGTACAAGCCGGCCTGCGCAGGCAAAACTGTGGTGATACTTGCGCGTGTGGTAGGCCCATTAGGATAAAGAGATAGATACAATATTATCCATTACCTATATCTTTTACAAAGTAATTGTTGCTGTTGTTTCTATAAACGATTTTGGATCTGTGGAGGAACCGGTGTCATGTCCCTCGAACACAAAGGGAGGATCCTCCGACCAGGCGAGATGATTATGCCACTGCCCAACGGTTGATGTTGGGATGTTGTATATATGATTATCAGCGCGAGAACTTTTATTGCGCGATTCAGGATTGGTAGTTACTCCGTGTTGTGCCTTACTTCGTAGTTCAGTGTATCTTCGGTAGATGGCGCTGTCATATATTTTTGTTGCCACTGTATGTGGAGGTCGCCACAGATCAATTGATAAGCAATTCCATAAAATAAAGTTACGAATTTGAATTAAAGTTATTTTCTTCTGAAAAAGAAGTGTATTTTTTAATTTGCTTTCAGTGTTCTGCCCATTCCCTGGTTACATAGAGAACGGTAAAGTTTTGCTCGTAGGAAATATGGGCTTGTACGACTATCGGCCATATGTCAAAAAGGTAATTGTATACTCAATAACTATCTGATATGCTATCAAGCAATAAGAGTTTTTCTCTTATTGTCATTTTAATTCGATAAAAAATTAAAAAGATTTTGTGCGTTAAGTTTTCTACAACCCTTTGCAATTTTTACGGCAACTTAATTTCTATTGAATTTGAGACCTAAGTAGACTTGTTGAAACAACCAATACATGAGTATTGCGCCGTTATGGATCTATTAAGGCACAAATAATCCCTATGTCATTAGAATAATTTAGTTGTGTTTTCATTTAAATAATCTCGTATTTGAGATTTAGTGACCTCCGTTTTTGACAGTAGTGTTAATTCTTTTGTTGCATCGCGTAGGTAACTAAACTTCGCTTTTTCCAAGTTTCTTTTATTTTAGTAAAACGATTTCAAATGTATATGTATTTATTTAGATGACGTCTATTTTTAGTGTGATACACAAAATTTTTGTTAATCTTCTGTTTTTAGAACGTCATTAGATAAGACAAAACTTACTGTTTAGTGATTTTAGTTTAATTTATCTAGAGAGTTTTAATCTAACAAAATTAGCACAATTATTAATTTTCATCTGCATAGATAGTCTGTAAAATTGTCTAAATAAGTGTAAACCCAATTGTATCGAATAATAAAATACTTTTCTGCAGGTAGTCAACAATAAACAAATAATGTACGAGTGTGAGAAAGGCTACGTTCTGTCTGAAGGTCCACCTGGTGCCACATGCGTTGGAGGGCACTGGAGCCCGAGAGAACTACCTAAGTAGGTTCAGTATATCATAACTAAACACATTACAAGTCATAAAATGAATATAAAATCTCCAATTGATACGTATAATAACATTCTAGAAAAGTCAAAGTCGTGTATTAACTTATTGGTATAAGTTAGAGGCTTTGCAATTAAGTTTAATACAAATATTTGTGTTGTCAACTTTTCAGATGCACACTGTACCAGCATCCAAGAATTAGATGGTCACGCAGACGACGTTCTATCCCAGAACCAGAAATTCGTCATCGTAGATCAACGTATCTCAGACAGTATTACAACAATATCCGAAGTCAAACTGATCCTACTCAACAATATGTCGACCAATTATATGAAAAATATAATCACGCTACTTCAAAACCAACCCTAAGACATGCTAACTTCAAGATCATGAAGAAATTTGACTTCGAAGAAGAAACAGTTCCCGAAGCTTCGATAGAAAGCCATGACGAGAACTTGCCAACTGCTGTGTATACTATTTATAACGTACATGGTGAACCTATAGGTCATAGATTGTATTCTTATCAACCTGTGTATGAACCTGAAGAAGAAGAAATAATTCATCATTCAGACGGCACATCTGAATACGAAGATTCTGGTGAAGAAGGCGATGAATTATCTCACGCGACCATTCTTAAAGGTGGTTTGTTTGATGATAACAACCTTAGCACCGATAGTAACGCTGAAAATATTAATAAACTCAAACACGAGTACTTTGAAAAGTATATTGACAAACGTCGCAAAAGATATTTAAATAAAAACTCAAATGAAAGCAGAAAAGAGTTTGATTTAGATTTAGAAGAAGATGAAAATAAATCTGATTTGATGACCACGAGTCCTACTGAAGATTCTACTAAAGCTAGAAGAAAGCGAGACATTCACATTGAAGAGTTAGACACAAATAATTGGACTCTAAGACCAACGGTAGAAGATTCCGAATCAATTAGTAATATAAATCTAAATCTATTAAAAGTGGTTCCTTTGTATAAAAACGTCGGCATCAGTAAAGACAACATGACTGTCATTCCATTAAAACAAAATTATGAAACGGAAAGCTACAAAAACTACACTAAAGAAATTGCAGTTGTGCCATTACAATATAAACAAACGAATTCGACTGAAGTTGACAATATATTGGACAAACGAGAAAAGAGAACAAGTAGAAAAACTGATAGACTTAATCAAACAACAGCTACTATTCCTAAAACGTAAGTCTGAATTCATCACATTATCACATCGTCAGCATCATCACAACAACAGTCTTTAACAGTCCATTGATTATGCAATGCTGTTGTCCTGCAGAAGTTGCAGACGTTCTGTAGGTCTTAATCCGTCACCAACAGACAAGTGTGGATTACAATTTTATTATAAAAAAATATGTAAGAAATAAGAAGAGATATAATAGGTCTTTACCTATGAAATTGCGCGTTTTGTATGCAATAAGTGAAAGTACTTATTTTTTCAAACTTTTTATTTCTGTTATTCGAAGTAATCACCCATGCAATCGACGCATCTTTGCCAACGCATTGGCAGTTTATTGACGCCCTTCTTGTAAAAATCAGCTGGACGGGAGGCAACGGCATTTTCAAAGGCATTTTGTACTGCCTCTCGGGAATTGAATTTTTTACCCACTAAAAAGTTGTCTAAATTTTGGAAAAAGTAATAGTCGGTAGGTGCAAGGTCTGGTGAGTATGGTGGATGAGGGAGAGCTTTCAACCCCAGCTCTTGCAGCTAGGAGACTGTCTGTTTCGCAGTATGGGGTCGCGCGTTGTCGTGAAGGAGCAGTGGGGACGACCCATTGACCAAAGCTGGTTGCAGATGTGAAAGCTTCTCCATCATTCTCTCCAGTTCTTCACAGTACACATCTGCATTAATGCTCATGCCGTTTTGTAAAAAGCTGTGGTGAATCACACCCGCACTAGACCACCAAACAGTGACCATCACCTTTTTAGGGGTCATTTTTGGTTTAGGGCATTGCTTTGGTGCTGAACCAGGGTCTAACCAACTTGCTGGGCGCTTTCGATTGTCGAACAGAATCCATTTTTCGTTGCACGTAACAATTCGTTTCAAAATTCCTTCATTTGTTTGCCTGTTGAGCAGCGCAAGGCAGGTCTCGACGCGTACGTTGCGCTGGCGATCGTTAAGGTCGTGGGGCACCCATCTATCAAGCTTTTTTACCTTGCCAATTTGTCGCAAATGGATCAATATTGTTTTGATGCTTACATTAAAAGCTGCTGCTAGCTCCGTTATAGATTAAGTTTCGTCAGCTTCCACAATCGCCTTTAATTCATTATTGTTAACCAAAGTCTCCGGAGGACCACGAGCTTCATTTTTCAAGTCAAAATTTCCAGAACGGAACCGGGAAAACCAATAACGGGTTGTGCGTTCGTTTCTACAGTTCTCTCCGTAAACGTTTTTGATGTTACGTGCCGTTTGTGTCGCGTTGGTGCCACGACGGAACTCATATTCCATAATTACACGAATTTTTAAAGTATCCATTATGACGAAAAATGTTCAAATATAATGAAAATACAACGCTAATCAAAAAACAAAAGACTGAGTTTGTAAATAGAATGTCATGGTTTTAAAACAAAATTAATTTGAATTTAGAATACAGAGCCATTACAAACTTTTTTTTAATTTGAAATGACCAGTACTGAAGAAAGACAATTTCATAGGTAAAGACCTAATAATTATAGCGTTCGGTCATCTGTGCTTGTTTCACAAGAGTTGAATTAAATTATTAATATTCCCTTTTCAGTGGCAGAGAAGGTAAAGGAGGGAGAATCCGAAATCAGTCTCCTGGAAACGATTCAACAGATACCAAAGATGTAGTTGAAGGAGGCAGTCCTCAGAACACAACTGAGAAAGCAGGCAAGAAAGGACGTCCTAAAAGTCCTTGTGAAACGATTGAAAGCGAACCTTACGTCAATATTGAAATAGTCAAGTATGGACGTGATCCCAATAACACTTTTAGCTCAGGTGATTTGAAGTTTTTTACATTCAATTTTGCAGATTTCATCATTATACTCATGCCTGCTGCTACCAAGTCTTCACAATCAACTGAAAAGTATTAAGCAGAGTCTCTACCGAAAAAAAGTTCGCAACTTTTGTGTAGTCATGTTGGTAACAAAAGTTTCTGTAATTTCCTTGTGTTGGCAATAAAAATTGTCAACAAATGTTGGGAACCGTGTTTCTGTTTTTGGCGGTAAAGATCAAAAGAATACGCTTGTTGTAAATATTTATTGACTCTGTGAAGACGCTTAGTTGGAATGATTTTCAAATTGTTGGCGACTCGGTGTTGACACAACGGAAACAAAAGTTGGCGATTTTCTGAAGAGTTGCAAACAGTTGGAAACACTGAAATTGCCTACAATTTCGGTGGAGACGCGCCTTTAACCTTCTTAAGGGTACCCGACTTTGTGACTTATAAAATGGAGCATTATGGTATTTTGTTAGGAAATCAATCTTTATAATGATTACTCGTTGGTCTAGCGGTTAGCGTATGCGACTGCCGATCAAGAGTCATCATCTCGTGTTCGATGCCTGGATCGCACCAAATGTTTGTATGATCTGCAAATATTTGTTTTGGAGTTTGGGTGTTTACGTATTATTTGTATGTGGTTACAAAAAAAAGTATTTGTGTATTTATATCAGTTGTCTAGTACCCATAGTACAATATCTGCTTAGTTTGGAACTAAATGGCACTGTGAGTCAGATGTCTGAAAATATTATTATTGTTTTAATGAACTTATTGTAGTTTACTAGTAGTTAGTGGAAATATTGTAGGTATTTCCATGTAACATGGACATTTCCATGTCTTGGTACATACGTTCTTGATATTCGAAACAGAAGTCACATCAGTATTTCAGAAATTCTTTTACACTATAATTTCAGCTTTGAAGCCAATAGCAGACAATGTTTTTACAAACTGAGTTTTTTATTAAAAACAATTTCAGGTACTATAGTCAGAGTTGCTTGTGGTAAAGGATACGGGTTGAATTTAGAAACAAACGCTACAGCCAAATGCGTACGAGGCAGATGGAAGCCGGAAAAGCCTAAATGTGAAATACGTGAGTATAATAATACTTCATGAATTAAAAGTAAACTCACTTACTAATACTCACTGTACTTTGAAAAAAATTTAAATAATACAAGCTCTGCTTAGTTTTGGACTAGATAATGTTGTGTGTTAGAGGTCCGAAAAAAAGAATTGGTTATAGAGTCGGTTTACGGACGATACTTTAATGTGACAACGTCAAACAAAAAAATGATGAAATGATGAGATATCTCTCATACAACGACGTACAATGAGCGTAACTGGACAGTGAGTCATCCTTTTACGTGCATGCAGCTGGCGTTCATAAATTTTTTAGACGTTGTCACGTCAATATAATAGATTCACTACCTGGTTTCTACCAGGCGACCAGCGACTCATCTGCTAAAAAGGTTGATATTAATTATATTGATTCTACTTATTAGTTAACATCAGATATCATAAAATGAACCATCTTCTTCTTTGCCACCACCATGAGTTGCCTAACAAGTAATCAAATAACAAATTAATTGATAAATGTAGTGCCCTGCCACGTGCCTCCGACGGAGTACGGTATTTACACGATGGCAGTTGATCCTGGTCATCCAATGACAGCCAGTCAAGTGTTGGGGTCTAACACTCAAGATGAGAAAGAACTGAATGAGACTGATCCGGTACCTAACGGTCAGGTGGTGCACTTCTCATGCGAATATGGGTGAGTTTACGTTTTTATGCTTCGTAACAAATGATTACACAGAATTAGGGAGAAGAATCTAATACATAGGTAAATGCAATAGACTAGTAAGAAAATTGGACTCTCTTCAGAAATGTTGCGCACCAGAACTCCACTTCGGCAGATATATTCTAACCAGCAAGGCAAAAAGCTTCTGCTGTCCTGAAACTTTACTTGCACGTCATGCTTTGCTTCCTAACTGCGTATACTAAAATTGTTTTATCGTCAAACGATTTTCATGTAAATCAGGAAAGCAATTTGCAGATCGTTTTATATTCAAATATAAGAATTAAGCTCCATAATACAATATTTTCAGTTACAACGTCCAGGGGCCAACGAACCTGCGTTGTTGGCTTGGAGAATGGGCAGTAACCAGTATGCCCGAGTGTGTTGCAGGTAAGTTTGATATCATTACTGCAATTGGGAGTAAATTGAACATAACCGTCGAGTTTGGCTTATATCTACAAAATCCATCATGATCCAAAAAATGTTAAGATCTGTGTATGTAATCACAGTTCAGACTGATAAGTAAAATAAAACAAGTCACCAAAACTTTTAAAATTCCAAGCGATCTTTTGTGCTACTAAATTTAAAAGTGATTAGCTCTTCAGACAAATCTTAATTCCTTTTAAATATTACTGTAAATCTGTACAGCTATTAAGCTATTGCATAGGTTTTATCGCGGGCTTTGAGGCCTTTGAGCGCGGCGACCGAATCAAGAAATTCCATAACGTAACGAAAATAAAACCTGACACCCGATCGCACGGATCGAGACGAGCTGTTCCGAACGACGAATCAACGTATCTGTCTGTTAAAAACATTTATTAGGAATATTTTAAACCTTTTATAGTATGCTGTGTATCGAAACCATATCGCTACTTTAAAAAAAGTGAGCAATGCCATCTAGTGACGATGTTGGTACTAATTTAATAGTTTAGTATTTTTCATTCACAATATTATACATACTGCATAAATAAAAACATCATAATAATTATAATTGCATAAGTTGATAAAAAATGCTATGCAATAGCTTTACCACGGCAGTCTCCGACTGCCACACGTCCTTTTTTCTTTTAATTCTATTATTATATCCTGAAACGCTTTTTCTTTATTATGCATTACCCTATTTTTTTTTTGCAAGCTCCCTGCGAACTGCCTCTACTACACGGTGCGACATACGAGGCGGGATACCGAGCAGGCCTCACGGTAGCCCACGCTTCTTCTGTGAACATAGCCTGCGAGCCTGGCAGGACCCCACCAGCTACTCTCAATTGCCATCTTGGAAGACTGCAGCCTACTGTTCATGACTTCTGCAGACCGCTGGGTAAGATATTTGCCACCACATACGTCTGTGCTTGCATTCAATATAATCATTTTTAGGGGCTGGTATTCAACCCCTAAAAATTATTAAAACTATTTAGCCAAATCTGACCATAATAAAAGAAAATATTCTCAAAAATAATAACATCTAAGAAGAAAAGATTTCCTTAATATTTAATCGTTCCATGTCTGAAGGAAAATTTCCTGACGAGTAGAAGAAAGCTCGTATAGTTCCAGTTTTTAAAAAAGGGTATCACGCAAATGTTGCCAACTACAGGCCAATATCCATACTTTCTTGTTTTTCTAAATTATTTGAATCTGTTCTGTGTCCTTCAATTATAAACTTAATACGCGCTAGTATTTCTGACCATCAGCATGGATTTAGAAGTGGTCGCTCCATTCTGACAAATTTAGTTAAATTTATTTCCGACATATCCCAGGAAGTAGATGATGGGTCACAAGTAAAGGCAATATACACAGACATTAGCTGTGCTTTTGATAAGGTCAATCATAAAATTCTTTTGCATAAGCTGCATGCCTATGGTGTGGGAGGATCGTTGGTGAACTGGTTTGAATCGTATTTACAGCATAGGCCCCAAACTGTAGTTGTGAATGGATTCGAGTCACGAGCTTATTATGCGGTTTCAGGAGTGCCTTAGGGTTCCCACTTGGGACCAGCTCTCTTCCTTGTTTTTGTGAATGATATAAGTTTTCATATTATGCATTGCAAGATGTCATTATTTGCCGATGACCTTAAAATTTATAGTCCGGTTAAATCAACCATTGATTCTCAACTTGTACAATGCAATTCTAAATTGGTGCAACATAAATAGCAACTAAAAAAATAAAAGCAACAAACAACATAAATTGCATGAGGCTAAATGTTAAAAAAAACTTTCATATAAAGTACACCCGCAAAATAAAACCACTTTTTATTAAGTATGAGGTTGCTGGAGTCTGTTTTGGTAGAAGTCAATAGAATTCGTAATTTGGGTGTTATCATCGATACGAAGCTAACGTTTACATCGCATTTTGACAAAATTATAACCAAGTCAGCACAAATGCTGGGTCTTTTTGAGAATAAATACTTCAGATTTAAAAAAAACTAGATACCAAATTACTCCCGTCCAACACTCTTGTCCGCAGCATTCTAGAATTTGCGGGTATTGTATGGCCACCATGGTATGCTGTTCATTCTCAAAGAATAGTAGGCATTCAACGAACCTTCACCAGAAATCTTGCAGTGGTTTTTCCCATAGGAGTCCTTATGACCAACGGCTATCCAAGTTTGACCTGACCACTCTTTCCAATCGCAGACGTATTTTAGAATTATGTTTTCTTCATAACGTAGTCAATAATCGTATACAGTGTAATAGTCTATTAGAAAAAAATAACTTTAAATGTTCCCTACTGTTATCCCAGACATCAAATAAAGATATTCTACACGCGATTTTGAAGAACTAATTTAGGTCAACATTCACCCATAAATGGAATCCTTAATCAATATAATAATATCCAAACTCATAATCCTGATATTGACATCTTTAGCCAGTCGTTTAATGTATTTAAAACTGAAATAGCAAAAATATTCCATGTACAGTCAAATATACAAAAAAATAGTAGTAGTAAATAGTTAGTTATTTTTAAGTAAATCGCTGTTGTCATATTACAGTAAATGCTATGTACACCGTAATTGTCATACATAGCAGATACAATCCCACATGTTATTATATTTAGTTATAAGTAAAATATGTATGATGTGGTAGTACTTTATAAATAAAACCAACAGTCCAAAATAATTTTAACTTTTCTAACCCTCCAGCAAATTTGTCCCGCCCCCGTCCAACATCGGAGTTCCAAAGCGGATCAGACATCGTCAGAGAAGATGTATCGGAACTGGAACCGGACATGGATAGCACCACCATAACTGATTGTGGACCACCAGCGAGGTAACATAGTATTGATAATAAACTTAGAAGAGAGCTAATCATGTGTTATCAATCTAAATAATCAAGACAAATATTAGAGAACTGCGTTTACGAAATAGTTCAGTTTGTTTTCGATAGATGTCGCTACAGACATTGCCAAGTATTCTGGCATTCATATATACCCGAGCATTCTGTGTCTTCTTTTTAAGACCCAGGTAAGCACGAGCGTGGAATACTGCTCTCATCTTTGCGATGGATCCGCGCAGTAGGTATCTATTGTCAATCAGTCGTAGAATACCAATCTAAAATTAAGACAATTTTAACAAGTTTATGTAAAGGAAGATCAAATTCTCTTCTCTCTTCTTCTCAAATTCAAATAAATAAATGTGATATAATAACGACACGAAATAGTTTTAAAACAAAAAGAGTTTTATTTATAATACCAATTACTAGTTTTAAAGTAATTACTAACTTAATACTCATACCTAATTTGGCTGAAATGTTAACACATGATTAGCTCCTGAGCTAATCCTTATTTTCCTTCTCCTGAGAAGGAAAATAAATAAAAGCAAAAAAACACTGTGTAAGAGACTTAGCTTGTGAGAAACGCGTTCATTTTATTTGACCAAATGCTTTCATTGTAGCTTCTATGTGGTTTTTTTGTTTGTCTCGTTGCGTCATATTTGTCAAATGCTTAAAAAGAACTAGGTTTTATTAAACCCCAAATAAACCAAACCAAACAGTTACAAATGCATAAATGTACCTAGTTATGAAAAAAATTTAAAGAGCTTTATAATAGGAGCATAATACAATTAAATTGTTTCTTTTCAGGGTTCCTATAAATAACAGGTAATAGGAAGTATAATTTAAAATATCTCATTATTAGAAATCATAAAGTATCTGAGATCAAAATTAAGTTACATTTAGTTTTAAAAATTATCTTAATTCAAATATGGCGGACGGACATGTCATTGGAACTTTTTTTATGTCACTCATCCAAATCACGCTAAGGGATCCAACATTTATTTAAATATCAAACAGTTAAAAAAAAATATTGGATCCTTGCGCTTTGGAATCATTTGAGTTGGTTTTGTTTTATTTTTTTATTTATTTTGCTATTGTATGGTGTGGTAAGCGAGTTTATAAAGAAAGCTATTTTCTTAAATTTGAGTAATGACAACTAAAGATTGCATTTAATTTAATTAGAGCTATTGATTTTCGAAAACAGCTTTCTTCGTAATCCGATAATTTCAAGCCGCGATAAAAAAAGTAATGTGTTGCAAAGATATGCGTTTCTTATTTGCTGGCTGAAGACTGAAGGGAACTCAGGCGTTCAGGGATGCGAAGCCCTGGTGAGAGCCTTATAGGTTCGGACTTTTGCTTCTTTAACTCCTCACTCATCACCATCGAGCCATCACTGATGATCATCTTGAATTTCATGTTTCGTCTTGAATTTTTTCGTGATGTCTGCTTTTGACAGCGTGGGTTGACTGAGACAGGGTATCTTTAAAAATAGGAAAACAACTCTTGAACTGGAAGGAGGTAGTAAGGTCTGACAGAATAATAATAATAATATATATTAAATATTTCGGACATCTATCACACAACGCCATCTAGTCCCAAGCTAAGCAGAGCTTGTGTTATGAGTACTAGACAACTGATATAAATAAATACATATATACTTTTTTTTTGTAAATATATACATATTATACATAGAAAACACCCAAACTCCGAAACAAATATATGTAGATCATACAAACATTTGGTCCGACCCGGGAATCGAACCCGAGACCTTATGATCAGCAGTCGCACACGCCAACCGCGAGACCAACGAGCAGAATATTACATAACTTAAAATATTTTTATTCAAAAAATAGAATAAAAAATTTATAAATTTAATTGTCAATTACCGTAAAGCTGATTTCATAGCATTAAATAGTTTCTATAATGAAATCAATTGGCAGCCACAGTTAAACCCATTAATGAGGCCGTGGACACCTTTTACAAGCAGGTACAAATAGGTATTGATAAGTTTGTACCAATGTGTTATAGACCAGGCACTCGTAAGTATCCCGTCAGGTACAGTAACTCACAAATAAAAATAATAAAACAAAAAACTAAGGCACATTCGCGTTGGAAAAAATATGGAAACGTTCTAGAATACGATGAATTTGCAACGTTACGTACTAGACAGTCCTGAAGTGCTAGAAATCTGAAATTTGGTATGTAAACTACGTTTTGTATACAAACAACAAAAATTCTCATATCATCACGCTAAAACTAATAGGAGCGGAATACCAATGAAGAATATTACAAAAATGGGGGAAAATTTCTACGCTACGGGCAATAGGAGACGTAAACCAGGTTGCGTGGGTCAGCTAGTATATAGATAATAGAGAAAATGTCATCATGCTCATCAGAAAGAGATAACTCAGAAGCTTTAAAATTGTTCTTAGAAAGTTCTTTACAAAAAAATCTAATTAGGTACTCTGTATCTTAGTCAATCCCAATACATCACGACTTTTCCTCATTTTCAAGGGTCTCAACTCAAGGTCACTTTCATGGTACAAATCCTCGGAAGGCAGGGCTTAGTTAACGTTGGAAAATATACTTTATCTATTGTTAATAAGACGCTAATTGTATGGCCGTAATTTGGCTTCTTATGTCTTGGCCAAGCTTAAATTTTGTTGCGAATTCTTTGACGTTTTGGACTCGTAGTGCATGTTTTGGTGTTGACATGTAAGAAAAAATAAATTGATAGTTTTTTTTATTTTATTTAAAAGCTTAAATCAAGTTTTAAGTAGATTTAAAGTCTCTGAAGAATTAATAATCAGTTTCTGGACGTAATAGAGACTAATATTGATAAGATTAGTTTAATTATCGAATGGAAAATATTTTTTTTTTTTTTTTTTTATGTTTGGCCCGCCAAAATGACTCTACTCTGCCTGATGGAAAGCATAAGCAGAATCCAAGAGTGGTGGTCACCATGCTCAGTGCGAATGCAGACAATGCAGCATGGTGACCCACACCATGGCGGCCTAGTGATGCTACTGCATCTTTTAGTCTAGTCAACAAGTATGGAACTTGTTGACTAGACTAATTGGGCCTCCGGTCTCGCACTCACCAACGAAACACGACAGCACGAACGCTGTCATTTTACGTTGATTTTCTGTGTGAGGGTAGTACCGCCCCGGTCGAGCCGGCCCGTTCGTGCTGAAATCAGCGTGGCTCTACTTCTTCATTGAGTGAAGACTTAAATACGGACCGCGATTAAATTTAGTACCATTATAAATTTGGTCTTATTAATCTGTTTCTAAAGTGGTAGCTTTTAACTTAAAAGGTCTTACAGAAAGGTCCGATAAGTCTTTGACGAAATTTATTGAGGACTGATGAGAATTACTTACAGATTTTCTACAATTCTAAATACAACATTACAGACTTCTACTACCTACGCTATAAGTGTCTTAACTATTTACCTAATTTGTAAATAATTAACTATATTAATTGTCTACCAGTTTTTATAAATCCAAAAAAAAACCACTGCTTCTCAATTATTGGAATTAATCTTGAAGGGTCCAGGGTACACTGATCTACCGGGACGGGGCTGAAATGAACAACTCAGTGGGGATGGATGGCTACCCTCACGGCACGGAAATTACGTTCAGGTGTATAGCTTCCATTATGGGGGAGAAGACTACTTGGAAACTGATCTGCGAGCAGGGCAGTTGGGTGGGCAAGAGTTTTAATTGCGGTAAGTTTTTAATCTAAAAAAGTATAAACACATTTATTTATATGTTCTTTTTTGTAAGTAATAGTAACCTATTTGTGTAATAAGCATTTTGACTATATAGGCATATTTTATGTGAATTCTTTGGAGTTTACAAAGAAAGTAATAACTATTTGACTTCCTTCTTTATTGTGTCGTTGTCCTTAATTCTGAGGGTCGTGACCCCTATTTGGAGCCATTCTGTGAGTAATAGCTCACCACGTGTTCCTCTTTTGGAAGACCGTGGACCGTCATGCCGTGAGTGGAGCTGCCTAGCACAACGGATTACTATTTTAAAAATTCTTACGTAAATAACCACCGCTGCCCATGGTTATCTGTAGCCCAATAGTCACAAGTGCGCAGAATCAGGAAGAGGATAAATTTGAAATTCTGTAACCTAATTCACACACTGAAAAGCAATGAATTACCGCATAACACAATTAGCTCACACTAACACACATTCCGAAGCATAACCTATAAGTCTAGATAGAGTCTAGACTTTCACAAGAAGTATTCTATCTGATTATAGTGGTATCAAGCTAAAATTGAAATTCCCCCAGCGCTTGCGTAAGGGGAATTTAACTCAATCGAGTAATCATATGACAAAATGCCTTACATCATTTTGGAAAAGAGCTGATACTCTTACACTGCTGGACATCAGCTAAGAACCACCGCAAGGAAACTGGCTTTCAAATGAAAAAAAAAACGCATCGAAATCGGTCTATCCGTTTTAGAGCTAAGATGCCACAAGCAGACACACACACAAAGAGACAGAGACAAACATCGACGTCAAACATATTACACCCGTCTTTTTGCGTCGGGGTTTAAAAATCAATAAAAGTTTCATCTTTATCAAATTTCATTGCAGAAGAGATGGAAGCCCAGAATGAAGAGCTGATGAACAATAACAGCTGCATATTCCAGTATGAAGAACCAAACGTAGTCGCTTTCTATAATGATCTGATGATTACGGAGACTGTGGAGTTTCCTGCAGGAGCAGTCATTACATCCAGGTTGGTAGATATATGTTTTAATGCAATGGTCTCTTTTTGTGGATCTGATCTTGACTGTGTCCATTATCTATCTTGAATGCACTGGTGGGTTGGTTAATCGGTACTAATTGGAGGTTTTGAAACTATTATGGTAAATGCTAATTAAGTATATCTTGACTTGACATGGTACAATACCATTTATAAGAAGGACTAGCGCAGTTCGTCAAGATTTCGTTTTTCTTGCTATCATCAATTCATAAGGGTGCACCTACGGTTTATACATGAACGTTGTATATTTCATGTATATTTCAAAGATGTGCGACTAGTTTATGACCTGCATGGGATCATTATGAAGGGGTGAACCAACTTACCGCGTCAGTATCGAACTTTACGACTGAGCAGGGGGTCTTACGAACCCCTTTCGAATAAAATCGTGATCTGTAAGAAATCTGTCGACCACGCAGCAAAGTTTTCATTCTAATCTATGATATTAAGACTATAATATTATTAATATTACTAATTTTCTTAAACTTTAGTATGTTTTCCTGTTTATGCCAGATGCAGTGATATTGGCAAATATGCGATGACGGGATCCCAGACCAGGAAATGTATTGGCGGTTCTTGGGACGGAGTAAAACCAAGCTGTGTTGGGCTGAACCAACAAAATGATTATGCCAGTAAGTTTCTTGGATTCGATTAAGCATCACTTTTGTAATTAGAAAATATTGTTAAAAAAATTTCTTGCAGTGGAGAAGCCTCCAACAATCTTGTTCCGCCACTCACAAGGACCTATTACCCAGACCAATGATGGAAAACTTCTGGTGTATCCTGGGACAAATCTACACATGGAGTGTCTCTGGATGAGGAGGTTCGGGAACCCAAAGTGGAATGTCACACACTTCAATCCCGAGTAAGTTTTGAAGGAATTTGGTTTCACAAAACCTCATTTTAAAAATTTTTATGTCATGGAACTGGTTACCAAAATAATTAGCACTCATTCAATAACCTTTTTTCATGTATCAGGGTCGACCGTAAATATCAAGAAGGATGGACTACAGATCCTGGAAGGGATAGTGCTTTGGAATTCCGATTAAGTATTATAGGCGCTGAGAAAGAAGATTCTGGTATCTACCGATGTGACACTCCAGCGAGACAGAGTCATCAGGTCGAGATTATTGTTGAAGGTATGTTTTTGAGAGGACTAGACATCAAGAAAAAAAGTTTGTAAAATTATGTATATGCCAAAACAGATTCTTAAGACTTTAGTACTAGATATTAGGTTAAATTAGACGATTAGAATGGCTTTTCAAGACATTCAAAACGTTTCTTAAAATTTACGTCGAACTAAAACTTCCGATGGTTGCTTATACTTTAATTTTTCTTTATTTTAAAGAAACTCTATAGCTATTTTTTACCGACTTCAAAAAAGGAGGAGGTCCTCAATTCGACTGTATTTTTTTTATGTTTGTTACCTCAGAAGTACTTTTGACTGGATGACCCGATTTTGATGATTTTTTTTAATTTGAAAGCTGGTGCTTCCCGTGTGGTCCCATTTCAATTTGGTCCAGTTCTTGAAGTCGGTTTTTTTTTGTTAATTTTTTTTATTATGTAAGTTACAATTTCAATCTGTTAAACAGTTAGCCTCAGTTGTAGGTACACTAAACTTAAGTCGACGTCACGTTGTGTTAGGATGTTCAACGATTAAGTAATTTGTTATACCTTTGTATAATATAAAAAACCTATTGTTATACGTATAGGTTATTCTGGAAATTATTGAATTTACACCACAATATTTAGAAAAAATAAACTAATATTTTGAATATTTGTAATGACCGTATTAAAATTACAGCTAAGAGATAGATATTTTTTATGTGAGTGTTATATTAAGAGAGCTACTGAACCTTTCGATGTGTCTGTAAGGCTGAAAATAAGAAAAAAAAACACTTTAAAAACATGAAAGATGATGATCTGCAGGGCTGAGGCCTGCCAGGCGATGGTTACGTACTTAGCACGTTATGAATCACCACTACAAGAGTTTCTAGCCTTACAGACACACCGTTAGTCGAAAGGTTCAGTTGCTCTTGGTCCATTACCTAAATAAGCAATATGTATAGCTTGTACGTGTTGTATTATTGTCTAGTTAAATATAAACAAGAGTATTAAATTATTTTTACCGTCCTCAAATGTGCTAAATGCTGGTGACAATAAAATTCGATAGCTGAATGGATAGATTCTTAGACGTGATTATTGTAACAATAACAAATTACGAAACACCCAATGGATTTTTTAAAATTAATTCTAGAAATATCCTAAAACACCGCCTTTTTTCACAGACGTCCATTGTCCGCCTCTGCCCATTCGCCGTGGCTTAGTAGCCAGTGGCTTAGGCACACGTCTGGGTACGGAGATTCACTTCCACTGCGCCAATGGTAACGCTCTCCTGGGAGCTCATACATTGGTCTGTCGAGCTTCTGGCAACTGGAGTTCACCATTACCTGTTTGTGAGAGTAAGTGGTATTGTTTAGTCCGTCCACCAGTGCTGCGTCCTTTGAAGTGTAAGGAACCTTGTGAATAGCCTTATAAGGGCCCATCAGATATAAGCTAAGCACTCGCAGACCGATCACCTGTGAACGGCGATTACACCCTTTTAACAACATTATTGTATAATTTTACTTGACTCACCCTCTGTTTTGGTGGGTTCTTCATTCTTCGCTGTGGAGAGAGTTACCTCTGTTGATGCTAGCTTAATTTAACCACACAAAGGATGTTGAGTCACAATTCAAACACATTCGAAGGCTGGGGGCAGGCTCCCGAGCCCGTGCCAAAACGGCCGGTTAATCACTTCGAGGATCGCGAAATACAATTACGCCGCGATTTCAATACACTCGGTTATATATTAAGCTTATCTAACAGACACAGTGGCCACAACGTTATCACACTGGAAGCTTCAAATCACAATTAATTATTAAGTATATCAGCTACCACAAAACACGGGCAAAACATATCAACCGGAGCTTCAATAATGAATTCTTAGCCCGTCAAACCTCGAGGGCCAAACCCGAATCCTCATCGGGAGCCAAGCTTTTCCAATTAATTTCAATAATTCCACCAGCACCGAAAGCCGTTCTTAACCGCGTGCCCAATAGTGAGGTTAGATTATTTTTACAATTGTGACACTTTGACATTTGCCAGAGACACAAATCACACAGTGTTGCCATTACAATCTTACGTTTACTACGTTCGGTTTCAAACAGGTATAGTTTTAACTCCCGAATGAGGGCGTCTATGTTAGTGGTTCTAATTTTAATTTGGTGATATATAGAAATCGATTAAAAATCTAAGAGTTTTATAGAATAGTAGTTTATTTGCCATTAAATTATTTTATTTGAAACAGTACAAGCTCGCAGTGATCTACTATCAAAGCGCTTACAAGTTATGCTCACAATCTTCTTCTTTATAATAATGAGTTTAGTAACAATATACCTACCATGCTTTTAACATATTATTTTGGTATCAACTAGAACTTTTGGTTTACACTATCAAAAATATATCAATATCTAGATTTGAACGTATTAGGTTCCGACAGAGACAAGCGACCGAGACGGGAGACCGCGATAAGTGTCTCGGTCTCTTCTATATGTACTGTACTCTATCTGCCTGGAAGAGATCGCAGTCTGCGTTAAGGTCGCCCATTGTACCACTGTTTTTATTCGTGTATATTCGACATTGTATTTTTTTTAATATTAAGGTGTGAAATAAAGAGTTTATCTATCTATCTATCTATCTATCTATCTGTCTCCTGTCAGTCTCGCTCGCGAACTGTTGCTTATACATTGCCTATGATCAAGTGATGGTCGCGGTCTCCTGTCTCGGTCGCTTGTCTCTGTCGCGGCGCGAACCGCCACCTTTAGATAAGAGCCATGATGGTGAAGTAACAAGGAATCGATGTTGAACGCCCTGTATTAATGAGGACTTGGTATCCAGGTGTGGAATGTGGTGAAGTCGTGCATGATACGCCGCTTGAAGAAGGCGAACGTAGACCGCGAGTGTCTATCGTGTCGCGTGGCGTGGGAGGTCGCGCTGCCTTCTCGTGTCCCGCCGGCTGGGCGCTGCGAGGGGCGCCTGAGACTGTATGCTTACCAGCAGCCGATTGGGCCAAGCCCTTCCCGGTTTGCAGAGGTCAGTTCACCATTTTTAACCGACTTTAAAAAAGGAGGAGGTTCTTAGTTCGAGTGTATTTTTTATGTTTGTTACCTCAGAACTTGGACTGGGTGAATCGATTTTGATGTTTTTTTTTTATTTGGAAGCTGGTGCTTCCCGTGTGGTCCCATTTCAATTTAGTCCAGTACTTGAAGTCGGTTTTTTTTGTTAACGTTTTACTTGTTTTAAATACTACTGTATACTATGAATATGGACTCATTGAGTTTTGTTAGTATACTAGGCAAATTGGACTCTGCCAACGGTGACATTTCTTATGCTATGTATCTTTAATTTCTTTTAAAATGTAATGATTCCTCTGAGAAATTATATAATTTAAATATTTACTTATAATGTAAAAGTTAACTCAAAGTAAAACTCAGTAAAAGGCTCATACATTTAGTTTGTTAAAAAACCCAAGCCTCGTATTTTATCATGGTTGTCAATACAGTAAATGCCTTTAACGTGATGGTAACAAGTGCAAAAAACCTCTTTCAAGAAGCATACGAATTTACCTTCTATTCCATTTTTACCTGGACAATTCTTGGGACTGATTATATACAATTATGCAATGTTTACCTCCATATTTTTGTCTTCAGAGGTATCCTGTCCAGCGTTACCCCCACCAGCTTCAGGCTACGTCTTAGGCCGAGCGCCATACAGAGCTGGTGACGTGCTGCAGTTCCACTGCAACCCTGAGCACACACTGCACGGCAGGCCTATCCTCGTGTGCCAAGACAGCGGCAGATGGAGCGACAAGCCTCCTACTTGTTAGTTATTAGCATCTAGAAACTGTTGTATAGAATTCAAGAAAATACTGTAATCTTTTTTCTATCATATACAAGTAGTTTTCAGAGACACAAATATTTCTGAATGCCTAGAAAGGTTTTCGAAGAAGTTTTGTATTTATTTATATTTTTTATTATCTATATATATAAAAGAGGAAGGTGACTGACTGACATAACCAGAGATCAACGCACAGCCCAAACCGCTGAAGCTAGAATCCTGAAATTTTGCATATAGGTTCTTTATATAACGTAAGTGAGCACTAAGAAAGGAATTTTTGAAAATCCACCCCTAAGGGGGTAAATCAGGGGATGAAAATCTGCGTGAGCGTAGCCGCGTTTAAAAGCTAGTAGAGAATAAACTATGAGGCGAGTCACCTTATTGTTAATTACTACCGTCGTTGATGTATCGATCTTTGAGTGCCGCTGCCAGAATTAGAGTATTGAGCGTCCAGTGATCTCACTCAGTCGGTGAAATCCAATAAGATAATCCCTTAACATCAGTTTTCTGTCAGGTCACGGTATCGTACCCTGTCCTTGGGAACAAAATTAATGAAAAGGGGAGAAATTTAAATAGTACCTACTCCTATACAAAAAGCTTGTGGTAATTCAAGACACTAAAAATGGAAATTTTGTTTTAGGTGCACAGGCATGTACATACCCTGGTACCACAATCTCAGGCCGCATGTCTTCAGTGAAGTTTTACTACAAAATCGGAGAGACGATTACATTCTCTTGTGAGCCTGGTTACAGGCTGAAAGGGGCGCCTATGTTGAGGTGTTTGAAGTAAGTTGTCGTTCTTTCAAGTTAATTGATATTAATAACAATTAAATCGATCTTTTAGCAATTATTTGGCTCACGAATAGTAGCTACGTTTTGTGTTTTTTTAATTCGACTAAACAGATCTATAAGATTCCACTTATTTTCTGGTAAGTATGTCACAATTAACTTATACCATCAGGATTTAAAACGCATTTTTCTTTCAGGAACAGAAAATGGTCCAACGCTATCCCTCTCTGCGCACTAATTTCCAACTACACGTCATCATCAGACGCATTGGCAATGTTAAACGGAGACATCGACGCCATGTTGTCAGACGCACCGGCGGACATTTTGAGAACGCACGAAACACCCGCCATTTTGTCACCACAGAGCTACAAAGCGGCTGTAACGAGGGCTGCTGTGTCGAGGCTTTTGCGAAGAAATGTTGAAAATTACAAAAATAGGGTTTACAGAGTAAACAGACTATTGAGAAGAGACACTGAAAGATAATTTTATGGTTTCTTTCGTTTTTTTGTGTGATAACTCTCAGACTGTTTGTTAGTATTTTATAATTATTTTTGAAAGTATTTCTTTATTTATTTCCTGTGAAAGAACAAAACAATTATTGTATAATTATGATGATATAGATGCCAAATTTTAGAGCCATTTATTACTTTTATCAATATTTGGATTTAGGAATCGAGTCTGAATTTGGTTTAACGCTGGCTTGTCCTCTTCAGTCATATGCACTAACGAATTGAAGTTTTAATTAAAACAACGTATTGTGTAGATTTAAGTGTATTTTAGTTAAAAAAAATATACGAACTAAAATAATAAACCGGACAGGATACGCTCGAATTTTTAATACTTGCAAGTATCTCGATTTTGGTTGACCGTTTGTTTCGGTTCAGGAGTAAAAATAAAAGAGGAATTAAAATGAAAACCAGAGTCAAAAACTAATTGATTTGCTAGACCAGTTTTGAAAATGGAATTACATTTCAGTAAATAGTTAGTTGCTATACAAGAGTGCAAAGTTGCTTTTTAATCGCGTGCTCAATTTTGATGACCGAGGAAGGGAAGGATTCTAAAATTAAAATCTGAATTTTTAACATTAGAATTCTAAGCAAGGAAGTCAAAAGAACCCGAGGTGAAAAATCTTTGCACTCGAGTGCAACACGTAACTTTTCATCCCACCTCAGCGAGGAAATGACTAAATGCAAAAAAGAAAATGGCGCGGGCAAGGCAAATTAAATGAAGAAGTACACTAAAAAGGTTCCGAGTCTAAGTTTTTAACAAATTAAAAAAGGTTGTATGATAAATTCCGCACCATGGAGGTAGAATTAAATAGGTTTAATGATGTTTTGAATACACAAACTTAGTGGACACGATGTTCTAAATTCTATTTACTTTATCCTCTAGCGGATAAAAACGGCTTTTGCACTTAGATATCGAAGGACAAAAATACTCTTTCCGAGATGGGGGGATGAAAAATATATTTATTTCCGTTCTTTAACAGCGGTTTTCAATAGACTATCTCCAGTTTTAACTAGAGATAGGTGTTTAGAAACAGTCTGAATATACCTGTAATGTGTTTTAGAGGATCTATTGTTTTAATTTAGGCTACTAGGCCTACTACTTTGTAATTCAGACTTTTCATACAATAAATCTAAAAATTCATTAAAATTTCAGTTTCAAATGAACCTGTTTCTGCTCCAAATCTAAACGTACCTACTTATATCAATAGTTAATTACTATAAAATAATAAATTATGGCAACACTGATTAGCAATATTATTAAGATTAGTTCTCATTCCATACCTTTTACTTAACATTTTCGGCGAGAATACTTATGTATTTTAATATATTTGCTTTATTTATTTTTTTAATGTAAAATTTTCCTTATGTTGGAAGAAAAATAATTTGACATGGATTTGAATTAAGAACTAAATTTAAGATGCAATTATTTCAAAGGCGTACTGTTTTTTTTAATTATTTGAAGACTGTTTATCTATTATTTATTATAGTAACGAGTTCCAATGATTGCCAAATTATTTAAATATACTTTTTCAGACTTTTATTTTTTTAAGAGTTTTTACCATTTGTAAATAGTAATGCTTCGCCAAAGAGATTTAGAATACTCTTACGAATAGTTACAATTATGTAGATAAACTAATAACTTATTAGAATTACATTTAGCTATAAGTGTATTACGGAAATGTACTGACTGATTACGCGACTAAATCGTGTGATTTTCAAATTGTTCATTCCATTAGTTAAATTATTCGACTATTTGTAAAATAGTCATAATTTATAATAAATTTAGTTGGTAAGTCGGTACATTATTATATTTCGGAAATTAATATAAATTATGATAGTAATTTTAAATATCGCGCTAGAATATTACTACGCACAAAAATTTGGAAATGTTTTTATTATCTCTGGTCGAGGATTTAACTTGAATATAAAAAGGTATTTATTTCAGTTCAAGAATCGGTTTAAATATATTTTTTGGTAATTTTAAATTTAGAACGAGTGGAACTGAGATTTTTTTGTTTCTTTATTAAAAACATGGTAGTGTGGTAAAAGGCGCGAAATCTTATTTTTTTTTGTCTAAAGTTTGGATTCAGACAAGTAGAAAGTGTGGGATTGGGTTTACGAAAGAACTTTTTTTGAGTTTGAAAGTCAAAAAAATTACCTTAAACGGTTTTCCTAGTCTTTTAGGGGTTTTTTATTAAATAATTTGTGTTCAAGTTAAATCTAAACCAATTTTACGCATATCAAAGAACAAAATTGCATATCTTATTATTATTATTAAACCGCAAGACAATTATATCTTAATAGTTGTGTACTTTTTTAAACATAAGAATACTTGTAACTCTGTCCCATTAAAGAATATAAAATATTGAATAAAATTGTGAGCAGATATATTTTTGTATTTTTATTTTTAGGGTTCCGTACCCAAAGGCCCTGGTATAAAGAATCAGCTGTCCGTCCGTCTGTCTGTCCGTCGGTCACCAGGCTGTATCTCATGAACCGGGAATTTAGTCAGTGGAAATTTTCACAATTGAAGTAATTAATAAATATTTTAGGACAAGTTTTTATGTATGTGAGCCATACATACAACAAACTTATTTTTTTTGCCGTTTTTATAGACAATGGAACTTGGAACCCTTCGTGCGCGTGTCCAAATCGCACTTGGCTGGTCTACTGGACATAGGCCTCTAGAGCCGAGTCTCAGCCGAACAAAAGTTGTCAATTTTTGTGTTGTCAACACGTGTTGGTGACAAAAGTTTCTGTAATTTCCTTGTGTTGGCAACAAAAATTGTCAACAAATGTTGAGAACAGTGTTTCCGTTTTTGGCGGTAAACGTCAAAAGAATACGCTTGTTGCAAATATTTATTGGCTCTATGGTGACGCTTGCTTAGTTCGAATGTTTTTCAAATTGTTGGCGACTCGGTGCAGACACAATGGAAAAAAAAGTTGGCGATTTTTTGAAGTGCTGCAAACAGTTGGAAACACTGAAATTGCCAACAATTTTGGTGGAGACGCGCCTTTAGGTTTATTGTCAAGTTTTCCTTCACTTTGCAGAGCGGTTGCTTTGCACAGATGTTGCAAAGGCGACCATAATACCGTAGGATTGCAAAGGCAGGCCTAACTGTAAAAAAATCATATCTATATTTTCTCAACTTATCTGGCAGTTAAAAAATATTTCTCGTAAGCAATGTAGCTATTAATACGCTATTTGCACGTTTCTTTTCATATTTCTTACTAAGTCAATGTAAGTAATACGAAGCGATGGAAATAATAAATTAATTCAGTCTAACAGAAAACAAATACCATTACTATTATTCTTATAGAAAAAACATTAATCAATCTAAGACATGACGCAATGAACACGGTCGTCCGTGATTAAATTCAACAAAATAATTGCAATGACATTGAACTATACCTTTATTTATTAACATTCATTGCTGTTTATACATTGAAAGTTCTAATAACGTCTATCTACAGCCAGCAATGGAACTAACATTCGGCGATAGACTATAAAGAAGTCATGAATAACTTAAGATCGTGGTGAGGTTACAAAATTTGAACACAATTAAGTTCAGTTGAGCGCGCGCAGCGCACAGTGAGTGACGTTGGTTAGTTACGCGTTTTCGCGCCAAAACGCGTGTTACTTCCCGGCTGTCAAAATAATCGAAAGAAGTTCTTGTGTTTTTTTTATCCTTAAAAATGGCGGTGATTTCGATAAAGAGGTTTTTGTAAAAGTGGTTGTGTGTGAGTGTTTTTTTTTGCTACGGTGAAGTTATGGCGCAGTACGGACGATAAACAGCGATAACTCATAGGTAATAGTTTAAACCATTGACTTCTAATGTTAATATGCGTCGTAATTATGATAAGTGAGGTACGCGGTGACCTGCATAGGCTGCAAGCCTGCATACCTTATCCTACCCTCCGTTAGTGAATGTTTTAGACAGGTTGTTTAGTTAATCAAATAAAAGACCTTCGTGTACTAACGATAAGACTAATCGACTATTGTTTTCGTACGTTTTTCTTGGGTTCAAAGCGGAAGGTAGACGTGCTGTCTTCAAAAAACCAAAAATATAAATATTTAAAATAGATTTGACATGAATTTATACGTCCGCATAAAAATAAAAATAATTTAATTTAAAATCTTTTTTTTTGTCACTGTCTTAATCATAAACATAGATACATTTCATTTTAAATAATATTTGTAATCTATAATAATACATATTATAAACGCGAAAGTTTGTAAGTATGGATGGATGGATGGATGGATGTTTGTTACTCTTTCACGCAAAAACTACTGAACGGATTTGGATGAAACTTTACAGTAATATAGCTTTAACATCAGAATAACACATAGGTTACTATTTGCCGCGATAACCGACATATCCGCGGGCGGAGCCGCGGGCAACCACTAGTCTGAAATATTTATTTGCAGCAACTGGAATAATTTGTCATTTGTGCATGTTTTTTTAATTAGGTACGTAGTCGTAGGTAGGTTCATTTTAGTGGTGTGAATTTCAAACTATAGGTAGGTTAGTAGGTACTGGACTATACCACAAAATAGTATTGTGTGACTATACTTTATTTTTCTTATCAATATTATTAAATAATCTATATCTATACTAATATTATAAACGCGAAAGTTTGTAAGTATGGATAGATGGATGGATGGATTTTTGTTACTCTTTCACGCAAAAACGGATTTGGATGAAATTTTACAGTAATATAGCTTATATACATCAGAATAACACATATACTACTATTTACCGCGATAACCGACTTAAACGCGGGGCGGAGCCGCGAGCAAAAGCTAGTAAGAGATAATTCCAAATAATTTTAATAAAATGATGATTTAAAGTTGACTTAATAATTTAATGAACACATTTTTTTTTCTTGTAGGTAATTATGATTTTTATTTTTCTTCTACAGGTTATGGCGTTTATTATAATAATACATTATGTATATTTTTATAACACTCTGAGCAGGGCATAAACCTAGATATTAAAACGTGATCACGTAAATCTACAGCTAATTTAAAGATTATGTAACTTAGGAAGGTACACACATCAAAAGTGTCTAGGGATCAAGCATTTTTATGCGGATTTCTTGAGATTGAGATGTGGCTTTGGCCCTGGCCTGCTCAGTCGCCAGACTTGAACCCGATTGAGCATGCATGGGATATGCTACAGAGAAGAGCTCTGCCGAATATGGAGGGTATCCAGTCGCAAGAAGACCTTTTTTTGTTGTTGCAACGAACATGGGCGGCCATTCCACAGCGTGATTTGGATGAACTCATTTTGAGTATGCCAAACCGATTCTTGTGTTGTTAGTGTTCGCGGTAGAAACACGGATTATTAATTGTTTAAGTTACCTAATAAAATTTTAAAGAAAACTGTTATTTCAGTCTTTTTTTCGAACTTTAATGTTAGTGGTTCAAATGTCAAAACTCCCTTTATTAGGAAAATGGCAAATTTCTTTATTAATGCAAAGGTGACTTGGTTTATCGTTACTGTGACAAACGAAAACACTTTATTTGATGAATCCTTAAAGAAAATTTTAATTAATATCAATCAGGAGAAAAGTTATTGCAAAAATATATGTTGATCCCTAGACACATATGTTGATCCCTAGACACTTTTGATGTGTGTATATCTATAGGTGTCTGCCATTTCTACACGACTGCGCCGAAAGGGTTAGATATATTTTCCAAATTTAGAATGTATTATTTATAATATTTTTAAATAATTAAGTAGCTTGTTTCTGAAGCATAAACTTCTTGGAAGACATCTTTTATTTTTTAAATTATAATTTAGCTATTGTTTTTTTTTATTCAAACTGTATTTCGTCTTTGAATATTGTTAAGTGAGAAAGAGACAAAAGGCTATCAACTCTATGGCTAGGTTAACGAACGTGTTCACTACCCACACGTTCAAAAGCCATTCGAAGTAAATATCTAAACTTGACATCTTTAGTTAGGTTAAGCATTATATTGAAAAATGTTTTTGGCAGGTTAAGTTAATCATGGAAAGTCGTGTCGGATGTATAGTCGGCTTTTAATTTATAAATAAATATTTACCTTATTTTTAATATATTTTCGGTTATCTAACACACAACGCCATCTACTTCCATACTGTGATATAAATACATTTTAACTTTTTTTTGTAAATAAATTTTGAACCCGAGAGCACAGCAGTCACTTACGCTATCACTGCACTACCGAGGCAGTTTACCGATATTTCCGTTGTCATGTTACCACGCTTGACGATACATTACCGTTGTTTCTGCGAGGCCGTGGTATCACTCCGGTCGAGCCGGCTCATGGCTCTCCCACAGTAGATTCATATAGATAGATCATTCCGGTAAAGTAATTTTGATTCATAAACTGCAAAGATACTTGAAGGACGATAAACACTTTTCCCATACTAGGCTGGGGTCTTCTTTAAGTCTATACGGTCTATACGGCTGATTATTTATTTTCTTACGTGGAGCGAGTGCCATCAAACCTCCATAACCTGCACTGCACTGTTGGCCTAGTGGTTTAGGCGGTCGCCACGCCGCTTGCCAATTCACCAAGCGTTGTGGGTTCAAATCCTACACGGGACAACACTTTGTGTGATCCACAAATTGTTGTTCTGAGTTTGGGTGTTAATTGTGTCCGTTTCATGTATGTCTGTAAAGTCCCCCGCGACACAGGATGTATATTCCTAATGCGGGAGTTGTCTTTAAAAAAAAACCATTTTGATATTATTAGGCCCCGTCGAAGTTCTGTAGAAAGACTTATGGGGCTTTTAAGGTCTCCAACCACCCTAAACGATTACTGTGGCGACTTCCACATACATCTCAACAGAAATATACTACAGCGCCATCTACCCCGACTAAAGTGAACTACGGAGTAATGTACTACACAAAGAAACTACCAATCCTGCATCGCGTAATAGAGGTTCTCGCGTCGATTAACATACATACAACATCCCAACATCAACTGTTGGGCAGTTGGCCCGCCAGGCATGATCACCTCGCCTGGTCGGAGGATCCTCCCTTTATGTTCCTCCGTTCCTCAGGACCATGACCACCGATCTTCGTATGGCAACCGGGACCAAAGGCAGGCCAGAAAGGAAGAGAGTCAAAAGAGTCATTATCCTCAGCCTACCGCAGTCCTCTGCTAAATATAGGCCTCTCCAATCACACGCCACTTAGTTCGATCCTCGGCATCTCGCATCCAGCGCCTGCCAGCCGTCTTGAGCAAATCATCACTCTACCTGGCCTGTAGAGTAGCCTCGGCAACACCACGTTTGCCGAGACGCGGTCTTCACTCAAGAACCCGTTTACCCCAACGGTTATCGGTTCTACGGTATATATGACGACCCCACTTTGGCTTGCTAATCCTGTGGGCTATGTCGATGACCCTGGTTCTCTGCGGATCACCTCGTTTCTGATATGAAACCTAAGAGAAACGCCTAGCATATAGCACGCTGAGCGAGTTTGAACTTGCGAACCAGCTGTACGGTAAGTGCCCACGAGCCTCACAGTAGTGTCTTATCTATTAATATTTTAAACGAAAGCGAAGCCTCTCAATTACATGAACAAGACTATATAATACCGCTAAGTTTCAAGGAAAATTTAATGTATATCATTATTTATTCAAGAAACTAATTTATTTAAACAATGAAAGTTGCAATTTGCATTTGTTGATTAAACCACGAAAATGATAGAATTATATAAATGTTATCTTCTTGCGTGCTCTGTCTACTATATTTAGTATTTATACGAGTATAAGAAGATATTGTAGACGGTCCGTTTACACAGACCGGCTCGGAGAGCATCGGCTCGCATTTTTCTTTTCACACAGACCGGATCGTAAACGCTTGGAATTGGCCGGAACGGAGCCGCCAACTACACACATCAAAAGTGTCTAGGGATCAACATATGTGTCTAGGGATCAACATATATTTTTGCAATAACTTTTCTCCTGATTGATATTAATTAAAATTTTCTTTAAGGATTCATCAAATAAAGTGTTTTCGTTTGTCACAGTAACGATAAACCAAGTCACCTTTGCATTAATAAAGAAATTTGCCATTTTCCTAATAAAGGGATTTTTGACATTTGAACCACTAACATTAAAGTTCGAAAAAAAAGACTGAAATAACAGTTTTCTTTAAAATTTTATTAGGTAACTTAAACAATTAATAATCCGTGTTTCTACCGCGAACACTAACAACACAAGAATCGGTTTGGCATACTCAAAATGAGTTCATCCAAATCACGCTGTGGAATGGCCGCCCATGTTCGTTGCAACAACAAAAAAAGGTCTTCTTGGGACTGGATACCCTCCATATTCGGCAGAGCTCTTCTCTGTAGCATATCCCATGCATACTCAATCGGGTTCAAGTCTGGCGACTGAGCAGGCCAGGGCCAAAGCCACATCTCAATCTCAAGAAATCCGCATAAAAATGCTTGATCCCTAGACACTTTTGATGTGTGTATTTCACATAGACCGGCTGTGGAAGAGAATCAGAGCCGATCTGTCTGCGCGAGCGAGAAAGAGCACGCAATCGGAGCCACTCTCTAAGTGCGTTCAAGCATTCTTGATGACAAAAGAAGTGCACATACAAAAATAAACCTTACTACAATTACCTCTGTTTCCAATGTGATAAAAATCTGCTCTCCTCTCCCAGCCGATCTGTGTGAACGGACCCTAATAGCTACTCCAGTAAGGTAAATCTATCTAATGCCTTTAAAGGAAACGACTCCAACGATTTTCATGAAATTTAATATGCAGGGTGTTTCGGGGGCGACAAATCGATCTAGCTAGGATACATTTTCAAAAATATTACCAAAAAAAATATCGAGCAAAACTCGGTCATCCAGGTAGATACTACATATCTATATAAATAAAATTAACAGATTTTCATTAAATAAAGGCATATAAAAGTCATATAAGTAACGGTACTTAGGTCAGAAAATCAATTATAAAAAAATTTGTCATTTTATTCCGGCTAATATCTGGAACGGCTTAAACGATTTTGACGGGACTTCGTAGACACACATCAGTGGTAGATAGCTGGTGTTATAAGGAGTAACTTAGGTTTTTTTAAGACTAGCTGAGACCAGCAGCGTTAATTTTATTCTGATTTTTAACACCAGTAAGTTGAGTTAAATTAGGCAAAGCCAGTGCTGTGGTATTTCGTGGGAGAGCCACGCTTCGGCATGAATGGGCCGGCGTGATGCAATAAATGCAGTCATATCTATACTAATATGATTAAGTTGAAAAGTCTGTTTGGTTGAACGCGCTAATCTTAGAAACTACTGGTTACATTTATACGATTATTTAAGTGTTAGTCAGCTCATTAATCGAGGAATCATCAACAGCCGACCATTAAAAAAATTGTTAAAACTGGCAAAATTTTATTACTTTCGAGAGTCACATACGGAATTGCGTGAATTACTTAGCTATTATATTTGTATGTAAATGCTTAATTAATGAAACAATTACATTAAGCACTGAAAAATTCTTATTGTCTTCATTAAAATACAACAAAACAGAACATTTTTCAGTATTTTTTTTTCTAAAATTCTTTCTTAAATTAGCATCCATCAATGTAATTTATAAATAATAATATAATGTATAATTTTCAATGAAATTATTAACGCTATTAAATTAAAATATTTATAGGTATTTTAACTTTTGATATTCCTTTATTGCATCGGCTGCGCAGTAGTAGCGTATACGAGCATGCTTGAAGACTCAGGTTCGATTCAGGGATTCCTGATTCGGCCAGACCAAATGTTTCTATGATCTACTAATAACATAGAGTTATTCTAGATATAGTAGGGGAGCCAAGCCTCCAGCCGTCCCTCGGTTATAAAGAGAGAGACGAACGCGGTACCCATCTGTCTCTCGCTACTCGCGCATGCGCATAGCCGAACGATTCGACGGTTAATTGTTGTGATTGGATTACCATTATTAGTCCTTTACAGCGCATGCGGCAATAGAGAAAGACAGACGGGGTACCGCGATCCTCTCTCTCTTTCTAACCGTTGGATGTTTCCGCTTACTGTCAGCCGTATGTCTTCCCGACTCTATATATAATAGCTCTATGGTTGGTATAGTGTTTGTTGCAATTTTTGCAGTGTCGTCCTGCGTATTTTTTTTCCTTAGTCGCCCCCTTACGACACCCAATGAAATGAGTGGGGATGGTGACACTTTGCATTCTTAGTCCATCACCATATAAACCCATACCTATGCCCTGTGACATAAGGTATGTTATACACCACATACGAGTCATCAATTCGCTTGTTTTTTTTTTATGTTTGTTACCTCATAACTTTCGACTGAGTGAACCGATTTTGATAATTATTTTTTTATTTGAAAGCGAATGTTTCCCGTGTGGTCCCATTATAATTTATTCCAGATTGAAGTCGGTTTTTTTGTTAAAATTTTATTATTTCTAAGTTTATTATTTCTAAAATTTTTTTGAGGATACACACATGATTTTGCCGAACATAAAATCTATAGTCTATATTAAATCTAGTTCACAAAGAGAAGGAAACCAGTTTTGTTAATTGTTCATTTTGTAACCGACCAAAAAGTTCGTAACTGTGCTTCGTGTAACGCAATAAAATAATTGATTTTGTCTATTCGTCGGTATTGTAACACTTTTATGTATTATTTCATCTATTGGATCAATGCCGTCTAAACCCAAATTAGGGCGAATCTATGCTATGGTAATCAAACTTGATAAATATACTTACAATAAACCATACTTCTAGCCTTTTCTATACTAGATTGATTCGATGCTAGGTAGTAGAGCCACGCTGATTTCAGCACGAACGGGCCGACTCGACCGGGGCGGTACTACCCTCACACAGAAGATCACCGTAAGGGCTCCCACACATAACTGCGGTGCGATGCGGCGTGAAGTTCTTGCGATGCGTCGCGAATTTGCAGTTATGTGAGGGAGCCCTAAATGACAGCGTTCGTGCTGTCGTGTTTCGGTGGTGAGTGCGAGAACGGAGGCCCAATTATGCAGAATGGAAAGGCCGCCATGGTGTAGATCACCATGCTGCATTCTTGCATTGTCTGCAACCACTCTTGGATTCTGCTTTTGCTTTCCATTAGGCAGTGTGGTCATTTTGGCAAGGACAAACATAAAAAAAGATCGGAGTGCGCTTTCAGTCTAATCAGACATGGCTGAATGTCGACTTTTTACATAGAGCGACTACAGTGAGACCTCCACTACTCAAGAAATAGGTGATATCGAAGTTCTATAGACGTAATATAGATCGTTGTCGAACTTTTTATAACTCCGACTAAATGATTTCCGCGTATGTTCCTATTGCGACCGGGATCGACCGCTTGATATGCTGTCCGAGACTATTAATTACATATGAACTTTACACGGCACATCAGCCTTTAATAGCCCACTACTAGATATATGGTCCTCCTAAAGAGATTTAGGAACATACAATAATTAATGTCCATACCAATTACTAACCCATACTAATGTTATACATTCGCAAGTAACTCGAACTGTCGTACAGCTAAACCGCTCAATGAAATTTGGCATGGAGATACATTGATGCTTGAGGAAGGATATACGCTATTCTTTACCTAATGAATGAAATACACGCGCGTGGAGTCGCGGGCCAAAGCTAGTTGTGTATAATCACGATTTCGTGCAAATCAAAGTTCGTTTGTGTTCCGCCTGACTTGGTCATGTCGAACCAAACCGGGTGAAATCGTTTAGTGTAAACGCTAATTGTCTAATTTCGTCACTTTTGTCTACCTACTTGCCTGGTGTTTAAAAATAGGAATTTATCAATAATATGTATGTCTTTCGATTATCCAAAGGAGTTGGGGTATGGTCCTTCGGTATCCTCACTCACTCGTAGAAACACAGCGCAAGCGGTGTTTCACACCGGTTTTCTGTCAGGCCGTGGTATCACTCCGGTCGAGCCGGCCCATGCATGCCGAAGCGTGGGTCTCCTACGGTAGCTCTCTGCCCAAGTCCTTGTAAAGTGGTCCTTACTAAAGAGTTCTGATGAATACAGGCTTTCCTGGTCAAAGTGTAAGCCCAAATGAACCTACGTGTTACACTGTTGTAACACAGTTTATCAGTGTGTGTGAAATTGTGAATGTTGTAATTGTAATGTGTAAATTCGTAGGGATAAGCGATTGTTTTTGTTTGTGAGTGTAAAATTTTTATGTGTGAAGATTTCCCCCGCAAAAAATGAAAAGACGCTATGGCTACCAATGGCTACTCTCCTCCCATCGGTGCTCCTGCTTTGCGCTATGGATGGGCGTTATAATTATTTTCGATTATCCATTCAAATAGATATTTCTCATTCGATCACCCTATTGCTGTCCACTGCTGATCGAAGGCCTCCCCAAAGGGCGCCTACCATTCCGATCTTCAGTCCGCATCGATCCGCCATCCTAATACACACATCAAAAGTGTCTAGGGATCAACATATGTGTCTAGGGATCAACATATATTTTTGCAAAACTTTTCTCCTGATTGATATTAATTAAAATTTTCTTTAAGGATTCATCAAATAAAGTGTTTTCGTTTGTCACAGTAACGATAAACCAAGTCACCTTTGCATTAATAAAGAAATTTGCCATTTTCCTAATAAAAGGATTTTTGACATTTGAACCACTAACATTAAAGTTCGAAAAAAAGACTGAAATAACAGTTTTCTTTAAAATTTTATTAGGTAACTTAAACAATTAATAATCCGTGTTTCTACCGCGAACACAAGAACATCGGTTTGGCATACTCAAAATGAGTTCATCCAAATCACGCAGTGGAATGGCCGCCCATGTTCGTTGCAACAACAAAAAAAGGTCTTCTTGCGACTGGATACCCTCCATATTCGGCAGAGCTCTTCTCTGTAGCATATCCCATGCATGCTTAATCGGGTTCAAGTCTGGCGACTGAGCAGGCCAGGGCCAAAGCCACATCTCAATCTCAAGAAATCCGCATAAAAATGCTTGATCCCTAGACACTTTTGATGTGTGTATATTGTTTATCAATATCCACAATATAATATTTACTTAGCCGGCAATCGTTTGATCCACGTCTTAAACGTCTCAACTTCGTCACGGGCTCTCACTATCTTATCAATATCCATGGGAAAAAAACTATTTATGTACATAACCCAAATTAATATCAGTTCTAGATAAGAAATCCCGCCTGTTAATAATCTGAAAATAAGTTCTAGATAAGAAAAAGATCTCATCAAGGGCTTGCTGACGTAGCAGACTCTTGTACACGCTTTTTAATTTTAAGGTTTCAAACTCATTGGGTTATGTTTCTAAACAAATATTATAGAAAAAAAAACATTAACAAAGACGCATTGAAGCAAAACATCTAAGTGAAATATAAACTACATGATTATTTATTAGCTATCTAAAATATAAACATGCTATCCTTAATGTTAGTATTGCAAATATTTTCTATCACAAGGCCGAATGCTGGTTAACCATGCCAACCAGCCTAAGTTTTAAAAAAAAATACAAGTCATCTACATATCAAAATGGCGTCTTAAAAATACCAGCAACTATTTCTACACAAGTCATTTAAAACGATATAAAATTCGCATTCCATAACTGATAAATAGGTTTAACTGACTTTTAAACATTTTAAATAGGTATAAATGATGTTTAATTAATGTTGATAATTTTAATTCAGTATAGTTTGTGCCAAGGTTGACTGCTTCTACGAAGCCATTGTTGCGCAACGGCTAAGGACTAATCATATCTTAGGTATAAATTATACCCATGTTTGTTTTCTATAAATGCCTTTGCCTGAAATAAGTTTTGTTGTTGCAATTAGGTTACAAGAATCAAAACTCTACTTTCTCGGATTGTAGTTTTTATTTACTTTTTTTTTCATTTAATGATAGGCTATTCTGAAAACCACTGACTGCACCTGGCTAACTATCGGCTCGAACTATTTACATCTACATCTAATAACCAAATATTTGACGAAGATTAGGAAGTTTAAATAAACTATTTCTAGTCTTATTAAGATATTTAAGAATGTCAGACACTAACGCAATTAAAACTGCAAAAAAAACAGTTAATATCTTCTACGTAAGAAACTTGAAATATCTAAAATAATAAAAAGACATGGTGATTATAATTTATTTAATAGTTTAAACAATTTTATTTGGAATTTCGGAGATTTTTCTCGTGAGAACTTCTCAGACAAAGATACCTTAATGTATGTTTTTTTGCGTTTCCGTTTTGCTACAATGATTTTATACACCAAACAATAAAATAAAAATTAAAATTAATTACATAATAAAATTGTTTAATGTCATTGTTTTAAAAATAATTCTTATGTAGGTATTTTATTATAATGTTACTGGAACTAAAATATGATAATAGATAATATTTTAAAATTTACCTAGACAGCTCTGTTTAGTTTGTTAAGGCGCGTCTCCACCGAAATTGTTGACAATTTCAGTCTTTCCAACTGTTTGTAACTTTTCAGAAAATCACCAACTTTTATTTCCATTGTGTCTACACCGAGTCTACAATAATTTGAAAAACATTCCAACTAAGTGTCTCCACTGAGTCAATAAATATTTGCAACAAGCGTATTCTTTTGAATACCGCCAAAAACAGAAACACGGTTCCCAACATTTGTTGACAATTTTTGTTGCCAATACAAAGAATTTACAGAAACTTTTGTTACCAACACGTGTTGACAACACGAAAGTTGCTTTTGTTCGGTGGAGACTCGACTTTAGATGACAGATTAAAAATACAGAGCGTAACCACCTCTATTCATCCCATGGGTGTCGTAAGAGACGAGTAAGTGCTTATTCGGGCGCGGTATACGTTGCGTGCTCGTGTTCACATTGGCCGCCAGGCGTGAACACGAGCACGCAATGTATACCGCACCCGCAGCCGCCGGCGGCGCCTAAGAGAAGCATGTCAAAAATAGTTTTTGCAAAAGTTTAATTGGGAAAGTCTAAGGTACCTTATTTTGTAGCTTATGAATGGATCTTTAATAATTAATGTATAATTTATAAGTTTGCATACAATTTGTGTTACAAAAAAGCATTCAAACGTGCTGTAAATAAATGTGTTCAAAATCTCCTTCAAAAGCTCCTTGGATTACTATATTCAGCAACGATTTTTATTATGAAAACAATCGATACCATGGAAGTGTTATACCGTTTTAGAAAGCTCATATTATCTACTTCCTTTTAAAATTCTTGTTGAACATATATTTGTAACTATATAGGTACAGGATGGTCATGAATGAGAACATCGATTTTGCGTTTATCTTACTTTCAGTTGGAGGTTTGAATGTTAGCGCTATTTGCCGCCAGTCTACAATTTATTTTATTTAATAGATAATTTTATATTATTTAACGGCAAACAAAAATTATTTGCAGTTTCGTTGCGTGAGTTTTTTTTTACAAAATTCGACATGACGCAAAATCTTAAAATCAAATTGCTGGTCTGATTTAAAAATTGTATTGTTTCCCATATACGTTTTTGAGAAGAATCTCGTTGATAACTAAAATCTCATGAGAGTTCCTTGAGAGAGAGAGAGTTTATTTGTTTTTGCGTTTTTCATTTACACACGTCCACCATCATCAATTGACTATAAATAGTATGTTTTCATGTCAATATGCACAGTGATTGTTTGGTTTTCATTTTTAATACAAGTCTAAATCGTGGTATCATGGCAGAGTTCGTTTGTATTGTACCAGACGTGACATATGTCTTGTTCTGATCAACAGTGAAAATTATGTCTCTAATATTAGTGATTACATTCGATACAATTTTCACGACATATCTGATGCTATTACAGCAAAAATCAACCATCGAAATTTTAAATATCAGTGCTAAAATACATTTACTAGACATCTTGGATCATACTGTAGCCCGGATTAAAAAAATTGACGGTGTCCATAAAATCAGTTCAATGCATCTTAAATTAAATTCTAAATGGGGGTGTGACGGATATAATGGTCAGAGTGAATATAAGCAAATATTATTGGAAGAAAATGAATAGATTTCTGACTCCAATTTGTTTATATGTTCTTTTGTGCCTCTGAAACTCGTCTGCTTCATCGATAACATTTTGTCGACCTATTTTAATTGAAATTTTGAAAGAAATGTATAGATGTTAATAATAAAATTAGCACTGTAACGCCTACTTTATTAAATAAAAATAATGATGACGTCCAAATAATGCATGAATTATTTTTAACAATGATTGACGAAAAGGTAACTCAAGTTCTTACAGATACCTCGTCAAGTTCTGTGTGTAATATTTGTGGTGCAAAACCAACAGAAATAAACAATTTGGAAATAGTAACATCTAAGAATTCCTGCTCTTGAAAGTGCTTATTAATATGGTCAATCAACATTACATTTTTGGATCAGATTTATGGAATTAATGTTGCATATTTCCTATAATTTAAGTTTTGCCAAATTCAAACCCCACGTAGGACAATACTTAATTTGTGTGATCCACAAATTGTTGTTCTGAGTCTGGGTGTTCTTTGTGTTCGTTTCATGTATTTTTGTAAAGTCCCCCGCGACACAGGATTTATTCCTAGTTGTTGTCTTTTTAGATGAAAAAAAAAAGAAAAGTCTTCAAAAGTGGGTTTACAATATTTTTATTCACTCTATATTTTAATCAACGCTGCCAGACGTCCCGCTTTTTTAAATCAAAATCATAATGTCCCGCGCGGGACAGGTTTTGTCCTGCTTTTTGGGGATTACTGGCAGGACGTCCAAAGTGAAGTTAGTTAGCCGTAGTGCTTTATTGTCAATAAAATTGGCAGGCTATTCACGAATTAGGGATGATGCAGCATGTAGTTGAGAAATAAAAATGTTGTGAATGTCCTGAATGAAGTTTTTTTTAGGTCGCTCGTTCTCGTGTGTCGTAATTTGAGATTAGGTACGATAGGTTTTTTTAATTCTTTGTCCCGCTTTCGAGGAAAGAGCTTTTTTTTCACTATAAAGATGTATACATATTATAATTACATATGTATTTATATCAGTTGTTCAGCACCCATAATATAAGCTCTCCTTAGTTTGGGTTTGACCGTGGGAGAGCCACGCTTCGGCATGAATGGGCCGGCTCGACCGGAGTGATACCACGGCCTCACAAAAAACCGGTGTGAAATAGTGCTTGCGCTGTGTTTCACCGAGTGAGTGAGGATACCGGAGGCCCATACCCCAACCCCTCCCCCTATCTCCCCCCCCCCATCCCCCGCCCCCCCCATCCCCCAAAGGCCGGTAACGCACTTGTGACGCCTCTGGTGTTGCGGGTGTCCATGGGCGGCGGTAATCGCTTACCATCAGGCGATACGTCTGCTCGTTTGCCGGTCTATTCCATAAAAAAAAAAAAAAAAAAGATAGGGAATATATACTTTTTTTAAAGTATCACAAATAAAAACAAATACCTACCTATTTACCACATAAATTTTCCTCTCAATCACTAAACCAATCTGTTCACGCAATCAACACAGCTATTGGCACAGTTATGTAATGTTGCAACGTTCATAAATATGTTATTCCACATACCGAGGAAAATTGTAGTCGTATAAAGTCAATCAATCGCTTCAATACTTGCTACTTATTTTGATTGATAAGAAACTAACGTCTTTTCTAAGTTACTGCGAAATAAGAATTGAAAAAAGTGTTTTTTTTTAAGTTTCACGATTTTTACACATAGTTTTTGCTGTCGCGAATAAGTCCCGCGATACAACAACAAAAATTACGAAAATAAATTGACCTTTTTGAAAGTCGGTTAAAAAAATTTAGAAAGAAATCCGTATGGTATATGGTATCCGTCACCACCCCTGTTCATCCCGTGAGTGTCGTAAGAGGCGACTAAAAGCGCGTCTCCACCAAAATAGTTGGCAATTTCAGTGTTTCCAACTGTTCGCAACACTTCACAAAATCGCCAACTTTTGTTTCCATTGTGTCTACACCGAGTCGCCAACAATTTGAAAAATATTCGAACTAAGCGTCACCACAGAGCCAATAAATATTTGCAACAAGCGTATTCTTTTGACGTTTATCGCCAAAAACAGAAACTCGGTTCCCAACATTTGTTGACAATTTTTGTTGCCAACAAGGAAATTGCAGAAACTTTTGTCACCAACACAACACACAACACAAAAATCGACAACTTGTGTTCGGTGGAGACCCGACTTAAGGGATCAAGTACGGCATGACAACTTCACTGTAAACAGAAGGAAAACTTGAAACAAACCTTATCTAGGTATTTTTTTAAATACTGGCATACTACTATGGGTTTTCTTATTTAAAAGCCTATTTTAAATTTGGAACGTAGTCAGATGTCAATACACGACGCCATCTTGATTTTAAAAACATGGCTAACAAACATTAGAAACATAATGGAGTTTCAAATTGTAACCGTCATTATTTTTATGTATAAAAACTCATTTAAGGTGCAACTTATCGAGAGCTACAGAAGATCATAGGTTATTGTAATTATCTCCTATAGAACACGTGTAAATGATGTAGTAGTATAATCTAAATACATAACTTGTTTTAATAATAAGGCGTTATTTATACCGCGCAATGGTTGCCTTACTTTTGTAATAAATGAATATTATTGTATGTCAGTGATCGCAATAAAGAGTAGATTTCCTCTATCATCAAAGTATTTCCATACTCGATTTCATTAATATCGGTGCATCGGTTTAGGCATGAAAGCGTAACAAACATAGTTACTTTCGAATTTATAATATTACTTTGGATAATGATAATATTTATCCATGCGGCATTAAAGTTTGTTGGAATTCCTAAAATTTAAAATATCTTGAAGCAAAACATATGTGTTTTGTGGGAGAGCCACGCTTCGGCATAAATGGGCCGACTCGACCAGAGTGATACCACGGCCTCAAAGAAAACCGGTGTGAAACAGTGCTTACGCTGTGTTTCACCGAGTGAGTGAGGTTAGCAGTTGCCCATACTCCAACCCCTCCCCTCATCCCCCCCCCATTCTCTGATAATCGCTTACCTACAGGCGATACGTCTGCTTGTTTGCACCCTATTCCATAAAAAAATGTTTTCTTTAGACAGATAGATTTTTTTTTTCATACTGCAACTTATTTGAAGTATGTGTGTCGTCCTTATTAGCATAGCAATGCAACAGACAAGAGATAAACAGCAAGCTCTTAGCATACACGTGTCAGGTATTGTTATTAGTGGTGAGAGGAGAGGGGGGCGCTAATTACGTATCTAGACTCATAACTGATCCATTATACTTTAGGTATTCATTAATTTATTTTCAATAAAAACTACTTCCTGCGGTCATGTACATCGACGAACAGAAGGTATTCCTTAGCAGCCAGCATTTGGGTGGTGTGGAAATCTTGTAGGGTAGGTTACAACTTACATATACAATTACACACATTAATACTAAAGCTGAAGAGTTTATTTGTTTGGTTGCACGTGCTAATCTCAGGAAATACTTGTCCGTCTTGAAAACTTCCTTCGATGTATCAATGAAAAATGTTGCTAAAACGGGGAAAAATTATTCCTTGTGGGAGTTTACATTGCATGCGCTGACGACTCAGATCAAATAAAAAAAAGGTAGATAACGCACGGCATTGTTCTTGTTGAAGCAAATAAGTAGCGTAGTTCCAAGTGAACACATGAGTTAACGCACTAACTATGCTAAGAAAATACGCTACTTTTCGCCAGTATCGTACAAGTTGTCGATACTTGTACGATACTGACGAAAAGTGGCGTAGTTTAAAGCATAGTTTTATTTATTTTATTTATTTATTTATTAGGTACAGAAACAGACAACAAACCAAAAACAAACAAATACTATAAATTGCAGTTTACAATATGTAGGTCTGAAGTCCAATTACAACCGTACACAGCACACTCAATGTTGTAATGCTTCATTAGAAAAAAAAAACCGACTTCCAAAAACATCCAACGAAAACTCTCTATCAAAAAACACTTAAAAGCGTAAAATAAACTGGTTCTTCATAAATTGCCTATACCTAATTCTTTATTCATTTAAATAGTAGTATTATAATGGGTGCTAGGTACCTAAAATCTGTTTGAAGTCGGTGCCAAGTGACTATCGCTTCGACTTTTGTAATTGTTCGTTTGTATTCTTTTTGGCTTAGCACCGACTTCAAACAGATTTTAGGTACCTAGCACCCATTATAATACTACTATTTAAATGAATAAAGAATTAGGTATAGGCAATTTATGAAGAACCAGTTTATTTTACGCTTTTAAGTGTTTTTTGATAGAGAGTTTTCGTTGGATGTTTTTGGAAGTCGGTTTTTTTTTTTTTATAAAAAGTTGTTATTTTACAGTTTTTAGTGCAAACAATCGTAGGTAAGTAGTAAGTTAAATTATTTCATCAAATTTCATCATCAAGAATACAAATTAAGGTACGTGTAATATTAAAATCATCCTCTAATCCCTAACTGTTGAAGAGTTTAATCTTCTATCATCAGCTCACCTAAATAGCTTGAAAGTATACGACTGAAGGTCTTTAGATACGTATGAAATTGAAAGAATTATTCTCCAACTCCTAACCGTTGAGGAGTTGTACCTTCCACCTTCCATCATCAGCTTACCTAAATAATTTGTAAGAATACGACTAAAGGTAACTTATATACATATGATATTTAAAGATTTATCCTCCAACTCCTAACCGTTAAGGAGTGGTACCTTACATCATCAGCTCATCATCATAAAATGATGACTACCAGACGCAAATACCGGTGTAACTTCAGAAAATATACGAAAAACATAGTATGTGCCTATAAAAAATGAGGGTTTCCCTCGATTTCCCTGGGATCCCATCATCAGATCCTGATATGCTGGCAATGGGACCACCACGGAAGCATACCCTGTCGAATACAAAAAAAATTTCAAAATCGGTCCACAACTGACGGAGTAATCAGGTAACATACATAAAAAAAAAAAAAAAAAAAAAAAAAAAATATACATACAGTGGAACATAGAACCTCCTCCTTTTTGGAAGTCGGTTAAAAAGATACCACACATCAGATTACATATTCTATTCTTCAGATGTTTTCCTTAATTATCAAGGTTTTAAATTCGCTAAATGAGTTGAAAAAATATCAACCTTGGAGCATATTTGGTTGTAACTAGTGCACATTCTTGAGATTGGACTGTTCTGAGACACATTATTGTTAGAGTTAGGTATGGTAAAGAGTTGTGGAATACGCACAGATCGATTTGATCTGAGGCTGACGGTTTAAGTTATACAAAAACAATGAGTGAAATATTTTTCCTGTTTAAAAGTTCAAGCAAGTAAAATTTTAACAAAATAAAAACCGACTTCAAGGTTCGACTCGATTTCTCTTGGATGCCATCATCAGATCTTAGTGTCCTTGGTCCATGGTACCACCGCTGGGATGTCTCCTTTCCATTAAAAAAGAAGTCGGTTAAAAAAGTCCACGACAGGCCAATGTCTATCTTTTTAACCGACTTCAAAAAGGGGGAGGTTCTCAATTCGACCGTATATGTTTTTTTTATGTGTGTTCGCGAATAACTTCGTCGTTTATGAACCGATTTTGATGATTCTTTTTTTAATGGAACAGGTACCATGATAAGGACACTAAGATCTGGCATCCAAGAGAAATCGAGTCGAACATTGAAGTCGGTTTTTATTTTGTTAAAATTTTACTTGTAATGTTTGTTGACTATAACCTTCTTTATGGTAAACAAATTTGTTTACGCTGTTATAACATCACGAGACGAAGATGAGGTTGCATTGCGTGGATCAGTTAGTATATAAATAAATATAGATGTACATACACACAAATACATAGGTACACTGTGAAAACGAGACTATAAGGAGGTGTAATAATAATTAAGATAATTCCTCCGTTTCGTCAGGAAGGTAATTACTGTAATGTACATTCGTTTAAAATGACAATCGTTTTCTTGACATATGTATATTTAGCCATAGAAGATGGATAATTGGCTAGGCAAGCCATTCTATCTCCTTTCAATAGTACAGAAGCCTCCAGTGCTATTTTTTTTTATAGCCTGCCCTATTGATTTTACTTTGTCTGCTGGAAAGCTTGGGTAAAATCCAAGAGTGGGGGCCACCATACTCATTGTGAATGCAAACAATGCAGCATGGTGACCCACACTATGGCGGCCTTGTGAGATGTTTTTTCACGCCGCGCTTAAACGACCCGAGACCATAGTGGGAGGAAAACACGTGAGCAGGCTTCTTGCATCCTTCAAAGTACTTGAGTAAATGACTGCCTCGTTGATCTCGCGGTTGGCGTGTACGACTGCTGATCATGAGGTCTCGGGTTCGATCCCGGGTCGGACCAAATGTTTGTATGATCTACAAATATTTGTTTCGGAGTATGGGTGTTTTCTATGTACAATATGTATGTATTTTATTTACAAAATAAGTATAAATGAATTTGTATCAGCTGTCTTAGTACCCATAACACAAGCTCTGCTTAGCTTGGGATTAAATGGCGTTGTATGTTAGATATCCGAAATATTTTTATTATTAGTGCCTCGTTGGCGTAGTGGTAACGTATGCGACTGCTGTGCTTGAGGTCTCGGGTTCGATTCCCGGGGCGGACCAAATGTTTGTATGATCCACAAATATTTGTTTCGGAGTATGGGCGTTTTCTATGTATAATATGTATGTATTTACAAGAAAAGTATATACATATGTATTTACATCAGTTGTCTAGTACCTATAACATAACCTCTGCTGAGCTTGGTACTAGATGGCGTTGTGTGTTAGATATGCGAAATATTTATTATTATTTATTATTACTTGCTTGTACTATTGCCACAAAAGAATCAAAACATAAAACAAATATTCAGAATGATGTTTCTATGCCAACCTCACGAAGAAAAGGCGTTCCCGTTATACATATGTATGACAATGTTACCATCGATCTATTGTTGCAAACTAGAGCATAATATCTACTTAGTTTCTCAACAAACCCACTCCAATATGAAGTTGCAGCTCGCGGGCTTTATTATCTTCATTTCTTTAGTATGAAACCACAACTAAAGTTTACATGCCAGTTTTCTTCGCAACACTTTATTGTTTCATAATTATAAAACTAAATAATTCTAGGCTAGTGGGCTATCAATTTCTTATTCGACAACTATGTAATATGAACAGAATGAGCATAGTTACCCGATCCCAAACCTTTATTTTCATTGATTCTTGAGGTGGGGATACATGACTACGACGCGGAGTTAGAATTTTGAGTTTCTCTCCCAAATTTAAGGAAAAAGAGGTGTACTGGCTGATAGGGACTACTTTAATAATCATTTTTATCTACAATATTTCATAGATCCTTGCTGGACATATGCTTTTCTTTAGGAAGAAGATATTGGTCTACTTATACCACGCTTCCAAGACAGTTTATTTTTTCCTGAGACTTCCCGAGTGTCATAACTCGGTGTGTTCGTGGGTCACCGCTGTTGATCCTGGTGTAAAGGAGTTACAGTGGTGGGCGTGTCGGCGGGATTAGCCCCATACTTATACCACGCTGTCCAGACTAGTTAGTCTAAGGTTCTTTCTATTCTCCCTCAGTCCGCTGTGACCACACCCACGGGATGAATAAAAGTAGTGACACTCCGTATTTCTAATCCAGGTCGAAATAATCTGACTCACATGCTAAAAATTGATCAATTTGCGATTCTTTGTTATCAACTAGATGGCTCTAATGTATCCAAGCATTGCTCGGCTACTGTCATCTTCGTAGCCTTTATTATTCCCAAGATTGCTTGGGGTCGGCCACTAGCTCAATCGGTTTTATCTGAATGCCAGTTTTTCAACGAAGCGACTGGCATCGGACCTCAGCAACCCTGAGGGTGAACTGAATTGGAAGATTGAACTGGTTGTCAGTATATTTAAGAGCACTGACTTTCCAATAACGATTGTGATATGTATTAATGTCAACCGGGACTAACGACTTAACTTGCTCTTCAAGGCACCCGGCATGAAACACCACCAACTTCCATATTTCTCTCTCCCTTGGTACGATTTATCAAACCTCCCTACAGGGTCTATTAAGCTGTTACGACAAAAAAGAACTCTGATTATATAAAATTAATACCTTGTTGCCAAAACAATGCGTAGATATTACATAAATATATATAATTGTTATTAATGGCCTCTGAGGCAGCTAACAATGGGCAGAAACGGGGTGGGCAGATGTGTACCAAAGATATTATCTAACTTGAATGTTTTTGAGACGAAAGTTCAGAGTATATATTCACACGTTCGGTTGTAGAACATGTAGAGTGTATTGTCCCTGTGTGCTTAAATAATTTGTTGGTTGTTTTATAGAAGTTGTACATATAGATGTCTTATTCGTGTGATGAATTAAGAATAACGAGTGTCACGACTCCTATTCATCCCGTATGTGTCTTAAGTAAATATTATTTACAATTACAACATTGAAACATTCTATCTACGGCAACTGTTAAATCCACATAAATCAAAGTCCAGTAACATCTTCACAAACCTAAATATGACAAGAAAAGTTATAGTCGGACCATCACATTTTGATCCACAATTTCTACTCCGTGCTAACTTTATAGCATCATTTCTGCGTGTATTCAGCTTGTAACAGTAGATTAAACTATTATAACTGCCACCCAATTGCTTTCGCATTCCCATTCCATGTTTCGCTTTGATGTATCTACAGTTAAGTGTCTGTACATTTGTGAAAATTGATTCCATATTTGTATCACATTATATCACATAGATACATTATATATTATACTAGTGGTTGCCCGCGGCTCCGCCCGCGTATATGTCGGTTATCGCGGCAAATTGTAGCCTATGTGTTATCCTGATGTATAAGCTATATATTACTGTAAAGCTTCATCCAAATACGTTCAGTAGTTTTTGCGTGAAAGAGTAACAAACATCCATCCATCCATACTTACAAACTTTCACGTTTATATTATATAGTATAGTATAGAAGTATAGATTATATTATTAGTAAACGGCAATATTTCATTTCTAACTAACTTCGTTACTAACGTTTTTTAAGTTCAAAATCGTTAATAATTACTAAGGATTGCTGGATCTTGTCGTAGACCAAAGTTTTATGAAGGTTTTGGTGATTTTTGAATGTGTGTAAATGTTTAGAAGAGTGAGTAGACCCGGGCCGAATTCCCAGGACCACAACACTCTCGAACAATCTAAACGTTATTGGTACAACCACCCACAAAACGTCTTGGCAGCTGTCTGTTTAAGAATAACGAAAGCTACTAAGACAAGGATTTAAATCGTAGTCAATGTCGATTTAAGGCATAATAAATGTTAATATTGTATATACTCGTATAAGATATTCATTTAGGACAAACAATTTGTGACGAGCACGATCATTAGAATGCTAAGAAGGAATTGTTTTTAATAGGTTTCCTGTGAGGTTGCTGTATTACTTTATATGAACTGGCCCAATTTCGTTGGCAAGTGTGAGACCGGAGGCCCAATGATGCAGAAGCATCTCAATAGGCCATGGTGTGGGTGGCTATGCTGCATTGTTGTATTGTCTGCATTCACAATGAGTATAGTGACCACCACTCTTGGATTCTGTTCATGCTTTCCATCGGTCAGAGTAGAGTCACTTTCAGGTTCATACATAAAAAGAACATGTGCCGATCCATAGCTCTCCCATGGTATATTGTATCAGCTTGTAAATTAATGTAGGAAGTATTAGAAAACAGCTCGGTAAAAGTTAATCTCATTTTGAATTTTTAATCACTGATATGAAAGCGTGAAAAGTCGCGAGTAGCCACTAGTTTGGTTGAAAATGAAAGTAGCCATAGATTTATACCATCACGTGCTTAAGTGACATTTTCTTTTTTTTATAACTAAGTTGTAAAAATCTTTATGGTATGCATTGTAAGAGATCTGTCTTGTCCAAAAATCAAAATCATTTCGTGTAACTTGTTCAAAGTATTTTGTCCGTGATTTGCCTTTATCTGTTTTGTTTATATGTATGTAAGTCCCATACTCTGTTCCAATTGTTGTAATAATTGTAACTTCTCCCTTTTTGGGTATGGAAAATCCCTTGGATCACATAACTCACCTTACCTGTTCTTTTTTTCTTTTTTTATGATCAAGCTACCAAAATGACTCTACTCTGCCTGATGGATAGCATGATTAAAATCCAAGAGTGGTGGTCAAGTGGTCACCATCCTCAATGTGAACGTGAATATGGCGGCCTAGGAGATGCTTTTCCACGTCCCGCTTAAAGGACCCGGGATCATAATAGGAGGGGAACATGTGTGTTTTTCTGGATAGAAGAAGTCCTTATATGTATTGGTACTCATTTGTACATAATACTACATCCATACTACGCCATAGGTACTAAACCTGTCACGGCTAAACCACTACACCGATTTCAATGAAAATCGGTATGGATTCTTGAGGAAGGAAATAGGCTATTTTTTACCGTGATAATCGACATACACGCGGGCGGAGCCATAGGCAAATAAAGCTAGTCACATATAATAATAAAGAAACAAACTCACTTTGAAAATATAATGTTACTAAGAATATCTTGTATTTTTGAGGAAATTAGTAATAATAGAGATATTCGTGATCAAGATTCATAACGCCTAGTTTCCCTCGTACGATCAAGAACTTTTTGTCTCCTTATAAAAAATAAACTTTAGAACACAAGTACGCCATTTTGAAATTTGTTAATTTAAACACTAAAGAACATCCTTAACGGCCAAATTATACATTACAGATTATAAATAAGTCAGAAAAACTTAGACACATCCGGGTGAGGCTTCACATCAAACAAATAAAACCTTTTTACATTTACTTTTTGTCTTGTTTTTTCAGAGGCAATGGTTCAAGGCTGTGTGACGTCATTGTTGTTATTGCTCATTATGATGCTAGATTCTTAATTACGTTTAATTCTTTCAGCGTTGGAGAATCTGCAATTATTTTGTATGTCACATATTTATTTAATAACTTTCAGAAATAAACTTAGTATCGAGGTACATTAGAATTATTAGACTCTGACAATTGAGGTGGGTGACGTATCTTAAATATTTCGTAGCTCATCTACGATTAACAGAGGTTTTTTCAGTGATTCCGCAACCTCACAGAAAATTGTTTTAAGCAATTTTCTCAATTCTCTCTGATCCCGGAGTTGGGGAGGGGTGGGGGGAACGGTGAATACTAAAAGAGCGGCAAAACACTCTGTGACTCTCGACTTGCGTCTATGGCTCATTTGTGCCCTTCTATATATACCATAATAGAAAAGGAGTTTGTTTATTGTAAGTCTTCTTGTCTTGGTTTCTTCTTTTGTACCATATTATCATCAGAATAATAGTCTAAAATGTCTTTATTATTTATGAATATATTTATATTATATTGTAATATATATAAACTATATTCTATTTATGTATACCTAGCACCTATTTATCTATTATATAATTTATACTCTCGATTGTCGGTACTTGATGGAACTTGTTGCAATACATTCTGGAATCAAACTCACTTGTACTTGTTCCACTATTTATATTTTGCCTTTTATATGCCTTATGGCATTGGCCATGGCCATATGGCCAACCTTTGAGAATGCCATAAGGCGAAACCGGTCAGGTGTAAAGAAAAAATAAAAATAGTGGAACAAGTACAAGTGAGTTTGATTCCAGAATGTATTATCTATTATAAATAATTTGATTTAGTCTCTCGTCTTACTTGTTCAAACATACACCTGCCACTAACAGCTTCGCAACACACCCAAAGGTTTGTCTGGAAGAAAATGCCTGTGGCATTAAGTCCGCCTTGTGCAATATGCTTGCAGGATTATTTTATAAATAAATAAAATATCATCTTTCTTTACTGTCTACTTTTCCGCTTGCTTAGTGTGAGCAGAGGCCCAATGAGTTACAAACATCTCAATAGGCTGCTATAGTGGTCACCATGCTGCTATGTTGCATTATCTGCATTCGTAATGAGTACGATGACCACTATTCTTGGATTCTGATTATGAGAATCACTTTGGCAGGCTCATATATAAAAAAAGTATTTCATCAAAATGTCATCGAAGCTACTTCAAAAGAGGTTTAATCGTTTCCTTGTTCATCATGTAACCGTTGGTATTCTTCTAGTTATCATAAGTCTGCAGTTAAATGTTCATGGTACATTAGTTAGAGAAGTTTCTTAGCGCAATTTATTGTGTAACGGTGACTTACTACGGTTATAAATATAGTTAGTTACTAACCGTAAACTAAGTAACGTAACTTTTTAACTAATGAAAAGAGCTGATGAAACATTACATTTGGACTTTTTTTGTCTACCGTACTACAGGCGGCGGGCAGTGGTTCTACTCTGATGGAAAGCATGAGCAATATCCAAAAGTGTTGGTCACCATACTCATTGCGAATGCAGACAATGCAATAATGCATCATGATGACCCACACTATCGGCCTATTAGGATGCTTCTGCATCATTGGGCCTCCGGTTTTACACTGTTTGAGATCAGACGACTTCACAAGTGTGTCAGATGTCATCATTTCATCGACAGCCGTTGACAGTCCACTTCTGGACAAAGGGTTCTCCTTAGAAAAGGAAACCTACTATACCAGGTGATCTGTGGGAGAGCCACGCTTCGGCATGAATGGGCCGGCTCGACCGGAGTGATACCACGGCCTCACAGAAAACCGGTGTAAAACAGCGCTTGCGCTGTGTTTCACCGAGTGAGTTAGGATACCAGAGGCCTATACCCCAACCCCTCCCCACATGCCTCACCCCATCCCCTAAAGGCCGGCAACGCACTTGTGATGCTTACCACCAGGCGATACATCTGCTCGTTTGCCCGCACATTCCATAAAGAAAAATAGCCATGCTGGGCCTATGCAGACGTTGATATAGGATTTGTTACAACTTTTTCTTCTCTTTACAGTCAGGTTGTTCTGCGTAGTTTGCTCCTTTAGTCTGCTCATTCGACACCCATGGGATGAGTAGAGGTGGTTACTCAGTATCCTTAATCTGTCACTCCACGAGCGTTCTGTGAGATATGTGAAGTTATTTTTAGTTTGGACATGCGTTAGTAAACAAGCGGTTGACGTACTTAAGGTCCTATGTCCCCTAGATGTAGTGTTGCCCAAATGCAAGAACAAGACCAGTCTTGGTCTTGCGCAAGAGTCTCGCAGTCTCGCAATTACCTATTCGCCTATTGCTATTTATGACGTTTAATAAATAGCAATAGGCGAATAGGTAATTGCGAGACTGCGAGACTCTTGCGCAAGACCAAGACTGGTCTTGTCTACACTACCTATATGCGGCAGAGGGCGTCCACGGTGCATCGCCATCTCGTTCTATCTTGAGCGTCTCGCTTCACTTCGCTCCAGGTCTTACCAGTGGCCTTCGCTTCACTGATGATTGTCTGCCGCTAGGTTTGTTTTGGACGGCCAAGCTTGCATTTTCCATGGGGATTCCAGTCTAGGGCTTGCCTCGGGATATGGTTGGAATCGCCTATCGTTGGTGTGGCCTATCCAGCTCCATTTGCGCCGTTTGATCTGTTGGTCGATCGGGACGTCATCGTAGCGATCCCACAAGTGAATGTTGGATATTCTTTCAGGTCAGCCATCTAGCCAAGTTGCAAGCGTTCTTCTTTCTACAATCGTTAACGCATAAATTCTCGTATGTCATTGGCTAATCTTAGACAAAGTAATCTAAGATAAAGTATTAGCCAATGACACACGAGAATTTACGCGTAAACGATTGCAGAAAGAAGAACGCTTGCAACTTGGCTAGAGGGGCAGAATATACCGAGTATAAAAAAACAAGAGATTGGTGCAAGCAAAAACTAGTGTTTAAGGGTGCTTTAATACTTTTTTCTAGGAGTTTGGTTACCATAGAACATACTCTGCCCGCCCATGAAGACTATTTTGTCTTCATGACCAAGATAATGGGAGGGGATGTATCCGGTTCCGATAACCCCACGCGCCATCTAAAAAACAATTAAGTAATAGCCTAACATCTGTTCTCTATGAGGCCTCGAGAACCAAAACTCTAATCCATGCATTTTTGATTCAGCACTTGATGACATCCATGAACAGTTACCTCTCCTCTGCTTATTTGGCATCTAAAAATAAAACATGTACTAACTTAAATACTTTACTGGACAGTAATTTTACTTCACCATTATGTGTATAATCAAGTACTATTAATAGAATGATTGCAGAATTACACCGGCATAATATAGTCACGCTTGGCCGATGTGACCGCATGACTGTGATGATCTCGGCCTTGCTGCTAACTACGATACCAACAGTTTTTATGCTGACAGTATCTAGGCTATGATGTTTTATTGAACAGTTAATGGTATGTTCAGATCTAGTTAGCCTGTTTAGAACACGAAGATTAATGATAATTAAATTT